>LR812535.1:42277066-42479566 GCA_903798195.1 Danio kyathit
CAACAAGGGACTAGTGTAATCTGTACTGATACAATTTGGGGTAATACAAATATCAGAAAAAAAATCTTCACAGTCTGGAAGCATAGATTTCACTTTATATTCCTCAAGTAAATTCTTTTCTTGCATATTTAAAAGCTTATTTATCTTATCTAAAAAATGTTTAATAAAGCGTACAGATTTAACCCCTAAAAAAATTGACATTGTTTCCACATCCTTAAAATCAATGCCTGTATTATTCACAATATGTTTCATTTGTATACATTTGTTTTTTTGCAGCATATTCATAAGACCTGGTAAATCATCACCTGATACATCAAAGCGTGCTCCACACACGATTGGCTCTTCAAATAGCCAGTAAAGGGACATTAAAGGTTCCATCCATTGATGTTTAAACAAAGACCATACTTTAAAAAGACTTTGATAAAAAGTAGGAATTCTTTTCAAATCAAGTTTCTTACAGTCCATTAAAAACAAAACAATGTCCAGTCCCATTCCATTTACTCTACGCAGAATGCATTTAGCAACAGGTATCCATGCCAATCTTTCAGACCCTAACATGAGTTTCTGCAAAAACTGAAGGCGATAAGTTGCACATCTACTTGCAAGATGTATTAAGCCTTGACCTCCGTCCTCTTTTGCAAGAAAAAGAATGCTTTGAGGGATCCAGTGCAACTTGTCCCAAAAAAAATTAACCATCTCTGCTTGAATTTTTGATAAAAAACCAACAGGAGGATCCACACATGCAAGCTTATGCCACAACGATGAAGCTGCAAGATTGTTTATAATTAAAATCCGTCCTTTAAAAGACAACTGAGGAAGTAGCCATTTCCATTTTTTTAAGCGTCCTGTTACTTTTTCTTCCATTCCTTTCCAGTTCTTTTGCATAAATGACTCATTGCCAAGATAAACACCAAGATATTTTATGCCATTTCTTTGCCATAACAGTCCTCCTGGTAAATCAGGACTTCCTTTTTCCCATTTTCCAATCAACAGTGCATCACTTTTCTTCCAGTTGACTATAGCTGATGAAATTATTTTAAATTCGTCAACTGTCTGTTTTAATAACTGTACATCTTCAGCATTATTTATAAAAACAACAACATCATCAGCATATGCAGATAAAAACAAGGTGCTGTTACATTCTGGTAAAATCAACCCATTAAGATTTTTTTTCAACATAAGTAACAGGGGTTCTAGAGCAAGCACATATAATATTCCAGACATTGCACATCCCTGTCTTACCCCCCTCTGAACTTTAAAGGGGTTACCCAAACCTCCATTAATTTTCAATACACTCTCAATTCCAGAATACATTGTCTTAATCATATTTATAAAACCAGGATCAAAACCAAAAGCTTGTAATGTGTACCATAAATATGAGTGCTCAACACGGTCAAAAGCCTTCTCTTGGTCTAAAGAGATTATACCAGTATTGATACCAAATAAATTTGAAACTTCCAAAACATCTCTTACAAGAGTTATGTTATCAAAGATGGACCTATTTGGTATGCAATATGTTTGATCATAATTTATCACTTGTCTTATTACTTTACTTAATCTCATAGCCATAACTTTTGACAAAATTTTGTATTCTGTACACAACAATGAAACAGGTCTCCAATTTGAAATATTTTGGAGGTCTCCCTTTTTTGGGAGTAATGTGATGACAGCTCTTCTACAGCTTAAAGGAAGATAACCTTTTGTCAAACTTTCATTAATTACTTCTAAAAGATCTTCTCCTATAACGGGCCAAAAGGCTTTATAAAATTCAGTAGGTAACCCATCAATTCCAGGAGATTTTCCATTCTCCATATTCATTAAAACTGTATAAAGTTCTTGTGTTGATAAAGGCAATTTTAAGAGAGCATTACTTTCTTCATCTATCTTTGGCAACCCTTCAAAAAAACTATTGTTGTTTAATACTTCTTCATTAGTAATTTCAGACATATATAATTTCTTATAAAAACGTGTTGCAATATTTCTTATCTCAGTCAATTCGGTTATTTCTTTTCCGTTTTCAGAATTTAAAGAATGAATTATTCTATTTTGACTATTTTTTTTTTCCATATCAAAGAAAAATTTTGTAGGAGCGTCCATTTGATTGACGCTCTGAAAACGTGAGCGTACTAACGCTCCTTGTGCCTTTATATCTAGCAATCTTGCCAAACAAGTTTTCTTTGAAGAAAGAGCTTCAATATGATCTCTATCATCATTCGACAAACTATACAGTTCATTTATCTCCTTTTCTAATTCATTCAAAGATTTTGTTATTTCTTTTGTAACATTTAATGTATACTGTTGACAAAAATTCTTTATTTGTATCTTCCCACAATCCCACCATTGTTGTAAAGAGCTATATAAAAACTTTTCTTGCTTAAAAACATCCCAAAAATAAATAAAAGAATCTTTAAAATTTTTATCACTTATTAAAGAAGCGTTAAAATGCCAAAAAGCACTATTTGACTTTACATTGTTCATTAATACAGAACAAATAACTGCACTGTGGTCAGAAAATCCAACAGGATTTATCATACAGGACTTAAAAACACTAAAGAGGTGTCTAAAACTATAAAATTTATCCAATCTCGCTAAAGATAAAGAATTATCTTTACAGTGAGCCCAAGTATACTGTCTAGAGTTTTTATTTTTATTCCTCCAAATGTCACTAAGATCAAAGGTTTGAACCAACTGTTTAATAATCTTTTGCGAAGCAGGATGTGGTTCTATGTGATTTCTGTCAATTTTGTCATTCTCGGTACAATTAAAATCTCCACCTAAAACAAGAAAATCATCAGTATTTAAGTTTTTTAAGGTGTCATTAAGTAAATTTAAAAACAGAACTCTTTCTGCTCCATTGGCAGGTGCATAAATATTTAAAAAAACCATCACTATTTTTTCAAATTGTACTACAATTTTATTAAACGTCCTTTCTCAATTTCATGGATTTTATAAGAAATTGGATTCACTTTTTTAGAAAATAAAATTGCTACTCCACCACTAATAGAAGATTTATGGCTCATAAATAGCTCTCCATCCCACTCTCTTTTCCAGTCTATTTCATTTCTATTATCACTGTGCGTTTCCTGCACAAACATGACATCAATTAACTTCTCTCTTATAAAATCATACATCATCATTCGTTTCTGAACATTTCTAGCGCCGTTTAAATTTAGGGTTCCAATTTTTAATTGGTTCATAGAGCTATTAATGTTCAGAAAACTATTTATAAGAGAGAAAAGTATAGCCAAATTCACAAAAAGCATTAATTTAATCTATGCTATCTTTGTCCTCATTAAGCATTTTTTTTCTTAACTTGTTTACAAATTTCCGCAAACGAAAAATCTCAGGGTCAGAGAAAAATCCTTCTTTTGACCAATATTTTGTATCTTTTATGAATCGTTCTCGATTGGGGAAATAGTCATCAGCTTCAATGCCCTTCTTTCCTTTAGTCTCTATTAGAAAACGTCTAATATCTTCAGGTTTATAAAGAGAATTTTCGTTTTCATTTTGAGAACAATCAGAGAACGCTGAACATACAGAAGCACTTGAATCTGAATCATCATCATAAGATATATGTTCATCTTCAAGATCGCTTTTTTTAGCTTGTTTCTTGATTTTTTCATTCCGATTTTTTTTCCTTTTGATTGGAATTTTGAATGTTGGTTCAATCTCCATGTCTAAGTCACAATCCTGCAACCTAATTTCATCATTTCCAGATTCTTTAGCTCGTTCTGACTCGACTATAGCTGATGATACAGTTTCTTCTATTGTCGGCTCTCTTACTTCACTTTTATCAACACTGGAAGAATCGGATACTCGTTCCTCTGTACTACTTTCTCCCATAAGCGGCTCAGCCCGCGTCACACTCCGCGTCTCATTTGTCCCGGACTCCGGTGCGGCAGTCACGGGTGCGCTATTCTCAGCCGCACTATTCTCAGCCGCACTACTGTCCCGTTCTGTTTCTTTATCACCCTTTTCAGGGCAATTTCGGATAAGATGTCCGTTTTTTCCGCAGAAAAAACACTTAATCGTTGCATCAGATGACGCAAAAATCGTGTAATCGAACCCATCTATTTTTAGCTTAAATGTCAAATTTAAATCCTCGTCGGTATTCTTTAGGATCATGAAAACATGTCTCCTAAAGGACACAAGATGTTTAACTAAAGGAGACTTGCATCCTAGAGGTATTTTTTTTATGGGGGATACAAGTTTCCCATAGCGTGACAATTCTTGTGCGATTAGTTCGTCTTTTACGAAAGGGGGGACGTTTGAAAGCATTACTTTCTTTGAAGGAGTGCTTAAGGGGAGCACCGCAGTAAGTGAACCTCCGATCACCACACCATTCTGAACTACCTCATTTGCCTTCTCAACAGTGTTTAAAAAGATCACAATTGCATTATTCATGCGAGATGCAGACACGATGCACTCATGGCCCACTATCTCTCCTACAGCCAAACACGCATCTTCCACACTTGTATTGGACACTATTTTGACTCCATGTCGCCGTGTTAAACTCTCAAACACCGTTTTGTTTGGAAAAGCCATGCTTCCAGCTAAAGAAAAAGCTGGAGCTGGCGTTTCCTCACAAAACTAAATCAACAAACCATACAACTCAAAATAAACAAATGAATGAATAAATAAATAAATAAATAAAATAAAAACACCAAAAAGAAAAGGTTGGAAAGAGAAAATCACTCTTACCAGCCACAGTTGGCTTTCACTCACGCTCACACTCGCCACACCCACTCCCAGCATGCACTCAGAGAGAGAGAGAGAGGAGAGAGAGAGAGGAGAGAGAGAGAGAGAGAGAGAGAGAGAGAGAGAGAGAGAGAGAGAGAAGAGAGAGAGATGGAGAGATGCTTGCAGGTCTTCTCTCATCTCAACAGGGCTCTCTGGATCTGGTCATGTCTTCATGCATCGGGCCTTTTGCCATCCCACCCTTCCCCCTCAGCCCACTCAAACACCCAGGCTCCTGCATCCCATCTGCCGCCTGCCCCAGCCGGGCCCATCCTGCACCCTGCTCCCATTTACAATTCAATTAAAGGCTTCTGCCCCCCCGTCCCTCTGCTCGCTGTAAAGATCCACAGTCAAACGGCATGAGGTCAGAAACACAGCATCTGAGATCAGAGAGAGCAAACCTCAAAGCTCTTTCTACTGGAGAAGACTGGCGGATGGGATGGGGGCATTCGCCGATTCCTGCTTCCTCACACTTTGGTGGCACAAAATCACAAAGCAGTGAGAGAGCCATACAGACAGATATGATACTGTATGCCATTATAAAGAAAATTAACGCACTGCAATTGCAGCTATTTTCATGACTGTACTCCACATTTTGTTTTATTTAACATTTTACAATTGTATTTCTATTTTATTTTACATTTTTATTTTTTTATTTAGTTTTTTTTATAAGTTAACTGATGGTTTTGTGCTTTGACTTTCAATTTATTTATGTTAAAATGGTCTGCAATAATATTTCTAATTTACATATGCACATTTTAAATATTTTAGTAATTTATTCATACAGAATATTTTAAAAAGGTGTTATCCATTAATTCATTATCTATTCATTCATATGGTATTGTATCAATATTTACAAGTATTTATTACAGTGACTATGGGAAAAAAAAAAACTTGGTAAACTGGTAAATAATCATTTCCATTGATAAGATTTAAATAAATAGAGAAGTAGATAAATACAGCAGATACATAAGCAGATGGATGGATGGATAGATGGATGGATGGAATTACAGAGTAACAAATGGATGAATGGATGGAAGGAATAACAATAACGGATGGATGGATGGATGGATGGATGGATGGATGGATGGATGGATGGATGGATGGATGGATAAAATTACAGAATAATGAATGGATGGACAGATGTATGGATGGATGGAATTACAGAATAATGAATGGATGGATGGATACAATTGCAGAATAACAAATGGATGGATGGATGGATGGATGGAATTACAGAATAAAGAATGGATTGTATGCGTGGATGGATGGATGGATGGATGGATGGAGGGATGGATGGATGGATGAAATTACGAATAATGAATGGATGGACGGATGTCTGTATGGATACAATTACAGAATAACGAATGGATAGATGGTTGGATGGATGGATGAATGGATGGAATTACAGAATAACGAATGGATGGATGGATGGATGGATGGAGGGATGGAATTACAGAATAACGAATGGATGGATGGATGGAGGGATGGATGATGGATGGATGGTTGAATGGATGGATGGATGATGGATGGATGGATGGATGGATGGATGGACGGAATAACAGAATAACAAATGGATGGATGGAATTACAGAATAACAAATGGATGGATGAATGGATGGAATTACAGAATAACGGATGGATTGATGAATGGAGGGATGGATGATGGATGGTTGGATGGATGGATGGATGGATGGATGGATGGATTGATGATGGATGGATGGTTGGATAGATGGATGGATGGATGGATGGATGGATGGATGGATGGATGAATGATGGATGGATGGATGGTTGGATGGATGGATGATGGATAAATGGATGGATGGATGATGGATGGATGGTTGGATGGATGGATGGATGGATGGTTGGATGGACGGAATAGCAGAATAACAAATGGATGGATGGATGGAATTACAGAATAACAAATGGATGGATGAATGGATGGAATTACAGAATAACAGATAGATTGATGAATGGAGGGAAGGATGATGGACGGAATAACAGAATAACAAATGGATGGATGAATGGAATTACAGAATAACAAATGGATGGATGATGGATGGTTGTATGGACGGAACAACAGAATAACAAATGGATGGATGAATGGATGGAATTACAGAATAACAGATGGATTGATGAATGGAGGGAAGGATGATGGATGGATGGTTGGATGGATGGGTGGATGGATGAGGGATGGATGGTTGGATGGATGGATGGATGGATGATGGATGGTTGGATGGACGGAATAACAGAATAACAAATGGATGGATGAATGGATGGAATTACAGAATAACAGATGGATTGATGAATGGAGGGAAGGATGATGGATGGATGGTTGGATGGATGGATGGATGGATGAGGGATGGATGAGGGATGGATGGATGGATGGATGGATGATGGATGGTTGGATGGACGGAATAACAGAATAACAAATGGATGGATGAATGGATGGAATTACAGAATAACGGATGGATTGATGAATGGAATTACATAATAACAAATAGATGGATGGATGGATGGATGGATGGATGGATGGTTGGATAGATGGATGGAATTACACAATAACAAATGGATGAATGGTTGGATGGAATTACAGAATAATGGATTGATGAATAAATAGATGGATGGATGAATGGATGGATAGATTTGAAAGAAATTAACATATTACATACTGCCCAACTTTTAATAAAAATGACTTTTCTCACTATAGACTAAAGCTGCATGAATAATAAAAGATGTTAAAAAAATCTTTTTGTAGAGCTTACCAAGAACATAAAGTTTTTTTTTTTGTTCAATTTTCTCCCTACTAAGTATTTGATCTGAGAAACTGCAAAGATTCCTCTAATTTTCATACATCATTTGAAGGGGATACCCTGTATGTGATATAATCACTACTAGAGGGGGAACGGATGTTATGAAAGCACAGACTAAATTAAGTCTCTCATGATTTTTATGCTGTAATATGCAAGCAATATCCACAGGCAACCCCCTCGCCGGAGAAAAAAAAAGTTTGCTTCTTTAATGTTTAATTATAAATGAACCGACTTACAACATTTAAATGAGCGAGCGAGCAAGCGAGAGAGAGAGAGAGAGAGAGAGAGAGAGAGAGAGAGAGAGAGAGAGAGAGAGAGAGAGAGAGAGAGAAAAAAGAGGCGAAAAGAAGCAGTTCTGTATATGGTACTGTGAGGGTTATGAAAAGCAGACACTTGAGGAGACAGACAAACTGAAACAGCTGCTTCCAGTGGCCTCAATTCACCTAAAGTCAAGGTACAGCAAGTTCGGATGATGATGTCATCCAATATTACAATATCACATGGCAATATTAAAACAAGCCTTGCACATTTTATTTAAGCCAAGACCAACAGTTTTCAGCTTCAGACTCACTCACACTTTTATCGACATTTTACAGGAGGCAAGTTCTCTAAAAAGTGGCCTTAACTACACTATACAAATATGGAGTAACATTAATTAATTTACTTTCTATTAAATAGTATAGACACAACTCTATTGGCCCGCTGTTCATATTTATCTTTTTAAATCTTTACGCAAAACTTACTTCTGAATCTTATGTTAATCAGTCAGATGTATATATATATATATATATATATATATATATATATATATATATATATATATATATATATATATATATATATATATATATATATATATATATATTAGGGTTGGGCTAATGTGAAACATCGCGATGGACGATGCCATCGTTGTTGTAAGGGGGGGGGGGGGGATTAATTATTATATCAAATAATTCATAACGAATTAATTAATTGTAGCCTACCGTATTCACTACCTGAACCACATGGTCTTTGCTTTACCCATAACCAAACCACAAATAAATAAAGTTACACAAATTACCACCTGTCAAGCACTTTTTTCCACGGGACTCTGGCATGAATAGGCAGAGTGATCTGTGTCATAATGGCCTTTTTTTTCCCCACAGCTGGTGCAGGAGATGAGAGTTCGTTTGGGGTTCACTGTATTTTGTATTGTGATTAATGATAACTTCCTTATTTTATTATTATTATTATGAGGAAATAATAACAAGTAAAGATGCTAGGGCTCGACCATTTTGGTCGCACATACGCCCAAAATTTTATGCAACCTAAAAATATATTTGGAAGCATTTGTGCTAGTGCATAAATTGTTGCCGTACGACCTGTTTTCACTGCAAAATCCTCACCACATGACAGGAGACTTTTATGCAGAATGCATCTTTGCACCTAAAGACACCAAACCCAGCGATCAGGAACAGATTAAAACAGTTGTTATGCGATTGCGAACTTGAAGTAAAAAAAGCCTGCAATGCTTGCCCCGCCTTTGTGTGCTTCTTATTGGCCCACTGCTCTAGAACTGAACGCAAATGGATTGGTAAATATCAGCTGTCAACAGTGTTGCCAGGCGTACGATAATTATCGTATTTGTACAATAATTTCGACCTCTGTACGATGTACGATCAATAATGAAAGAAATCCTATAATGTACGATAATTTGTATGGCATTTAAAATAAGTTTCATTGTAATCTTAGGGCTTCTATACTTATTGATAGCTGCATCTTCTCTCATCTTACGTTACATCTTCTTGGCCAATCAACATGGAGAATGGCTCTCTCTCACGAGTTAACATTCCTGCTGGGCGAAGTGTTGCCAGATTTTTTGCATTTCGGCGGGTTTTGGATAGTTTTTGGGCTGGAATCAGTCAGCTACATCTGGCAACACTGGCTGCGCGTGGCCGTGATTCAGTTGTTTTCAGGTTGAGGTTAATCGTTTAAGCAGTAAAGTTTTAAAAAGTAGTGCTGAAAAGGAAGGTGAGAAGGACAGGGGAGTTTGCCCTTGATGTTCTCGTTTTTCCCCATTCAAATGCATCATGTGAACGTGTTTTTCCAAAGTTAATCTCATCAAAACAAAGTCACGAGATCGGCTCATTACAGATCTTCTGGATGGGCTCGTGGTGCACACCTCAGACTAGTGTGTTAAAAATTCAGGAGGGAGCACTGCTTTCAATCCAACCAGCACTATGTTGCGCTTCATGTCAACATCTGACAACACACGCAGTTATTCGATGACAGAGACTCGGAGGTGGAGTTTGAACCTTTCCACTAAGATACGCCTATTTTTTTTATTTATTTATTTTTTTTTTTACGTATTGTGGTGATTTGCACGTTGTGTCAAAACGCTATTTGTCAAGATAATATCTGTATACTCTCCGTTTGACTAGTGTATGATAATTTTCCTCCAAATACGATAATTTGAGGTTCTGGTACGATACCTTCACATTTCCAACCTGGCAACACTGGCTGTCAATCAGTTAGTCAATGCCTTCTGCCTTCAGATGACAGGAGCTACAACAGCGAAAATGTGAAGCGCTGAAGATGAGAAAATGAAAATAACACTGACAGATTTAGTTTTAGAAACCACTAAAGTTACTAATAATGGCACATCTTATTAGTGATCATGTGCTGAATGTTAATCCACCATTTACACTTTTCCAAGAGTGGATAAAAGATTTCCAGTGGGTTCAAGTCCGCTATGAAAATAACTAAAGCCATTCACTGTAAAGTCTGTGGGACGGGGTTTGCATGTAACAGCGTTTGCCACTGAATCTACACATTTTAAGCGCGAGAGGTACTGTATAATCCTTCATTTAATCTTCACGATGCTGTCAGCCGTGTAAGCGCAGCTATATGTAAAATATAACACAGCTCATGAAAAAACCATTATTGCTATTAAGATGACATGCAAATAATAAGTTATATATCAATATAAATGTGGGGCGGGGCGATGGATCACGATGACGGCTCAGGGTTGGCATCGTCTATCAGCCCAACCCTAATATATATATATATATATATATATATATATATATATATATATATATATATATATATATATATATATATATATATATATATAAAATGTAAAGCTCTTCTACCATGTCTACTAAATTGCTTGTCTCCAATGTCTATAATTTCTGTATTTTTGCTTTCTTGTTGACTGTTTTTGTAATGTGTCCTGAAAAAAATAAATTAATAAAAAATAAATAAATAAATAAAATAGGCGACGCAGTGGTGTAGCAGGTAGTGCTGTCGCCTCACAGCAAGAAGGTCGCTGGTTCGAGCCTCGGCTGGGTCAGTTGGCATTTCTGTGTGGAGTTTGCAAGCTCTCCCTGTGTTCGCGTGGGTTTCCTCTGGGTGCTCCGGTTTCCCCCACAGTCCAAAGACATGCGGTACAGGTGAATTGGGTAGGCTAAATTGTCCGTAGTGTATGAGTGTGAATGAGTGTGTATATATGTTTCATAGAGATGGATTGCGGCTGGAAGGGCATCTGCTGCGTAAAACATATGCTGGATAAGTTGGCAGTTCATTACGCTGTGGTGACCCCAGATTAATAAAGGCACTAAGCCAAAAAGAAAATGAATGAATGAATAAATAAAATAATAATATTAATAATAATAATAATAATAATAATAGTATTAATAATAATAATTATTATTATTATTAATAATATTGCCTCCTGTTTATATTTGCCCATTTACACTGTCATATAAACAATAATTCAGAAATTACACTTATTTGTCATTCTAAATTTATTAGTAAACATTGACACACAGCTCCTCACAGCATCCCCTTGGATGATGCAACCCATAATCATATATGGTTCATGCCATTTTGCTCTTAGCTGTTCATTTTCTCCCACAGAGTTATATACTGTACATTTTAATGACATTAATAACAGCTAAATGATTGTGTTTTATTTGATTAAAGTTTTACATTAACCAAAACAAGACTTGACTGGGCTTGCAGGGAAGAGCTGGGCTAAACAGGACAAGACACATCAAGATACGGGACTAACGACGATGAACTGCCACAGGACAGCAGATATGAGGAGACTATAATGCTGCGATCACACTAGAGTTTGTGTGTGCGGAATTCTGTTGTAAAGTGCTGTGAAAATGGGCGGGATCAAATAAGATGATTAGACATTAAAAAAGCAAGCGATTGGTCCATGTTTTAAATTTCTGTGCAGAGAGGTCATGTTTTGATCCTTGATTAGTCACACGCAGTCACGTGATGCGATTTGGCAGGTCTGAGTTCACCAAGCTTAAATTTTGCAACACAGCGAACTGCGAAACTTGCTGCACGACCTTGCATTTCCGGTCTGATGCATTCGTGTGCGTATGAATAGAAGTCTATGGGGAAAAAAGTGCAGTGTGACCGCAGATTTAAGGAGAAATAAGTAATTAGCAGACAGATGACAGGATAAACTAATAATGAGTTTACAAGGAGACTGGTACTAGGCAATAGAAAGCAGAGCACATGACACAAAGACAACACAAGCCATGTGCTCATGAGAAAACAGGACTAGAACACGCAGCCAATGAGAAAACCCATTACAGGGTGTTCACATGAAACACAACACTATGGCACGCGGCCACAATGTAAACACCGAGCCATGTGCTTTGACAACGCCAACACAAACAGAACATGAGACATGAGTACACGGTAAATGAAAACACTTACCATGCACTCACACATGCGACAAGCATGCTCCGATCCCATCGCTAACCGAAACCAAAAGGAACTACACTGGAGCACTGACATTGAAAACACCTTGCTGCAAACAATACAACAAACACACCAGGACCAAAGCGTGAAGCCCGAGCGCAGCCAAGATGGCACTCATACAAAGACGATGACAGAAAATGACAGGAAATGAGTGCTCAACCCGAGAAACTTGAGCCGAGCACAACATACAAGACATGACAGGACTAGTGTCTGAAACAATAATTAACAAGACCGAAGTGGCAGAATACTGACAATAACAATCCCAAGTCAGATATTTTTAAATTAATTAAATGTGTAAACAAGTAATGTTAAAGTATATTATGTTATTGTTTGCACTTTTTAAGTGTAAGATAGACAATATAGATTGTAATACATTTATTTTAAAAGTAATTTTGTCCAACACTGCTTGTCAATGAATTATGATATATGTAATAAATGCTGCTCCAACTGAAAGTAAGTGCTGGAGATAAAAAACCTAATTTAATTCTTGAAAAAAAATAAATAAATAAATAAATGAAAAAAAAAAAAAATATATATATATATATATATATATATAAATATATATATATATATATATACAATTATCACAGTCAATGGGCACCATCAACATTCCAGTTATTCATTCATTCCTTTTTTTTACAGCTTAGTCTCTTTAATAATCTGGGGTCGCCACAGCGGAATGAACCGCCAACTTATCCAGCATATGTTTTACGCAGCGATTGCACTTCCAGCTGCAATCCATCACTGGAAAACATCCAAACACACTCATTCACACACATACACTATGAACAATTTTAGCTTACCCAATTCACCTATACAGTAGTGCATGTCTTTGGACTTGTGTGTGAAACCGGAGCACCCAGAGGAAACCTACGCGAACACATGCAAACTCCACACAGAAATGCCAACTGACCCAGCCGAGGCTCGAATCAGCGACCTTCTTCTTGTGAGGCGAACGTGCTTCCCGGTGCACTACCGTGCTGCCCCATTCCAGTTATCAACGTTGACTACGTTTACATGGACATCAGTAATCAAATTATTTGCTTTAATCTAATTAAGAGAATAATAAGACTAAGGTGTTTACATGAGTTGCTTTTTGAATGTTCCTTTCATGATCGCGTTTTACATGTTATAGCACATAATTCGATTAACGTCATTGCGTCACCGTGTTATCCGCATTTCCTCCAGAATTTCATGTCATTTTGAGTGTTTCATTTTTAATTTGTCGACTTTAACTGCAGTCTGGCACTTTCACTTTCATTCACGAATATTTCATGCATGCCCCCTGTGACAATCGAGATATTGGATGCTGGAAGAGTTGTTTTAATGAAAGTTCATACCGCATGCTGAATGGAAGAAAAAAACCTCCACATTTCACGATGCAGGTGTCTGTGGTCTGCACTGACTGGGTAGGTGCAAAGAGTGTCAAACAGCCGTGTGTGTGTGGGTGTGTGTGGACTATCCTGTCGCAAAACGCGGCGAAAAGTCCTACATGGTGGTAATAGTTCGATTAAGGTGTTTACATGCCTGTACTGCACTTCAATAATGCGACTAAAATCTGCATACTCCACACGTCTTAATTTGATTTCTCTTTAGTTCGATTATGACCTTAATCTGATTAAATTAATCAAACATCGCTGTTTACATGGTAGACTCCTAATAAGAGTATTTTCTTAATTGCATAAAAATCGAATTATTGGTGTCCATGTAAACGTAGTCAGTCTTAAAAAAATAAATACAGAAAGAAAAGAATGAAAGAAAGAAAGAAACATTCAAGTTTGAGGGTGAGTAAATGTTAAATTGTATATGTATTTTTTTAGACTATTTCTTTTCTTGTTATTCATAAGCAAACTTAATTATTTTATTTATTGTTTACTTATTAAGAAAAAACTTTCATGAGTGAGTTTGTTTTTCAAGTAAATCGTCACCTTAGAATTATAAGGTTCTATTTGACATTTTTGTCAAAATTGAGTTATTGACATATTCTTATTAAATGATAACTTATTTACATTATAGGATGTTTTTTATAAGTTGTTTACATTTTAAGACTTTTTATTTAAAAAACAAATGTTACACACATATTGTTTACTATGTGGAATGCAAAAACTTTGAAGCTCAATATCAAGCGTTTATTATTGTAATAGGCTATAACAAACTCAACATGAACATCTGATTACCTGAGTCTGAATGATCTTTTATTCTGAAAAATCTTTTATTTTGAATAAACATCTCAGTAACTTGAGTGCCCAAATTTAACCCACAAGCGGCAAAATGAGTAAAGGCTGATTTATACTTCTGCGTCAAGCGCACGCGTATGCTATGGCGCAGCCTACGCATGGTCGCATAGCCCTCGCTGTGGCCTGTCGGCGATGCTGACGTGCAACTCTCAAAACATGTAACGCCACATAGTGCAAGCTCTGTGATTGGTCGGCTTGGTAGCGATGATGAGTGTGGGCGTAGGTGAGAGCCGTGCGAGCTCGATGGAGCGAGTGTTTACAAATGTGGAGTCCCGTGAAGGAGCTCTGGATGGAGACTGTTGTTTTGTGTTTACCTTATGATTAAAGTTGTTGCATGTCCGCCGGTTCCCGCCTCAAAATGAGCAAGTTTGAGCTACTTGTACATTAAGGTAGCGTTCAGAAAAAAACAAAACACCAGAGAAGAAACTCGACACAGAGAAACATAAACACCTACTGCCAGCTAGCGTTTCAGAAGAGTTATTGCAGAACAACACACACAGCACACAGAAGTATAAATGCACGGCTACGTGCGTTGCATGCACCGTGGGTCACGACGATCACTTGATGCAGAAGTATAAACCATGCTTAAGAAACGGACATCTTTGGAAAGTTTCTTTGCTAAGGGGAAAAGGCCCAGTGAAGGACCCGCAAACTGCCAAGGAATGATCCGCAACCCATTTGTCAACAAATCAGGTGAATCCAGCATGTCTGTGCAAGAAGATCAACTGTTGAAGATCGCAAATGACTGCATCCTTTTAGAGGCCGTTCGTATATCGCGTCTTTTCTAGAGTTAGCGCAAGTTTGTTATATCCAATGGAAGCCATGTGACATGCTCGCACCTTCCAGACGCATCCAGTTAAATGAATGCTGCGAGCGCACCTCAGGTCATGTGACAAGAATTGACCGATCAGCTTCAGCTGGTATGGATTATACACATTTCGGTAGACTAATTATCTCAAACACTGAACACCCAAACACTGAAGTGCTTTGTAATTTTCTTCATAAATAAAACTTGTATCAGAGTGACAGCAATGTTTAGTCAGCTTGTCATCCCCTGAGAAAAAGGTTCGCCCAGCAACCTACGAAACACCCCCCCACACCCCCCAATTCCAACATGTAATGAAACCACCCTGATTACTAATGTTAATAATAATAATAATAATAATAATAATAATAATAATAATAATAATCAGATATGGTAATAAATCCGCAGATCAGTTGCCCCTGGCTGACTTCCTTTATAATGAGGTCTGACAGAGTGCAAAACATTCACTTAGTCTACGTGTTGGTCAGCTGAGATCTGTGCCCTGACCTGTTCTGTCCCAACTGTCCCGGCTCAGCCTTGAGCTCCCTTTCCTTTAGCTCTTGGACGCTCCGCAGAGAGGTGACACACTCCACTAATAGGCTGTAATGCGTGCAATTATCATCAGAAAAGGGCGCCCGGGTGCTGATGAACAGTCTTAGCTGCCTTCATTAAGCTCTCCTGTTCCTCTCCGCTCCCTCCGAATGGACCACAATGCGACTGTGAGACCTCCAGACACCGAGACCCTCGCCATTAAGATGACAATAATAATAAAAACCTCCCATTAGCATAATAATACCTGCCACTGCGATTTTGATGTGTCTTTAATTTAAATGGATGGAAAAAGGACTGAGCATTCGGTTTTTGTTATACGGCGCCGATATTCCTCATTAGCCTTCCTAATTCACCAGCTCATTTATTTATATAGAACATTTGCTTAATTGCGACTAAAAGCCAATGAAAATAAAAAAGCAGAAGGAAAAAACGCCAATTCGTTTCCACGCGAACGCATTCTTTGAGAGGCTTTGTGCTGGATCTTGTTATTAATCTGTCTAAATATTGCCATCTTTAAACACACAAACAAGGCCGTATCAAGAAACACACCTGTATAAACTTTTTTTTTTTTTTTTTTTTTTTAAGGCTGAAGAATGTTGATTCGATGCTTCCAAAGAGAAAAGGAAGCTGATTGTGATTGGATGAGAAAAGCCGGGCCGTGTCAGGTCAGCGGCAGAGCTCCAGTCCTGGCTCCGGTGGCAACAACAGATGGGAAATTTATGACTGAAAGTACTTCCATGTTTTCCCATCATGCGTGCACAGAGAGGCTCGCAGAGGGAGCGTGAATCGCATGTTAGTGCCTTGTGAAAGACGAGAGAGTGTTTCGGTGATGGCTTTTGAGCGATACTGTAATATATTCCCTGTGCTTAAACTCATGTAACATCGAGCACTGCTTCTTTTCACCCCCCTCCCCTCCCCTTCCAAACCGGTGTTCCATTCAGCCTTCTAACGTTACAAGCCTCAGGTATAAGGCAGTATATTTTGTAGATCCAAATCACATCTGTGCTTCTTCCAGCATATTGGCCTCCCTATCGAGTTCATTTCAGATAAATGAGGTGTGTGTTGTGTGCAGTCAGTGCAGAACAGTACAAAATCTGGGCCTGATATTAATTCTGAACACATCTGATGAAATCCTGACCGTGATTATTGGTGCTCTGTGCGTTTGTTGGCCACCGTTGTCTGCTTTTTGGATACAAAATGTTATATTTTATAAAACTTGGACACTAGTGATCGGTCATATTATTTGCTACAATTGAGTAATGAAAAAAAAGCGAGTTGTTTTAAGGATAAACAATGTGGTCTTTTGATATTTTAGTTATGATGTGTTATTTATTATGTATTATATTGTGACATATATGATAGGGGATGCATTATGTATTGAATTGTGACATACACAAGGCCTACAGTATATGGGTTCTTGGAAATAAAGCACGTTTGAAACGGTGTGAGGTGTCAGTCAACATAAAATGCTTTCAAATGTGTGTTACACTAATGCCTTTTCATTCATTTTTAATACCACTCTTGCGTTTCTATACCTGCATCTGTCATGCAATGTCATCAGATACGTAATACAATGAAGAGTGTTGAAAGTAAATTTTAAAAACATAAATAAAATAGAAAAGAACACAGTAAAAAAAAAAATTGTGTTTAGACAACATGAAGGAATTAGGTTGACATATCAGTATTTACAAATTTAAGTGAATTGAACATAAAACAAATAAGCTGGCCACCCCTCCCCCCCAAACAAAACCTTAAGAACAGTGTTGTTTCAGTTAATTTTAAATATGTAGCTCAAACACACAACAAACTTTTTTTGAGTGAATGCAGTAAAACAAGATAAATAAATAAATAAATAAATAAATAAATAAATAAATAAATAAATAAATAAAACAAAGCAAAATACAAGACAAGACACACTGTAAAAAATGCATGCTGGGTTCCTAATAATAAAGTTGTGTTGGGGCAACATGAAGGAATTCAGTTAACTTCTTTTTTTATTTTTTATTTAAGTGGATGAACATAAAACAATTAAGTTGTCACGATCACCGGCGATAGGCCTTGCAGATCGCTGGAAAGCTATCACCCAGACTACAATTCTGGCACTGAAATGAACTACAAATCCCATCATTCCCTGCACTCACACACCTGGCCCAAAATCCCCTTGATTGCAAACACACAACTGAAGCTTGTGAAGACTGATTACCAGGACTATAAATACACCTAATTCACACACACACACACACACACACACACAAGGCTGAGTCTTGTTTATATGTAAGAGAGCATGTTAAAGCGTTTCCTGTGATTACTGTGATTTTTTACCTTTGCTTTGTTTATTGTTTCATGTTGTTTTGTTGCCTGTCCCGACCATTTGCCTGCTTTTTTGACTACACTTTGAATTACCTCTATTAGGGGTGTCAAAATTAATTGTTTCTTCGGTGCATCGAGATGCAGACGCGGACAATTCGGTATCGGTTCAGTAATAATCATAACCGGTTATTATGTACTGACGTCATTTATCTCATATGCGCTATGTCGCCGTAGCTTACTATGGCGAGGGAGGCGAGCACGTGTATTTACAACGCTCCAACTACTTAAAAACGCAGAAACTCTGCACAATTTCACTGCGTGTGTGTTTGCTGCAAACTGAGGTATTAAACCCCATCTTGTAGAGTTGAGGTTTCAAGTGAATTACTGAGTTTCAAACTAGCATGCGAAGATAATGGGTTCAAATCCAGTGTGATGCAGCTATAGATGTTAGTTTTTAAATGCTCTTTTCTTGTAACATTTTGTTTTAACATTGGTCTGACATCCTAATGAACACTGAATAAATTTGTCTTGTTTTGGTCGTAAAAATTAATATTAATAAAATACATCAAGTCATAATTTCAGAGTATTTGTACAACAAAATAAAAAAGTATTTGTGTCGAACTTAGGCCATTGGCAGCCCAGTTACTCGATGCACACGCACGGTCCACTAGGTTACATTAGCTTTTCTTTAACCCTGTCAGTCAAACGCAGATTCGCCAGGTCTCGAAACACTTCTGAAATGACTGATGCTTTGAATCGCTTTAGTCACATGACCTGATGTTTCAAAACCCTTTAGTCACATGACCTGTATATTTCGAATCACCTTAGTCACATGACCTGGGTGTTTAAGATCATGCTTCGGTGCAGTGTTTCAAAACACTTGCGTTTCGGGACCTCGACACTGTGTCGAAACGTCAGTTTCACGTCAGCTATGCCCTATGCTCCAGTTTGCTCCTGTTTTGACCATTGCCTGCCTGACTATTCTGTTTAATAAAGCTGCATGTGGATCCTCACCTCAGTTGTCCCTGACTCATTACATAAGTTGTCCTCCAAAAAACTCAACAACAGTGTTGTTTCAGCTCATTTAAAATAAGTAGTCAGAACAAACAGCACACATACTTTGTTTGAGTGTGAGCTAAACAAAATCACAACAAAACAAAATAAAAATGATGATAAGAATATAATAGAATTCTAGAAAGTAAGTAAATATGAATAAATATGATGTAAAACAAAATTTCAAAAAGTGCACACTCACACACACATAGACTGTGTGATTATTCAAAAGTGTGCATTTTGCTTAAAGTTGTCATGGAGTATAGCTTCTTAACACATGTAATAAATATATGACTTTGGTTGATTTGAACGATGAAACATATAGTGCTGGCAATTCGCCGCTCCAGGCATGCTTGAAATTGTGTCTGCTTTTTCACTTTCTCTCTTTCAGCACAAACCTTTGCACACTTAAGTGTTCAAGGCTTTACGTTGCTACACTTTTTGGATAACAACCTGCTGGGACATTACCCTGGAACCAGCGAGAGGCCCCTCAGAGGCTTAAGCTTTTATAGACATGCAAACCTTTGCCTAAAAATAAACCACTAAGAACCAAATAAATAATGTCTATAAAGCCAAAGAAAGGTGGAGGCTTTCACGTTTTAAAACCAACAGCTATAAATTCAGTAATAACCCAGTATACGAAGCATTACAGCGCAAATTCAAAGAAAACTGCATCAATTAGTTTTATGGGTCAAGGCTTCATGACAAAAAAACAGCTATGAGAAAGTCCGCGTCGGTCTCAGTTAAAACTTGCACAAGGCTGTCTTTATGCTGTGACTCACCTGCCCGTTTTTGGTTTGCTGAGTTTGGGGAATACCAGACCCGCTTCCCTCTGCATACCAGCTCCTCACAGCATTCAGATGACACAGCATGAGGAGAATCTGAGAAGAGAGGGGGGAAAAAGCAAAGAAAGGGTCAGCAGAGGCATGCCTTTAATATATGACTATAACAGAGCTATTTTTTCACTCAGAATATTAACAGGAAAAAAATGATGATGCTTTAGTTTGTTTTTGGATGAAAGTAGAGGCTTTTTATTTATTTATTTTTTTGAAGCACTTTCAACTAATTTGTGATGCATTTGGTGTTAGATTGTTGTTTTGGAAGCTTTTCAACCCCAAGACTCAACTAACTTCTGCCATTTGTGACATTCTTGGAGATTTTTTAGCCACTCGAAACCTCCTTATATTGTGTTTGGACATAAACAGATTTATAACATTAAAATGTCTGCCTTGATCATGGAAACCAGCGTTTTAACACATGATCATGGAAATACATGCTTCAGCTTACATTTTTTTTTTTTTTTTGTGAAACCACTGTGACTGTAGTTTCAACTGTATGAACACTACAAAATGAACATTACATAAGCAATATCACACTCGTAGCACTGCAATTAAGCTTTATATAAGCACTGTTGTGATTTGTGCATATATATATCACAGAAATGTTGATATACAGCCATATTGTAGAGCTACAAGTATGATTTAGCTTTTTTACAATAGTTTGCCATCATAGCTGTTTAAGTAAAAAATAATATTAACAACAGAAAATCTCTGGACAACATTTTTGTGTGTGTGTGTGAGGAAGTACTTCACAATTCTCATCTGCAAAAGCTGTTCCTAATTTAAAAACATCACTTTAGGACTATTATCATGTAGAGTTTTGTAATATCTTAGTGATGACTAAAGATTACAATGCAGAACAGCATAAAACATCAATCTACAGGGTTCTGTTCACTAAGATTAACTGTCAAAGCACTAGATTACAATACACTATCTGACAAAAGTCTTGTTGCCGATCCTAAGTTTTAGGAACAACAAATAATAACTTGACATCTAGTTGATCATTTGTTATCAGATGTGACTTATATGAAAGGCAAAGGCCTCTAGATTACACTTATTTTACTAAAATAAAATATGATCATGCCATGATTTTTAATTATTTGATTTAGACAGTAAGGTCTGACTTTGCTAAGACATACTGTATGTCTTGTCACTTAACAGACATAATGTACAGTATAGAATATAAAGTCATGGTGCAGTGGGAAAATAATTAATATTGTGTATGACTCCCATGAGCTTGGATGACTGCATCCATACATCTCTGCAATTACTCAAATAACTTATTAATAAAGTCATCTGGAATGACAAAGGAAGCATTTTTGCAGGACTTCCAGAGTTCATCAAGATTCTTTGGATTCATCTTTAATGCCTCCTCCATCTTACCCCAGACATGCTTAATAATGTTCATGTCTGGTGAATGGGCTGGCCAATCCTGAAGCACCTTGACCTTCTTTGCTTGCAGGAACTTTGATGTGGAGGCTAAAGTATGAGAACGAGTGATATCCCGTTGAAGAATTAGCCCTCTCTTGTGGTCTATAGTGTAATGGGCAGCACAAATGCCTTGATCCCTCAGGCTGTTGATGTTTCCATCCACGCAGGTCTCTCGCATGGCCCCATACTAATTGTAATCCCAAACCATGATTTTTCCTTCACCAAACTTGACTGATTTCTGTGAAAATCTTGTGTCCATACGGGTTCCAATAGGTCTTTGCTGTATTTGTGATGATTGAGCAGTTCAACAGATGATTCATCTGAAAAATATCTTCTGCCACTTTTCCAAATGATCAACTAGAAATCAAGTTATTTTTTGTTGCTCTAACAACTGGGATTGACGACAAGACTTTTGTCAGGTAGTGTAGAAAAGATACAGTAATACAAAGTGCATTAGTGATTTATAGCAGTAGTTTTAAATGTTCGCTTATCTGCTCCCTTAAAATATGAAGGACTGATTATCACTATGTTGGAACAATGTAATGTGAACTGCCAATCACTGCTTTGCAGTTTTTATTGAAGCATTTTTAAAGAAAGCATTAAATGTTACTCAATTTACATCAAATGGCATTTGCTGAACAATACTATTTAACACAAAATAATAACAAATATGTTATTAAGAATAAATCATTACGAATGAGTTGTCATTCAGCAAAATACATATTAAGCTGTGAAATGTAACATTAAAGTGAAATCAACTTGCTCTGAAGCAAATAACAGATGACTGCTTTCATATACACTCAAAGCAAATTATATTTCACTTTAAACTAGTAAACAGACATCCATCAGACTCCTGAATAAGTAGCCATCAGAGGCTGAAAGCCTACTGATGCACTGGAAGTCCCATCTCTGAAAACATTGAAATGCATTTTCAAATAGGCCCTTAAAAATAAACAACATATTTTGCAATCTGAACAACTGCGTTTTAGCCTAAAAAAAAGTCTCAAAATGCATGATGTGCTCCAACACTCACAGTATTTGTCAAACTATAGTGAGTTTAGTCCTGTGGTTGTGTGGTAGGATACACATGGGTGAAGAGGCTGGAACAGTGCTGATAGTTGTAGAATATTGCATGGATATCAGCCAATAAGATTTGAGAACCATAAATAAATGTTGGACACAATTGTATTGACAAATAATGTAATTTTTGTGCAGTTTGTATACCTAATACAATTTACAAAACAACTTGATTATAATGTATAATCAAATAAGCTTGTCTCACATGTCTATTACCATATAGACAACTTTTCTGGCATGGTCAGTTTGTGGGGGTGTTATATTTGTGATGCAGAGTGCTTTGGTTTGAGTTGTTTGGAAGAACAGCTCTATGAAAGCAATGTAAAATCAAGGTAAAACTATGTCATCGTAGTGCACTTTTCTCTTGTGTTTGCTTTGAAAACACTATTTTACTAGTTTATGGAAGAGTTTAGGTCAGCTGTTTGCTTGGTGATCTGTACGACAAGCCCTGCCTTCTTGTGGACATGTACAAGATGTGTATCTGAAAATGTATAACAATACTACTGGAAAAAATAGAACAGTGGAACAGTGATGCTGTGCAGAAAATCAACTAATCAGAGATAATGTATGTGAAATAGCATACCTTCCTACTATATAATATATGAAAAACAGTATGTGAGCCTAATATTACATACAAATTCATAGTAGGCAACAAGTACTTGGATGACCTGCTGAAATTGTAACTATTCAGAGATTTGGAAGAGAATTTGAAAATGAATGGGAGTGAAGCAACACAACTGACAGGGGTAGGTCATGTGATAGTGGCTACATGGCAGATGTACTAAGTCCAAATTCAAATCATACTATAAAGAGCATATTTATGGTTGAAAAGTACATTCAAATTCAAATATAGTACTTTCAAGAGTTCACACTTGATGATTGATTATAAAGCATGTTTGACATGCTGCTCCGGGAGAGAGCCCTGAGCTCATAAGATCCTCAAGCCCGGGGCTACCTCCCGTTTGCAGGGTGAGAGCTCAGGTAGGTCTCAAGAACTCCCCTGCTTGTTTATGGCGAATGCAAATTAGGAATTACTATGGAGAGGTATATTGCCGATTAAGCGCTCTTCTATGGTGTCGATTTGGTTTGGTCCATTTACTTATGTTACATGTCTTTGGCCTGTGGGAGGAAACCGGAGAGCCCGGGGAGAAACCCACGCAAACATGGGGAGAACATGTAAACTCCACACAGAAATGTTAACTTGGCCAGGTAAAGACTTGAACAAGTGACATTCTTGCTGTGAGGCAACAGTGCTAACCACTGGGCCACCGTGTCACCCTCTCAAAGAAAAGGGGAGGAGTAGGGGTGGAAGGGAAGATTCGTCAAGATGAAGACGGCTAAAGTAAAATGCTCTGATTATTTATAGCGATTTAGGAATCCTCTGATTGGTGGATCATGCATTAGCTAATGCGGGAACAGCCACAGTCAATCATAAGCACGTGTTCCTCTCGAAATTAGTTTATAAATAAACTTCACTAAATAGTATATGTTTTTGTATGCAGCTAGATTGTTGAAAAGGAACAATCTTTAGCATCAAGTCTGTATATACAATATGTGCATGATTTGTTTATATAAACATGACCTATATTCCTTCTACACAACTGAGAACCTTAAATTAATATTTTCCATTTCTATAATTTAATTGTCATTTGCTATGCTTCATGGGATAATTTTTTTGATCAGCTACACAGTCTTATAAATTTCTCTGTTTTCCCTATACTTATTTGCTTCAAGTCAAAGATTTTAATCGTATGATTCCTTTCATTGTTTATTTTATTTATTTTTTTAAGTTTATTGAAGTATATGCTCATAAGATTATACTATTTCACTTCTCTACTTCAAAATGTTTTTTTTAAATGTGTCACATACCATTCAATTATAATTATATGGTGAATAAACCAACAGTATCTCACTGAAAATGCTTCAGATACCTTGAACAGTGAAAATAGAATGATGACAAAAGAGCAAGCTATCTATTTAGCATAAACACAATCCCAAACAGAGTGACTACATCTGGAATGCATACAATTTAGATAAAACTAACCCCACAAATGAAACTAGACATTGATTTCACAATAAAACCAGATGTATGAGTTGACAAGCAGGGGATTCTGGGAGAACAGTTGATTGATGACAAATGTACGTATGGAATGGCAAACTCCCACTCCTACTATTTTTGAAGTATGCAGTATGGATAGCATGTTCAGTATGCAAATATTTTGTGTGCATGAAATACCCGAAAGTCTTAAATGCCAAACTATGTAATCAGAATACACTGTTATATCCCACAATGCAGTGCCTTAGCTTGAATTTCTTTTCGTACAGGAGATGTGATTCAGAAGGGTTGCAGACTAGAAGAAGGTCATATTTTATTATGATATTTAAATAAATAAATAAATAAATAGGTGCTAGTTTGCTAGTTCTATGCTATATGGAGACAATTATGTTACAATCAAATAACTTTAACAATAAACAATAAATAAATAAATACATTTTACATGTTCATTAATGCATTTGGCAGATGCTTTATCTGTCTCTAAGTATATGTTTATGTGTATATAAATAGTGGTTTATCTATAAATAACATCACTTCAATAAATTAATTGTAACTGTTTATAAATAAGCTGATTTTAATAAAAAGTGATTGGTAGGTCCATAAATATACAATACAAAAATAAATAAATGTGTCTGTTTGTTTGTTTGTCACTTTCAGTGCAACTGTATGCTAAATTAAAGTAAAAGAAAGAAAGAAAGAAAGTTAATTAATTTAGCAATTGCTTAGCTACTTAGCAACACCAGTACTAAAAAAGCGTGTTTATTCAGTGGCTGTTTGCTTTCTGGCCTCTTTCCCATGGTTTGTCATAATCTGTATTATCTTTGATCAATAAATCAATCAATCAGTCAATACATAACAAATGTCACGGTGGGTGTTAATGACTGGTGGGGCTTAAAAAGGATAATGCTATCCAGCACCAGAAATCAATGGTTAGTCATCACACAAGAATGGGTCAACAAAACAGTAGATCACCTCTGAGCTCCAGCAAACAAAAGCTCTGCAGATCCAGTCAACATCTAATAGCCATTCCCAAGATCCAAACCAGAGGCCCTAGGCTACAATTCCCATACAACTTAATAAATGCATAATAACTTCATAGGCTAAAATGGGTTTTAAATATGCTATATATATATATATATATATATATATATATATATATATATATATCTATATATATATATATATATATATATATATATATATATATATATATATATATATATATATGGTGTCTTATATATATGGTGTCTATATGGTGGGGTGTCTTAGTGTCCCCCCAGTGATGATATACAGCCATATCGCAATGCTACGAGTGTGATATTGCTTTTCTACAACTGTTTGATGGCCTAATCGTGTTTATATAAAAAATATAATCAAACACGCAGAGTCTAAAAGTCCTTTTGTATGAGGAACTACTTCACCATTCATTCACTTCTGCAGCTGATGTCAGAACAGCAGAAACCATGGCCAGTTCACACACTTCACTTTAGAGCTATTTGAATGATCCTCTAGTGTAATGTCTAAAGTGATAACAAAACAGGTGATTTTGCTCACATTTTAAGATTATAAATCTGAACGGCATGAAATGACATCAGTCTACAGAGATTTTTCAGTATTTCTCTGTTGCAACCGGGATATCACAACAATTAACCCCAAAAAGCGAAAACAAAGCAAACACTACCAGATTACTATGGTATAAATACAGCACTACAACATACAAAAGTGAGAGATCGACTTAGAATGTCACTTATGTTTAATAATGATTTGATCAGCTGTAGTTTGAAATTACGCAGTTTTCCTCCTCTAAGGGCTTATTATGCAGTCTCTGTCACCATCTTGTGGCAAAATGTCAACCGTCATTGCTCTGCTCAGTATGACAGGCTGATGGATGCCGACACACTGTTTCTTTGAAATTATAAATATTTAAAATAGGCACTTTCCTTAAAAATAAACTGCATAGTTGCAATCTAAACAACATTCTTACCTAAAAAATGCCCCAAAAGTACATCATGTTGCCCAACAGCTGCAATATTTGTCAAACTGTAGTGAGTTTATTGATCTGCTGTCACTCTGTATGGGCGGAGTAATACAAAGCGGTGAAGAGGCTGTACAAGTTCTGTTAATTGCAGAATATTGTATAGCTATCAGTCAATCAGATTCGAGAACTAGACAAAACTGTTGTATATATTGAATCTCAAAGTTACAAAATATATTTAGCAATGTATGGGGGATTGTGTGGTTGTGTAAAATTCAACCTTTACATAACAAAATATATATCAAAATGTATGTTGTTTGCAACATTATAATAGAATGTGGATGGAGATTTTATTTGTATTTTTTTTGTTTTCTTAAACGATTAAAAAATTCTAAATTAGTTTAGCGTAAAAGTTAATTAAAAAGTGAAGTTAAAAAAAAACTGAAAGTGAAGTGAAGTAAAATGTGTTTTACTTCAACACATAAAAATGTGTTTTAGGCCAGTGGGCAAATTTGGCCAGAATGCTGAGGTTAAACTCTTTTTCGAAGGACATCCTGAGATTTTTAACAACCACAGAGAGTCGAGACCTCGGTTTAACATCTTATCCAAAAGACGGCGCTCACTGAGCAGTATAGAATCCCCATCAATATACTGGGGTGTTAGGACCCACACAGACCGCAAGTTGAGCGACCCCTGCTGGCCTCACTAACACCACTTCCGACAACAACCTAGCTTTCCCATGTGGTCTCCCATCCAGGTACTGAACAGCCACAGCCCTGCTTAGCTTTAGTAGGCGACTATGAGAGATAGCTGCCGGCTTATAAATGTATTTCACCACATACATTTTTATCCATATTTTACATATTTTGAAATACTTCATGGGTAAGACCATGTGGAGAGGCCTGATCAGATGCCTTAACTAACAGTGAGTTGCAACTATGATCAAGGTCCTTCTGATGCTGCAGTAAATGCAAGTGGAAAAGTGAATAGAGCACAATCCACAACTTCTAGCTTCTGCGATCAATCCCCATAGATTTCCTGCTTTGGCACACACCTGCATGCTGTCAACGGGACATAAATTTAGTTTGCTCTCTCTTTTCTCTTCTTGTCCTCGGCCCTGTCGTGTTTCTCCGTTCATGCGTGTTTTACAGTATTGTGAATGGAGTGCTGCTGGATTTCTGCAATGAGTTTAATTTGCTTTTATATTTCTTATCCTGGCAGAATATCAATGAGAGAAGTGAAGTCTATTGACTGATCCCTCTTAATTGTCTTACTGAGGTGAAAATCACTTAGTGAAATAAAAGCTTTGGGGTGTGGAATTTTCAGCAAAACAACACAACACAACACAACAAAACAAAACAAAACAAAACAAAACAAAACAAAACAAAACAAAACAAAACAAAACACAAATCACAAAACACAAATCACAAAACACAAAACAAAACACAAAAAAACAAGCCAAACAAAACAAAAAACAAAACAAAAAAACAAAACAAAACACCAAGCAAAAAAAAAAAAAAAATTAAAATTCAAAACAATTCAAAACAACACAAAGCAAAGCAAAAAACAAAACGTTAATGTTTGCTTTCAGTGAACATCAGAGAATGTATCCCAACTTTTTAAACTATACATAAATATTATGAAAAATATTACAAATAAAATAAAAGTAAACAATGATAACAGTCATTTCTAAACTTTTCAAATGATAAATCGAACAAAATTATGTATGTTAGGTCAATGTATGTTAAGTCTAATTAAAATTAAATGTGTGTGTTAGGAGCAACTGGCATTAAAACAATTAGTTTCATTTTCCATTCCATTTCATTCATTCATTTAAGAGTGAGTTGCAGTCGTGAAATGGCAAATTTGCTATTTACATTTCAGATTTTGAAAGAAAAAAAAACTATGCTATACTAGCTATGAAATGGATCTGCTTGTGTGCGACATTATAGCACAAATTAATGGATGAAGCATGAGCCGACAATGTACAGTACAAGTTGAATTCAATTCATTCTTATTTCTGTAGCGCTTTTGCAATGTAAATTGTGTCAAAGGAGCTTCACATAGAAGATCTAATAAATTAAAACTGTGTCAGTCCAGTTTTCAGAGTTGAAGTTCAGTTTAGTTCAGTTCAGTGTGGATTCATTTTCACTGCTGAAAGTCCGAAATCTATCGATGCGCAGCTCCACAAGTCCCAAACCATGCAAGCCAGTGGCGACAATTCAACCAAAGCCCCCTGGTGTGAAAAAGGTTTGGGAGGAGGTTGCAGTTTATATATTTATGCAGGTTTAAAAATCTTTTATATTTTAATTCTTTAATATTTCATATTTAAAGATTTTTGTGTGCCACTGCACATCCATTTGTGTGTAATAAGCAACATGTGTATGCATGTCTTAGACCTGCCAATCACTAATACATATTAAATAAATAAATAAATAAACCTGTGCCATTGACTTTAGATCTTTTTAGTTGGTCAGTAGTCTAGTTCTAGTTTAATTGGATCAAAATAGCAACAAGCCAACAATGTCCCACACCTCTTTTTCAGACCAGCATGTCCATGGGCGCACAAATGGGTGCAAATGCAAATGGACGTGAAAATAATACCTGCTCCAGGCTGAAACTAGAAAAACAAATAAATGATTAAACTGCCTCACACCTAGAGCAACAGTTTGCTGTGTGTATGATAGGGGCCCTTTGAGTTCAAAAGCAGAAATAAGTTCAGATACCTCATGAGCTTATCATTTTTTACAAATGTCACAAAAAAGTGCTTATTAGCACCAAGTCCAATTTCTCCTAAAGAGCTGCATCAGTTTCAACAGCGCTTAATCATTCTGCTCCCAAGTCATTGCATCAATTCTGATAACATCTCAGCACCAGCATGTCCACTTGAAAAAATAAATAAATAAATAAAAATCACTCCCTGCCACTATTTGCCTCAAGCATCAATTGAAACCTGGAGCATCTGTATTTCCCATACATTCCCGCCCCACTGATCCGCAGTGATTCAGAGTGACTGGTTAGCGGAGGCCCACATTAGCCTGGTGAGTGTGAAATCTCTCCACTTCCCCTGCGATTCATCTGCCCCTCCTTCAGCCGCTTTCCTGCTCTTTTATTCAGCCTTGTTTACCTGGCAAGCAGAGTGTGACAAAAGGAAATTCCCCCAGCCTGAGGTGGAGGAGCGGGGCATTACTCAAGACTTCCTGCCCCTGCGGTTTAATTATCATGTGCATCCTTGTGGAGATGAAATAATGGAGATGTTCATGCTCTGCTGCTCCAAAGTGACACGATGCATGGAGTTGCTAGAACTGTGACTGTGTTCTGTAGTTCTGCAATTTTGCTGTCAACACACTTTACTTTAGTGATGTTATGAATTTTTAAGTGAAACATATCTCTTTTGGATATTCTGTTTATAATATTAGTAACATTATCAACTAGAAGTCATCAGAGTATTAGTAGAAGGCCACACTTTATTTCAAAGTACAATTCTTGCTATTAACAAATCAGTATTTTTTACATTTAGCTCAATAAACTACTAATTTGCTGCTTAATATTAGTCAGTTAGGTAAAAGTTTAGATTAGGTATTGGTTCAGATTAGGATTTCAAAATATTGCCGAAATTGCTGTTAAAATTAATCATTAAACTGCATCCCACAGTTTCTGTTAAGTATAGGTTTTGCTTCAGAAATTACATTTTTATTGTCACCCCACAAGTTTTCACTTGGGTTGAGGTCAGTGGATTGAGCAGGTTACTCCATTACCCAAGTCCCTTTTGCCTGAAACCAAGACGTTGCCCGCTTACTTGTGTTTTTGGGGTCTTGTCTTGTTGAAATATTCATTTCCTTTTTTATAATAATTTTATCATAATATGTGACATTTGTTTTCTTCGTGGAATGAGTTAATTCTCTCATTAAACTCCACACTGTTATTATTTTGAACACCCATTTTCGATACTTTGGTCAATTGGTAGGCAGGGTATTGCAGTTGGTTCTGTTGTTTTTCTATCACACTTCTGCTTTCGCAAATAATTTTATTGTAACGCAGAAATATCACTACTGATAATAACAGTGGTTCAGTAGGTTACACATACACTGTAAAACCCCAAAAGTTTTAAGTTAAGGTAACTCAAACCATTTGAGGAAACCGATTGCAACAAACTATTTAAGATCAAAAACGAATCCTAATGAGTACTGTGAACTTAATCCATTTGAGTTCATGAAGAAATTTGAGCACAGTAAAACTCGAGAAATGAAGAGAACTCAAACCAACTGAGTACTGTAAAACCCGATAAGTTAAGGCAACTCAAACCGTTTGAGGAAACCGATTGCAACAAACCATTTGAGTTAAAAAACTAATCGATATAAGTACTGTGAACTCCATTTAAGTTGAAGTAATGAGGTATTTAATTAACTTTATTTATCTTTAATTAAAAGAGTTCAAAACTCTTTTTAAATGAGTAGAATTAGCTTTCAGTAAATTTTGAGTTAACTACACTCATTTCACTTGATAAAGTTGACTGTTGGGTTTTACAGTGTATGTTTCACTAATATTTTTATGAAGATAACTGTATTTAAACAGCCACATTTGCAATATTATGAAATAGTTGTTTCCTTTATAACATATATTTTAGATATGGAATTCAAATATGAACATGTAAGTTGTGTAATTTGCTTATATTGCCATCTATAAGATTTCTACTATAACAATGATCATCACAGGTACTGATTATGTGCTTTATTCAGTTATATGTCAACAGGGTGAGTCAGAATGTAATTATAAGTGGCATCTACTGCCATACTATAAATAGCAGCTGATTATTATATAGCAATTATTCACATTTAAGGTGGTGTTCACTAAATTAGGAAAGCTGTTTTTCCAATATAATAGTTCTAAGAACCGTCAGGAATGGTTCCATGTCAACCTGGTACAGCACAATTACAAACCGTTTTTGTCCCAGAATGCAAGGCATGGTTAGACAACAGCGCTGAACCATGCTGGACTGGTTGCGTGCATGTGCGTGACATCTCCACTCTGTTGCCTGGCTGCCAGTTTCTCCATAGCAGACTAAGTGGAAGCATGCTATCTATTTATTCATTTTTTCTTTATTTTTTACTATAAAACTAAATAAATGTCAGAAAAAAAGAGTCCTAAAACAGAAATATCTGATCGTTGTCCATATCGATGTTTACATTACACTTGCATTACCAAGACAACGGCTGGCGCATTTGTATTACATTCCAAGAAGCTCCGTTATCAGCACAAAATGGAACAATTAAGCAAAGAGAACTGCTATGCTTGATATTGGGATATCAGCTTTTGTCATGATGTACACATTCCATTCCCAATTCATATTTTTAGTTTTCTGCAGAACATGAGTTATGATTTCTATGTTGCAATGAGTTCTAAAAATGTAAGACTCAACCGGCTTTCTGGAAAATGTTGCTAATCAACATGTCTCAAAATATGCAATTTTGTGCAAACAGATTTGAAACAACTCAAGGATCAATAAATCATTTTGTGGCCAAACATTATTTTAAATGCCAGCCCACACTCTCAATCCAAAAACTGTGAGACAGAAACTCAAGTGGGAGAACACTGTACTTGAACTGTTTTGACACAAGCTAATCATTTTCAGACTGCACAAGAATGTTGGTACTTCAAAGACAAACTAGTCAATGATGAAACAAAGGAATGAAAAACAAATAATGTGGCTTCTCAAACAGTCTGTTGCAAATTTGGAGAATTTACCCATCACTGTCTGGGATCGGTTCAGGGGAGCAGAGGTTAAATTATGCTATGGATTTCTCCTGGGCAAATCACCTTCTAATCCCATTTTGTTGCACGGGTCACTCCTTCCAGAGATCTATGCTGAAGATTACCAGAAGATCTAACATGCTTTACATGCAACACTCAGAAACTTCATGAATCAATTAACTCGGCATGTCAGCATTGCGAACAAGAAAAAAAGAGAAACTAGTCTGATTATATATTTAGAAATAGTCGTTTCCTCTCTCTCTGATTCCTTGTAATTTGACTGAAAACAATTCAGCGTGGTTCCCATCGGGATTAGTTCTCTGCATGACAACGCCGGCACAGTGTGGTTTGAAAATAAATGATTTATGTGTTGAACTCCCTTTAAAGGGACAAAACTGTTGCATCTCCACCTTTGTAGTTCTCACAGGAAATAATAAATCACTTTCCGAGATGGACTTCTTGTGGAAGTCACTCGATAATACAAGTCTGGCTTGCGGGATTAAATACTGAGTGCACTTTGAAAGGAATAATTCATTCTAAAAGAATGAAAAAGCATAATAATGTTATCAGCTGCCAGGTTAATAAACTCAATTTCAGGTAATAAACGTCACAGGACACTGCTGGAAACCGATATAGCTTGCATGTTTGAGACATCACAAGACTGAACCTGTCATTCAAACCATCAAAAGCCGCTTCGGGAGGTTGAGGTTTTAAACTGTCAAGCGCACAATCCAATTTTCTTATCCCGCTACCCCTATGACAGCAGCAGTTATGAAGTCCATATGATTACGGCTACATTTGCAGCCCAGACGTGAGGATCTGCAGATGAGTGTATCTAAAAAAGCAGTCTGAGCAGGACTCGCAGACTCTAGTATGTTAATGAATGGACTTTCCTGGGTTACCTCAGACAAAGTCAGGGTTCACAAAACCTTCATTTCCTCCCATTAATAGAGCTCAGAGACAGGCTTTTACTGAGCGTGGGTGCAGACGGGGTAAAAGGTGAAGGCAACGCTCTGTTGAACCTCATAGCAGATCAAAGCGAATGTCACATGAGCCTCCGAGTCAAGGGAAGAAGCTCTGGACTCACAGTTCATAACCAAAGCATATTCTCAGTGTGTATGACTAAATCCAGGTCAATTCCCTGGAATGGAAATGTGGAAGTGGTGCTCAGTTGACCATGGCCAAAGCGTACTGCTCACAAGTAATGAGTCTAAGAATTTAAGCAGAATCAGGCGTTGATGGTCAGTGGAGTAGAAACTGAATGTGTGTGTGTGAGAAAAGAGAGAGAGAGAGAGAGAGAGAGAGAGAGAGAGAGAGAGATTTAGAAACCATATCAATTTGACCTATGAATATTAATTAGGTGATTCACACAGGATTTTGGGGTGGAGCAACCTAATACTGTATGTTGTAACCCTGATGCCCCAAACTAGTGTATCAAGGTACTGCTAGGGAATAGAAGGACGTAAAATGCTTATTAACTATTAGCTTATCACATTTCAAACCATTTTGTACATAGTATAACAAAGAAAAAAAAGTTAATTCATGTATTTACTGTAGCGCACATTTATTTACTGTAATGCATACTTTCACGAGTTCACCTGCTCAATCAATTGCGTTAACATGGTGAACGATTTTGGCATTGCTATCCTGAAGCGGGAGGCCCAAGCTATCAACCCACAACAAATGCTCGAACCTCCCGTCCTTGGAGGAGGCTCGAGGCTTGACAAGTATTAAAAAAAAAGAGTTCCCCCTCCTATTTTTTAAGACAATATGAAAAAACAGTGGAGTTCAATTCCATTCACCTTTATTTGTATAGCGTTTATACAATGTAGATTGTGTCAAAGCAGCTTCACATTCAAGATTATAGTCAATTGAAACAGTGTCAGAGTTTAAGATTAGTTCAGATTTTCAGAGTTTAAGTTCAGCTCAGTTCAGTGTGGGTTAATAATCACTACTGAGAGTCCAAACACTGAAGAGCATTTCCATCGATGCGCAGCTCTACAGATCCCGAACCATGCAAGCCAGTGGCGACAGCGGTGAGGAAAAAACTTCACCAATTGGCGAAAGTGAAGAATTAAAAAACCTCGAGATAAACCAGGCTCAGATGGGCATGACCATTTCTCCTATGGCCAAATGTCTTGTGCAGAGCTGCAGTCTAGGCGCCGGAAGCTGGAGAATGCTGAACCTCAGCGAAAACTCGTCTGTCCCTGGAGCGTCACAGGAATCAGTCTCATGCTCTCCACTCCTCCATGACCACCACAGCAGCTGCTCAGGATGCGGCCTGGTCCAGGATTATGAAAACCTTGGGATCATCTTGTCGCTGGTCTTGGATCGCATCAGTGGCGCTTCACTGGGCCTCGGGATGAGTGTCCCCAGGTGGAAATAGAGAATAAAGAGAATAATTAGCGTAGCTGCTGTTCATAGTGTATATGTATAAACGAGATGCAAAAACCTGCGTGGGGCACACTTATGTGTCATACCGCTAAGTGATGCACTGAGTGTATGCTTTGCTAAAAAGATAGGTCTTTAATCTAGTTTTGAACTGTGAGAGTGTGTCAGCCTCGGACATTATCAGGAAGACTATTCTAGACAGTGGCATTTTATGTTTGACATATTGACTTTAGAAAGCAATTTCACGTATAAAAGTGCCATAAAAAATTAATCATTTCTTAAAATACTATAATAAAACTATGTAAAATAGAAGGTAGGATGGAAGGAAAAATGTTTTCACTCGGTTTAAACACTAGAATAAACATAGCTACCAACTCTCACACATTCGGCGTGAGAGTCACGCAATTGACAGTATTCTCGCGCTCTCATGTCACACACATCCATTTTCTTACGCAGAAAAATCATCTCAGTGAAATCATTTTTCTGTTATAATAAAAACAGTTTTAAAGACTTTTTTCGTTATATAAAGACATTATTCTCTGTGTGCAACCAAACGAACACTGGTGAAAGCAATGTAATCAAAAACAAACTGACGCATGCTTGCAGAAAACATACCCGCACACCCAGTCCTTAATTTGTAAATTGCGAGGTTCCGGAACAGATCAGGGTAACGGATCCGGCATGTTACCTGAGGATGGAGAAGTGTCGCGCACGAAAGTGGGGAGCATGGGGGGTGGGGGGTGGGGGGGTGCAGTGGATGGTGGAGGGGTGTCGCGGACTAAAGTGAACGGGTCGGGAGTGTCGCGGACGACAGTAAAGAGGGTTGGGGGGTTGCGGAAGAAAGCGAAAGTGAACAGCTGATGGGGGAGATGGGCGCTTGAGGAGGGGGATCGGTAAAATAAGGTGACGGATTAGATTTCAGAGGTGCTGGATCCGAATCCGGCGTGTTCCGGCACAAATTAAGCCCTGCGTATGCCTCTCGCACCGCTCCTGCTTGACACTGACGCGCTGCTCGCGTTCCTACTTCGTGTATGAATCCCAGTTGTAAACATGCATGCTAAAATGCACTGCTCATGCGTTGTGTTGTGCTGAGAAACAACACCCCTGCCGTAAAATGCACCACTTTCAGACTTTCATTAGGATTCTCAGTCTACATTTTAAAAATGTAGACTACATTGATTAAAACGTAATATGACCATGATCTTATTCTGATTAATGGTTCCTGATAGATTTTTTTGTATGAAGCAGAAAGAACGGATGAAGTCAGGGAGTTTAGATTTAATAAATCAAATGCTTTGCCATGAGTCGGGTCTAAGACAACACAAAACAGAGAATTCTATAATTTTTGTGTATAGAATTGTCTATAGAATTTCATTCTTATAAAATGTATATATTTATGCAATCGTTTTCTTAAACAATCTTAGCGTTATTTAGAATAGAATAATAATTGGATAATAATAACAATAATTTTATTTGTAATAAATATTTTCTAAAAAGCATTTATAATTTTTATATATTTATAATTAAATGGGGATTGCCTTGGTGTGGGCGGGGCTTGGGGGCATAAGGGAGGGGCTCAAATTCTCATTTCAAGCTAAAACCAAAAGTTGGCAGCCCTGAATAAATACTGTTACTTGATACTAGATCTATTGATATATTTTAAAAGTGTTGCTTTTGAAGATTAAATAATTAAAAATAGAAGAAGAAAAAACATATGACAAATGATGGCAAAACAAATCAATGGACAGTGGATGGACATATGGACATATTTTTTTGTTCTGATAGAACAAAATATAGAATAAAAGAAAACAACAACATCATGGATATTATTAAGCAACAAAATATAGATAGACAGACAGATAGACGGACGGACGGACGGACGGACGGACAGACAGAAAGATAGATAGATAATAGATAGACAGATAGATAGACACATAGACAGATAGACATATATGAATAAACAAAAAAAGAATAACAGCAAATGTGACTGTACTAATTCATCATTCATGAATTTAATTGCATGTAATGAACTTGAGTTCAATTAGAAGGAGAGTAAAATCAATATATGGTGATCAAGAGCAGAGGAAGTGATCAGGCAGGCCACCGCTGGACATTAATGGGGATTCATGCTGCTTCTCTCCTGCAGGTTGATTGTGTATTGAGCGATTAACCTCTGCTAGTCAAAGCTTAAGCTGATTGCTAATTAGCTCGTGTCTGCACAAAGGAAATGCATTTCCTGGCAATGTATGATCTGCTCGGATGGATATATCCGTATTAAATGGCTTTGTCTTAGAGATGTATTAACTGAGTCTGGCTGCAGGACAAAATATTACTGCTGAATCAGGAATTTTCTCTACAAAAGGACAAATAAAAAGAAGAAGGGAGAAAGAGGGAGAAAAATATTTCAGCAGACATAAACTGAGGGATAGCATATGGAATAAGAAAGAAAGGTAATTATAAATAAATAAATGAAAACACTTTGCAAAGGTAGCTCTGTTCCACTAACCCTCTGTACAGTGCTAAGTATTGACATTACCATTAGGCACATCTCCATAATGAGCCTTACCATGGAGATCCTTAGAGGCACATTAGACAAACTTTTAAAGTACTATCACAGTCTAAGTCCATGAACATACTTTCTGCATAACCATTGTACTAATGGTGTTACATAAGGCCTCTATGCAATAATGTATATACAGTGCTCAACTTATCTGAAAACACCCGTCATAAACCTCTTATTCATTCATTTTCTTTTCGGCTTAGTCCTTTTATTAATCAGGGGTCGCCACAGCGGAATGAACTGCCAACTTATCCAGCATATGTTTTTCACAGCGGATGCCCTTCTAGCTGCAACCCATCGCTGGGAAACATCCATACACACTCATTTACACACATACACTACAGACAATTTAGCTTATTCAATTCACCTATAGCGCATGTCTTTGGACTTGTGGGGGAAACCGGAGCACCCGGACCCACGTGAACACGTGGAGAACATGCAAACTTCACACAGAAATGCCAACTGACCCAGCTGAGGCTCGAACCAGCAACCTTCTTGCTGTGAGGCGATCGTGCTACCCACTGCACCACCGTGACTCCCACAAATCCCTCATTTAATTTAATATTTTCTATAGGAAGTTTTTCAATATTATATGTGTGCATATACATTAGATTAGTCAGTATACTGAAGCCAAATTGGGAGCTAATCTAACAAAATAACTTATGATAGCTTTCCAAATTTAGTAGCCCAATATAGCACTGTTCAAAATGTATACTTTTATGAATTTTGTATATCTTTCCACAATATTTATGTACAGTTCCACATTAAATATTACAAGCTTAAGAAAATACAGAAAATACTACTGTAAAATTACAGCAAAAAGTATTTTTGAACTACGAGAAATTTCTGTAATTTAAAGAGCCCCTATTATGGGTTTTTGAGAATGACCTTCCATGTAGTGTGTAACACAGCTCTAAGTGAAGTGAAATATCCAGCTAATGCTTAAATCTGAAAGTACACAGTGTTAAAACTATTGATTCATCTATAAAAAAGTCGACTCATAGTGCTTGAAATGAATCGTCTTGATAACGAGTCTTTAGCCGTTTCGGCGTGATGTGGATACGAAACTTAAGCCCCGCCCAATTGTTGCGCATGCGAACCCAGGAAAATTAAAAACCTGCGGCCCCGCCCACAAACAGTAGCAAAGAAAAAAAGGAAGACAAGCACTGTAGCAGACGCCGTTTGAATTAAGTCATGAAGACTCTGTGGGATATTCTGCTGGATATTATTGGAAGTGTGAGGGGAAAGTTAGTGTTCATTTCTCTACCCAAAGATGAAACTGTGAAGAGTCAGTGGTTAAGGTTTATTTTCTCAACATTATAGCCCAGCCTTGTGCTGTTCGAGTGCTTCTGGAATCTTCACACTTACAATGGGGCATTCGTCTGCCGTTTGTTAAAGGAAGGATCAGAAAAGACTATTGATGTAAGAGACTTTGCTCGACAGGAACTTTATCAGCACATGGATCAGTGGATCATGGATCAGTTTCTTCCTCCGTTTTACAAGTGTAAGTAAGTGCATTACCATGGTTGCCTCCTTGTTTTCTCTAGCTTGCAAATTATCTAATTAATTGTGTTTTGTTACTTGTTACCACTTGTACTGTATCTGGTTAACTCTTTATGTTCTCATATCGCGTCTAACGCGACATTGAAAATGTGAGACGTGCCGCTTTGTTTACGTATTTAAATGCGTTTGTGAGCTTACGTTCCACTGCCGTTTGTCATTGCTATGGGGGGGGGGGGGGGGGGGGATACAGTGAAATACAGTGTATGTTAGGGAAACACATTTAATATAAAATGTAAAAATAGCAAAATTTGAGAGTTAGAAAAGCACTTTTTATCCAAGAACTGCACTGCAGGTTGAGCCCTATCTGTGCACGTGCCTGGTACAATGTTATATATAAGGGGTATAACATTACATGTATTCATCCTGAACCATGATACAACTTAAAGGGCACCTATGGTGAAAAATCTACTTTTCAAGCTATTTGGACAGACATATGTGAAGGTATAGTGTATAGACCGTCATATTGGGGTGATATAAACACACTCAGTCCTTTTTTTTTCAACTTAACAACATAAAAACGGAGGACCAAATGGAGCGGTTTTGAGACCGACTGCAACTTGACATACAGTAGGAGTACATCAAAAAATCATTGGGAAAGTTCTCACTGTAGTTTTTCTCACAAACGTTACGTGAGATCTGCTTCCTTTATGTCTGTCAGTTGTCTGAGGCAGCCGAGGGCGAAGACTGAGGCACGCTGACAGGCACGTGGGAACGGTGGGCGGGGAGGACTAGCCTTAAAGGCCCAGTAAAAACAGCAAAAAGCTGTTGAGAACTATAAAATGCAAATATGATATGATAAATAATCTGATGGGTGTTTTGAGCTGAAACTTTACAGACACATTCTGGGGACACAAAAGACTTATATTAAATATGGAAAAGGGGTAACCTAGGTGCCCTTTAAGACATATTTACGGAGAATATGTATTTCACTGCAGTGAATTGGTTTTTAAAAAGCTGCTTCTCCACTATGTTGCCGTCAAATAAAACCATTGTCATGCAAACTTGCTACAGCACTGTAAACAGAAACTCGCAACACTTTGAGTTCTTCTAATTGGTTCACTGATTGGTCCATCTTTTTATACCGCCATCTTTAAAAAAAGCACCATTCACTCAGTGTAAGGCACTACAAAAGAGGCATGCGTGTAATGATCAAACATGTCCATCAAATCTGTGTTTACATAGAAAAACAATGGGAATATAAGACACTGTTCCATCTTGAGAGCACAAAAAAGTTAGGTCCCTTCTTGATTAAACATGAGTTGTCTACTGAAGCTGCATTAAAATGAACCTTTTGTGCTAGCGTTTTCACTAAAAGACATTTCAGGTTTGAATCTTAAATTTAAAGCACAAATAATGTTTTTGATATGTTTTAATAGAGGGTGGGCTTAACCTCCTGTTTAATGCACATTTTCCTAATTTTGAAGTGTTATTTTTCATTATTCTATTTAGCCTCACAGCAAGAAGGTCGCTGGTTCAAGCCTCGGCTGGGTCAGATGGCGTTTCTGTGTGGAGTTTGCATGTTCTCCCTGCATTCGTGTGGGTTTCCTCCGGGTGCTTTGGTTTCCCCCACAGTCCAAAGACATGCAGTACAGGTGAATTGGGTAGGCTAAATTGTCCGTAGTGTATGAGTGTGAATGAGTGTGTATGGATGTTTCCCAGAGATGGATTGCAGCTGGAAGGGCATCCGATGCGTAAAACATGTGCTGGATAAGTTGGCAGTTCATTCCGCTGTGGCGACCCCGGATTAATAAAGGGACTAAGCCGAAAAGAAAATGAATGATTAAAGTATTCTATTTATGTTGAACCACGTCGTATCACTGGAAACCTTCCTGTTCTGTAGCTGAATGTGGCAAGACACCTCTGCCTGTTCAAAATAAACAGAAAGAAAAGCAAGCTCTGGGGATTTGTTTCTTATTCCTGTTGTACTGAACCCGTATCAGACTGTGACACCAAAACCAAGGTACCTACTGAAGCATGACTTCTGTACTGTTACACCCCTAATATGTATACAGCAGGTAAAATAAGTGCTGAACACATCTTTTTCTTGTAAATATATTTTTAAAAGAGCTGATACAAAAAATTCAGATATTTTTTGTGTAATAATATTCTCAATGACAAAGTGCTGAACTACAGACATCTATTTAATACTTATACAAAAGGTTATTTTTGGCAATGCTAGTTACAAGATGCCTCTTGTAGGAAGAATGGAGTTGCATGCATTGTTTAGGTGTGATTTTTTTCCCCAGTCTAAAACTCATCAAAGTTTTGTGAGTTTTGTCTGCGAACTATGACATTTAGTTCTTATTTTCTATTGGATTCAAGTCAGGTGATTGGCTGGGCCAATCTAGCAGCTTTATTTTCTTTTTCTGAAAGCAGTTGAGCGTTTGTTTGACTGTTTAAGATCATTGTGATGGTGAAATGTCCACCATGGTTTCATCTTTATCCTCCTGGTAATGCAAGTGCTATTTTGCCAACCCCCCAGCAGTAAAATAACAAATGTTATACCTTTTACACAAATTATTATAGTAGGGACAGATTATTCATTAATCAAGACTTTTTACATTCTTCTGGTTAACACTTTAGAACTGGAGTGTCCAAACTCGTTCCTGGAGGGCCGATGTGCTGAGTTTAGCTCCAACTTGCTTCAACTTACCTGCCAGGAAGTTTCTATTATATCTAGTAAGAGCTTGATTAGCTGGTTCAAGTGTCTTTGATTAGGGTTGGAGTTAAACTCTCCAGGACCGAGTTTGCTTTAGAATAATGGTCCTTATTAACATTAAGTATGAATAATCTTGTAAAGCATTCATTATTCATAGTTCAACATTTACTAATGCATTATTAAAATCCAAATGCATGCTTGTTAACATTAACTTAACTTAAATAACATTAACTAACGTTAACAACAAGGCAATAAATGTATTACTACTTGTTTGTTCATGTTAGTAAATCCATTAACAAAAAATTAACTGATGGACCATTATTTTAAAATGTTACCTTCTTCTGCTTCAGAAAAAAAGTAAATAGTTACAGGTTCCCAGCTTTCTTCAAAATATCTTCATTGTGTTTAACAGAAAAAATAATCCCATACAGGTTTGAAACATGTAAAGGGTGAGTAAATATTAGGGCTGTGTATTGGCAAGGGCCTCACAATATGATACATATCGCGATACATGGGCCACGATACAAATAATATTGTGATATATTGCAATAGTTTGTATTAGTATGTGTGTCACATTATATTGACAACTTGATAAAGTCGGCAGACAAATTAAAATTCCAATTCCAATTTATTTTCCATCCATTCCAATTCATTAATACTGCACAGTGTGATTGAACAGAGAACTATGTATATTGCAAAGCTTACAATTGGCATTTATTTTTTGTCTAATTCAGTACTCCCTGGTATAGCGTTTAGGGTTGGGCGATGTTGACCAATTTGACATCGTACGATGTCTAATGTGAAACATGGCGATGGACCATGGCATCGTTGTCATAGGGGGAGGTGAATTAATTATTTATGAATAATTAATACATTTATAACTAATTAATTATTTGTTGCCTACCGTTTCAACTACCTGACCCGCATGGCCTTTGTTTTACTCATAACCAAATCATAAATAAATAAATAAATAAATAAATAAAAGTTACACACAAATTACCACCCGTCAATCTCTTTTTTTCCGCGGGACTCTGGCATGACTAGGCAGAGTTAACTGTGCCGTGATGGCCTCCACACACTTGCTTGGTAAAAAGGGTGCACAAACAACAGGAATCAACCAACAGTATCTGAGGTTTTCACTAAAATTACTTGGTACAAGCGTGAAAGTGAAAGACTGAAGCAGTGTACTGATGCTGTGACAAATTACCTGATAGAATAAAAAGACAGAAGAGTCGTTAGATAGAGACAAGATTAATTAAATATCACGTTTAACAACTAACTTATAGTGAGATGCGATCCAGCGGTACATCCTTGATAAACTGTCCGTACCACGGGGCCTGAGTGTGCGGTTTTCACGAGCGGGTTTGCAACGGGGGCGGTGCGGAGGATCGGTGATGCCGTCTCAGCATCATGATGTGTATAGGCCATCAGCCCTAATAGCGTTAAAACCAAAGTGCAGCCACACGTCAGCTCTAAAAGCTGGAGGCACCTTTATATGTTATGCCATGGTTACTCTTGCTTACTTCTGATACCGTACTACTTGCCGTTTTGTTGATTGTTAGTGACATCTACAGGAGCGGAGGAGGAGGTCATTTGGCACAACTTGAATCGATACTTGAGGTTGGACTATCGATACATTATCGTAAAAGAAATTATCGCAATAGTTAGATGTATCGATATTTTTGCACAGCCCTAGTAAATATTGACATAATTGAAATTTTAGGGTGAAATTTCCCTTTAATGTGTCATGAAACATGCAGAAATGCTGAGTCTAGGTTACTCTTAAAGAACATGTTATCGATGCACCCAACTCCAGCTAACCTCTGATAACACAAGAAATCTCCAGTTATTCTAGTAGTTGGTCAACTGCAAATGTTTCAGCCAAGTGTGATATTTTCATATCAAAGTATTGCGCTGTCCCAGAGGGCTGCCATGTTGGAAAATGCTTACGCTGGGCGTCAGACGTGCTCAAATCTGTAGCGAATGACTGAAAGTCCACTCTACCTGCATGCACTGCACTGCTGAGAAAGCAAGGAGAAATTCTCAGATGACCACAGTGTGGATCAAAGAAAAAACAGTAGACCTTGAAACTCACAGGCCCTTGGCCGAGGAAGTCATTCGTACGTTGTGATCTATTTCAGCAGCAGCTGAAAACCTGTGGGAATGAGCCCCTCCAAACTGAATATATGAGCATAACAACACAGAGAGCTAAAGGAAAGACAACTTTATTTGAATTATTATCTGGATATAACCACATCTAGCACTGTCAACGTGCAGATCTTCACTGCACTGTCGTACTTTCATAGCTGGGAACAAGTTAAATAAATAAAAATAAAATCAAACGTGGAATTCATCTGCTTTAGATGAGTCTACATATGACAACCAGAAACCCTAACTGCACAACAAGTCACATCAGGGCTCTGTCTACTGTTTCGTATGTTCACATCCCATGCAAACGGCAAACAAACATTTGATTATACAGCAAAAAAAAGTTCAGATGTGCAAACCTAAAGTATTCAGTTTCAACTAAAATGATCAGGGTAATTGTGTGCTGGTTTTAATTTCAAGCACTCCGTCAGTATATATAGCACAAAAGAACCGTAAGTAAAAATAGCAGGCATCTTGCATTCATTAAGCGTGTTTGTACTGCAGTGCAAGTGTGTCTTTTAAGTGTAAGTCCCATAACTCACTCGTCTAAATTACAGCTGAAAAAAGCAAGTAATTATTATTCGCACTTGAAAAGTATATGAGCGGTTTGTAGCATTGCATATTTTTCTATTTGCCGAGCTTGAGAAAAACAAATGTTTTGTTTAGTGTTTGCATGCAAACATTCTCTCATTACATAGACCGCTTGGTGGAGCCTCTGGCAGACAGACGCCACAGCAGACTCTGACATCTTTGGCACCTTTTTCATAATCGAGGGGAAACGTCCTCTACATATTGTTTTTCTCTTACTAATTTGATGTGTCATACCACACACATTCTTACATTTTCCATGGAAAAGCTAGACATGCTGTTATTATAGATTAATATGTTTACTTCCTTCACAGGTTTGCTCAGAATTTGTATCAGACATCAACCGGGAAATGAGTCCAATGTTCTCAAGTTAAGCTTTTGCTTACCTAACTAGTGCATTCTAGTGCTATGAGCTGAAACGTTATGACTGCCTGCCTACTATTCTGATGGTCCTCCTCACACCCTATCAAGACAGTGCCAATCCATCAAGGGATGGGCTGTACAAGATCCCTAATCCTGTTCTGTTTCACGTATCCTGTGTAAAAGAAAACTAATTGCTCCTCAAATCAAAAAGCTCCACTGTTTCTCCAATTTTCAAAGTTTGCTTGCCAATGGTGGAACCTATCAAAAGTGGACAGGGGTCATCAAAGGCAGTGTTTTTCAACCACGTTCCTAGAGGACCACCAGCTTTGCACATTTTCTATGTCTCCTTAACCAAATACACCTGATTCAGATCATTAGCTCATTAGCAGAGACTGAAAGAGCTGTAATTGGTGTGACAGACAAGGGAGGCATCCAAAACAAGCAGTGCCGGTGGTCCTGCAGGAACGTGGTTGAGAAACACTGATCAAAGGTACCCTGATTGGTCTGCAACTACTTAGACCCATACAAGCTTGGTGTGATGCACTGTGTGACCCATTCCTTACATAATCTTCATTAAATATTTGTGTGACTTCTGCAACAGTAGATCTTCTGTTGGCTCAGAACAGATGGGCTAGGCTTCATTGGCCTCATGCACTGGTGAGCCTTTGGCAGCACAACACCCTGTTGACCACTCCCAAAACACCCTAATCAGACCGCTGTGGCTAATTTTTACCAGTTAGTTAGTTAGGTTATATGGCACAACACAACAACAGTCATTGACCATCGTGCTGTAAATAAAAAATGATAAAACATCAATAAAATTGATAAAACCTCATACAGTACAAACTATGTTACACACATAAAACCTACTAAACACAAGTCTTAAAGGTCTTTTTTTAAGTTTGAACAGAGATTCTGTAGGAATTATTCTAATCGACAAAGGCTATTCTGAAATTTAGGACTAACAATGACAAAAGCCATGACAACAGCTTACTTTCTCTGTAACCTTGATTTCTAAACCTATAAGTATTTCAGATTTGATGACCTTAAACATCTATTCAACAGATATGTTAACAGTCACAAGTTCAGATAAATAATATGGTGCCAGGCTATTTAAGACCATCCAAACAAAGAATCAAATTTTAAACTTGATTCTAAAACATATCACTGCTGACCAGAAACAAGCCGCAAGCCTTGATGTGTCATGGTTACTAACCCAGTCATCTTGACATAATGATTTGATCCTTGTCAATGACACACAACAACGTAGTAAGATGTTAAAAGTACCCTGGGTATGAAGACTTTTATGGCTTATTATGACATAAATAATGCCTATTACTGAAAAACATGTATGCAGTGGAAACTCTTAGGTTAGAAAAACATTTAGGTTATAAAAAATGGGGAAAAAAGTAATACACATTCAATTTGGAAAATGGTGCGCACCAATATTTTAAGTGGGCAGGGTATTCGGTTTTGATGATATCATTTGGTTAAACTTAAAGTGTGCTATTAGCTATTCCACTGCAACACAAATCAGAAAGTAAAATACTAATGCACTGTCACAGTGTGTGGCTTTTAGTTGTAATTTTCAGTCGAAGGGCATGAAGTGAAGTGAGAACTGTCAAGTACGGTTTTTACACATACACTACTTGACAAAAGTCTTGTTGCATATCCAAGTTTTAGGAACAACAAAAATAACTTGACTTTTAGTTGATCATTTGGTATCAGAAGTGGCTTATATGAAAGGCAAAAGCCTCTAGATTATGCTTATTTCACCAAAATAAAACATGATCATCGCTTGATTTCTAATTATTTAATTAGGACAGTAAAGTCTGACTTTGCTGAGACAAAAGTCTTGTCACTTAACATGAATAATGTACAGTATAAAATATAAAGTCATGGTGCAGTGGAAAAATTATTAATATTGTGTATGACTCCCATGAGCTTGGACGACTGCATCCATACATCTCTGCAACGACTCAAATAACTTATTAATAAAGTCATCTGGAATGGCAAAGAAAGCGTTCTTGCAGGAGTTCATTAAGATTCTTTGGATTCATCTTCAATGCCTGCTTCTTCATCTTACACCAAACATGGTCAATAATGTTCATGTCTGGCCAATCCTGGAGCACCTTGACCTTCTTTGCTTTCAGGAACTTTGATGTGGAGGCTGAAGTATGAGAAGGAGCGCTATCCTGCTGAAGAATTTGCCCTCTCCTGTGGTTTGTAATGTAATGGGCAGCACAAATGTCCCATACTGAATGTAAACACACCCCCATACTGAATGTAACCCCAAACCATGATTTTTCCTTCACCAAACTTGACTAATTTCTATGAAAATCTTGGGATCATGCGGGTTCCAATAGGTCTTCTGCATTATTTGTGATGATTGGGATACAGTTCAATGGATGATTCACTGGAAAAATCTACCTTCTGCCACTTTTCCAAATGATCAACTAGAAGGTAAGTTATTATTTATTGATCTTACAACTGGGATCGACGACAAGACTTTTGTCAGGTAGTGTATACTCGAAATTGGTCCTCTGCTTTTTAAGAGGGATATGGGTCTGAGCGCAGTGTCTATCCCGTCCTCTTTGATTCGGGTTTAAAGGTGTGGAGTCAAGGTGGTAAAAGGGTAGAGGGATGCTGAAATTGAGAGATAACAAAGGTAGGACATGCTTGGTTATTTGAAGGGGTTTGATCTTATGCTGATTGGATAATATCATTATTGTCAATGATGAATCAGGCTTGTCATAACATCTGCTTATGCTTCTCCTGAAATTTGTTTATAAAACATTATGAACAGGCAATGCCAGTAGCTCACAAAATTCAACCGTCTGACGTCATCAAAGCAGAATACACTAACCCCCCTACCCTCAACTCCCCCAGCCCCCCATAAAAAAAAAAAAAAAAAAAAAAACAGTAGCACTATCAGATTTTGTCTTTTTTTAAATAACGTAAATCTTCCAGGGCTTTTCCAGCATACATTTCAATAAGAGACATAATTTATGTTATATCAATCTATGCAAGTCCTAATTACCCGGGTTACTTTTAACAACTGCTTTAGTTTATGCATCTATTGCTAGACTGATTTCATATATCCAAACGATCCTAATTGTTTAACAAAAATGTTAGGATATAATCAATCCTAAAATCTGATTAGCTTGCCTAACATAAACAAAGAGAAACAAGCATGGGATCAGAGTCAATAGCTATTCAAAATTTAAATTAAAGTCCTGCAGCAAAATAAAAATCGATTTCATGCTTGCAACGAGCAAAGCAAACGCAAGCTCTTTTACCTTTAGCAAAAGTATTTGAAAGCTGGAAATGTGATTTACCACCAGCATTCATGTTGTAGCTTGAAGTTTGTAAATCAATCAGATCTCCAGAGGTGATGAGACCTAGTTTTCACACTTGTATAATGATCTTTGAATCAACAACACTGTTACTGAGCATATGATTACATCTTTTCTTTCATTTTATTTTCCTTTCCTGCATTCATCTTATGTGCAATCTAAAAACTATGCTTGCAGGGTTGAGATATCTGTGGTCTCCCGCCTGTTCTCTAGCTGGGAATATTGTAGGATAGAGTTTCAGTGACTGGTTCTTCCCTGTTTGCCATGTTTACCTTATTTAGCATCTTACTCTTGCCTATGCAAAAACCCAGAAGAACGTTTTAATGGAAACCAGTTTCTATCACTTTAAATAAATCATTCAATAAATACAGTTAAGTGACTGCTTTTTTATTTAATAGTTTTGCATCAACAGTAAGGCATACCTTTGATATATTTACTTCAAATAGCTAGAACAATTTCAGAATTCTGAAAAAAGTTACAATTGAGAGATATAAATCAACAATTCTGATCTTTTTTACTCTCAATTCTGACTTGTTTCCTTCAGAACTGTGAGATCAAAAATTGTTGCAAATGATTAGGTCCAGATATGAGGAGAAAAAAGACTGAGAATTTTTCTACAATTATGAGTTCATATCTGACAATTCAGACTATAACTAACTTGCCTTAAACATTATTTTGTTCCCCAAAATTACTAATGAGAAACAAAGAAACACTATTAAGAATGTTGTTATATCCTGTAACTGCAACACATTTTCTCCTAATTCCAACTTTATATATCACTTATATTTTTGTTAATGTATTATTTTATAGATTTATTTTATTTTTTCCATTTGTTATTTATTTGTACATACAATTTGTCTCATATTTATGACTTTATATATATATATATTAATTTATTTCTTAATTTTCTAAGCTACTTTAAGGGTTTTAATCACAATACAATTTTCTCTGAGGCCGGAATGGAGGCTAAAACATTTTATAAATCAATGTTTTATAAACAGATTTCAATGGCTTTTTTTCCTATATGCCCACTGAATATTACTGCATCTATCCATAAAAGACTATATATAGCTTGTTACTAGTCTATGTAAATGTTGGTGAATCCTGACCTTTAAAGAGGTCTTCATTTTAAAATGCATATTTAGGGCCCAGTCAATAAAAGATACACAGAGTGCCTACAGGCACTGCTTGCAAATCAGAAGCCCTTCTTTATTGTAATGGCCCTCAGGGTCTATTTCTGTTATTCAATAAAAAGACTCCATGAGTGACTTGTTTTTATGGGTAATTGCTTGTTTGACATTGCATTTTACAAATTTTCCTCTGTCCGAAACCACCCTCTTTGCCCTTGGACTAAACATTGGATTTGAGCCCAATAAACATTGATTTCTACTGAGGTGTGTGGCAAATTATTGATTTCTCATGCGCTGGCCAATAAAGGCCATTAAGGTAAACAGTAATCGGAAAAACTGGCCAAAAAAGTGCCAGCTGATCTTTCCATACCGTTATGTGTTCATTGCAATTCCGCTTGTTGGTATAACAGGAAGCCCATGCGAGTTCGCTCAGAGGATTGTGGCATCGAAAGAGCCTCTAATACACATTTTAGTGACCTATTAAGAGCCTTATGGAGCCTGTCCACATGCCCGTAATCTCAGATATCCTCTTAAAAATGGAATTGATTGAATGAATTGATCTTTCCACAAGCTGGAAGACATAGTCGCGTAATTATCTCATATAAATCTCTGGCGTCTTTACAGAAGCACAGATGACTGATGTTGTGAAATTGAGGTAACTTAGTTCAGGTCAAGACTTTTCTTTTTTTTTAAGCTGTTTTAAAATTGCATTTCTATTATTCAGGAGTAAAAGATGGCCAACATTTGCAGACAGTCTGTAACTGTGATGCCAGGGGGCTTTGAAAGGACAATCCAGGGTCAACAGCGTCTACCGAGTCAAATCTGTTAAAACACAGATTCAGTTCATTTTGCTCGCCCTACATTTCCATGGGCCATGACAGGCCACCCTGTGAGCTGAAGGCAATGATTCATTTCCCAGAATTCCTTTAGATTGCTCTGTAGCTTGCTCTCAAGTTTCCTTGTGGTTTGCAGTATAGTTGATCAAAGATTGTAACCCTATCTTTACAGGGCATTACACATTTGCATCTGCATCTATAAATTCTACTTATTACTTGCTGTAAGGGGTCTTCACAAAGACACGTGTTGTGTACAATTAAATAGGAAAAAGTCTAATAGATAATGCATTTCGAGATTTAAACCCATAATCTGAGAAACCACCAAATCTACTCTAGCAACCAGACTGCGAAATGCTTACAATCAATAAGAACCCCTTATCAGTTTCAAAGCTGAACCATAGCAAAAATTCTGAACACACTGGCTGCGTGCAAAATCGCCTACTACTCAGAAAGCACTTCATTTGACTTTACTACTCAGACATTAGAATAATGTGTTCTTATACAGTATGAACGTGAGTAGTACGAATGGAGCACGGAGGTACTAAATCCACCATTTTGTCAATCCGAAATCTCCTCGAGTAGGTTCTACATTTGAATGTATTACTTGATCGTTAGAAAAGTATGCTCTATACAGTATAAATGTAAGTAGTTGGAATGGTACTCGGACATGGACGTACTACATCCGCCATTTTGTTGATCCGAAATCGCCTACTAGTCGAGTAGGAACTACATTTGAATTTATTACTTGATCGTTAGAAAAGTATGTTCTATACAGTATGAATGTAAGTAGTTGGAATGGTACTCGGACGTGGACGTACTACATCCGCCATTTTGTTGATCCGAAATTGCCTACTACTCGAGTAGGAACTACATTTGAATGTATTACTTGATCGTTAGAAAAGTATGTTCTATACAGTATGAAAGTAAGTAGTAGGAATGGTACGCGGATGTGGACATACTACATCCGCCATTTTGACGATCCGAAATCGCCTACTACTCGAGTAGGTACTACTATTGAACTTATCACTTGATCGTTAAAAAAGTATGTTCTATACAGTATGAATGTAAGTAGTTGGAATGGTACTCAGACGTGGACGTACTACATCCGCCATTTTGTTGATCCGAAATCGTCTACTACTCGAGTAGGTACTACTATTGAACTTATCACTTGATCGTTAAAAAAGTATGTTCTATACAGTATGAATGTAAGTAGTTGGAATGGTACTCGGACGTGGACGTACTACATCCGCCATTTTGTTGATCCGAAATCGCCTACTACTCGAGTAGGAACTACATTTGAATGTATTACGTGATCGTTAGAAAAGTATGTTCTATACAGTATGAATGTAAATAGTAGGAATGGTACTCGAACATCGACATACTACATCTGCCATTTTGACGATCCGAAATCGACTACTACTCGAGTAGGTACTACATTTGAGCTTATCACTTGATCGTTAGAAAAGTATGTTCTATACAGTATGAATGTAAGTAGTATGAATGGAACTCGGATGTACTACATCTGACATTTTGTCATGATCATGTGACCTACCTGCGTCAGTTGCTTCGCTTCACTCCCATTCATGATTTCTCTCGCGGTGCATTATGGGATAGTGTAGAGTCCATCGAATGTGCACTTCAGAATCTCGCAGGAAGTAGTAGATCATCCTGGTACTTCTCGCATACTGTTTTTTGAATTCTATGAATTTGGACATTCTACTCAGCTCACATACTGTTTTTAGTGTACTATATAGTATGGAAGTATGTAATTTCGGACACTGCCACTGTTGCTGCATTCGAAAGATTCAAAAGTGTGCATCGGATGGACTCTACGCTATCCCTTGATGCACTGCGAGAGATATCATGAATGGGAATAAGCGAGGCAACTGGTTGTATGATCGCCGTACTTATAGTTTCTGTGCAGTATTGCCAAAATAAAAAAATATTGACTATAATAAAAATACTTTTATGCTGCAAAAATGGCTTCTCCTGTGTTTCTCATTCAAATTTCACCAAACTTATTCAATAATTGGCAGGAAGACGTCTGCCGACACTGTGGTGAAAACCTTTTTAAGCATGCCATGGTTAACCCTGAGCAAATACCTTAAAACTCTGTTACATTTTACCCCGCGTTACTTTGTGCCTAGCGCAATATATATTTGAGTATCTGCAGCTGTATCACATCTAGACTTTACCAGGACTTAATGGGGTCTAGAATGCAATGTTCTAACAATCAATCAGAACATGTTAACATTTGCAGCCTACTAACACTAGCTACTGTATGTTTCCATCCAAGTTGCTAATTTACTTAATATTGTCCAAAGGGTTAGCAAATAATGCACTGTTCACATTTGATGTGATCAAAATATTATAATCGTCACTCCCTGATAAACTATCACAATATATGATATGAAAAATTTACATTTATGCTTATTGAGAAATTGCTTAAGAACTTGTTTTCCTCCACAGTAAATAAATTGTGAATCAATGTTCTTACCCCATTCATCGTTCTCAGTATTTCTCATTCTGCCTTCATTTTTGTGTATACATGTGTGTACTTGTGTTTATGTCTGTGAGTGTGGTGACCCTAAAGCAGCTGTGCACCTTGGATTACAGCCTGGCCATTACTCAGCTGTGCCCTTGGATTAGGATTGGACGTTACTCAGTACTGGAATTTACATGACAGTGAAACACACAGGCAGCTTAAGAGCCGCCACTGTTTACACTCGGACAGAAGTCAGATTCCCTCCCTCTGACAGATGGCCTCTCGAACCACAACATGCTGCGTTGGAATAAACTCAGAAGCAGGGCAGGTCTATGACACCATAGAGTAAAACAGTCTCTGTTCAGTGGCCTTACTGTTGTAATGTTATGGAACCATAAGAATACATTTATAATATAATATATTATTAATACATCAGAATACATTTAAATGTATGTGGTCACACTTTATTTTAAGGTACAATTCTAACTATCATCAAACCATCAGCTATTACTTTTGCCTCATTAATTCCTAATGTTCTGCTTTTTAATAGCTATTAAGGGAGCAGTTGCTAGTTAGGTTGTATTGGGTAAGATTAAGAATTTACAATAAGATCTTGCAGAACGCATACTTTATAAATGCAAATAAACAGCCAATGTCTAGGCAGGTAAATTAGCCACTAGTTAATAGTGAAAATTGATACTTAAACTAAAGGGTTACTAATATGTAACTGTGTAACTTTTCGCTAAAAATTACATTTAGCACAACACAATCCTCTGGCCAATGTACATTTCTTTGCCAATATACTGTGTGAGTAATGTAATCTGTCAAATAACGTTCAGCAACAAAATACATAGCCTCATTCTGAATATGTAGCCCTATATACATTTCTGGAGATCACGAATCGCGAAACTATGCATTTTGTCTTACAAATGAACGTACAGGGTGGCATGACGGCGTTCCTTTTTGCGCTTACCAGCTGACTACTTATCCCTGTGTGGACGGCTTTTCTGCTGTTACCAGTTTTTCCAAAAAAAGCCAAAAAATAAGCCAAAACATAAAATAAAACAAACAAGTAAAAAAAAAAAAAATACCCTACAGACGATCTTAATTCTGCTTTTCTACGATTCAGCCAATTATACTTTTAAAGTCAGGAGAGAAGCGTAAAGGCACAAGTCTTGACATTATTATATACGTTGCTCAGCAACACGGACACCTCCAAATGGTGTTTAAAGTGTCACATACTGTATTTACAAGGTATAATTCACCCAAAAATGTTATTTCTGTCTTAATGAAATGATGTATTCAGGGCCGCAAAATCACGCATGAGCTGACACACTGTTTGTGCTGACACACAAGAGGATGCGCACGATCCGCCTATGTGTACTTTAGTAATCAGAACCTGCATAGGCTGTGAATAACAGGTTATACAATTATAAATAACATTCAGTTTGTTGCACAAAGCGATCGTTTAAAAACAGCGCAGAAAGTATGATTTGCATGTATGTTTTTTCTTAAAGTGACAAGTCATGACATGAGCCGCACTCAGCAGTGAAAGTGAAACCGAAAGCGCGCACATCATTTAAATGATCATAACGCATTTTAAAGTTATGATTACTGCAAGCATTTGATATAATTTATAGTTTCATATAGTTTAATTTATAGTTCACTTTCATAGTGAACACAAAGTGTTGTGCATGAAAACAAATATTTACTGGGTCTATAACTACTCTAGTCTATTTAATGTTGAATAGAAGAGTTGAATCTGATAATGGCAAATGTTTCATTTAACCAATGAAAAAGTGGTCCAATAATGTTAATGACCAATGGCAACCATATGTCTCAAACATAATTCAACTTCAGAATTATAAATAGTTGTTTTCTGATGCATCACTTTACTGTGAATTAACAACCAGGACAAATTTAAATCTGTTCAAGTCCACCATTCAAAGTCTATACCATGGGCGTTGCTAGGCCTATTTTAGGGAGGCTATATTTCTACTCAGCCCCCCTAAAACTTTTGCGATTAGCTCATAAACTGGACACTAAATTAGTGCCCTCAGTCCTCTTTAAATTTGATATAAAAACGGCGGCAGAATTCGGCTCCTCAGCGAAAGAACGAGGTGTGTGTTTATCGATAATTGTTATAATATCTGCTTTTTTGCAGTTCTTTTATATAGATAACCTTGTATCACCTGTATCCCAATGTCACAGAGGAGCAGTCGGGTTTTCTCTGTGTTTACCTCATCAGCACAACTGTTTCCTCCAGCAAAAAATTTAACTCTTAACAAACATTTCGCTATTTTTATTTCAAAATAAACTACCAATGTTAAACACTTTACAGTTCCTGTGGCATTGACTATACCACATACAGTCTTGCACAGAAAGGATTAAACACAATGACAGAACCACTTAGAGAATGTACTCGTTTTAACTGTCACTGAGTCACTCAGAGATAAAAACATCAAGTGTTGTCTAGTATTAAAAAAATAATTTTTATTTATTATTATCATTCAGATCGTGAAATATGTGAATTAGCCTGTAAGTTTAAAAATATATATTTATATGTATGTCATTTATCTAGAAAAGTGGCAGTTTATTTATTTATTACATAGAAACAAAAAATACACTTGAATATAGAAAGTGTTTTTACTCCAGTTAACAGGTGGGTTGAGCCTATTTGGCTTATTCAGAACTCAAATGGCTATGCCTGTCTATGTAATACAGTGTAATACTAGTATACAACCCATATTAAACAAACATTTTAAGTGTATTACTATTAAATTACTACTTATAAAGGTAATATTAGGCTTTATATATATATATATATATATATATATATATATATATATATATATATATATATATATATATATATATATATATATATATATTTTTTTTTTTTTTTATGTTTGAGAAATAACCATAACAAACGCCTACTCATATTAACGCTTTATTTTACATCTACAGAATCGTAAGAAAATCATGATATTGATTTTAAGCAAAAAAAATTGTGATTCTTATTTTTGCCAGAATTATGCAGCCCTAGTGGGCGCTGGTCAGTTGGTGCTTTTTAAAACACTATCGGTTGGGCTTAGGGAAGGGGATGTGTGGGGGAATCGGTTGGTCGGTCAGTCAGCCAGTCAGTTGACAGCGGCCTCTGGTGGATTTACGCAAGAAGAGCAGGCACGAATGGCACTTGCAAGAGATTTGAGATCTCAAAAAGCATACACAATGGCTTCTGGTGGATTCGCGAAAACAGAAACTGCAAAAAATACTGCTCCTGGGACATATTTGTAACCCTCTAGAAATGTGTACAGGGGTATGTAATCAGAATAAGCCTGGGTTGAAAAATATAACTAGAAGGTTAAGGGTTAATGGCTTCAGTAAAAACATACTGATTTTCAATAGCATAGCTCAATTTAGATAGCATATTAGACCTTTTGTTAATTTTTTTACTTTGCAGACCCAACTATAACTAGAGCACTCTGCACTCTTAAAAATAAAGCTTCTGTATAGACATAGACAGTTCCATGACGCCTAACAACCATAGAGTGTTTTAAATTCCACAAAACGTTCTTTGTGGTTAAAAATCATTCATTTTCTTTTCAGCTTAGTCCCATTATTTATCAGGGGGTGCCACAGCGGAATGACCACCAACTTATCCAGCATATGTTTTATACAGCGGATGCCCTTCCAGCTACAACCCATCACTCGGAAACACCCATACATTCTTGCATTCACACACATATACTTTGGCCAATTTAGCTTTTTTAATTCACCTATACTGCATGTCTTTGGACTGTGGGGGAAACCGGAGCACCTGGAGCAAACCTACGCCAGCACGGGGAGAACATGCAAACTCCACTGATCCTGCCAAGGGCTCGAACCAGCGACCTTCTTGCTGTGAGGCGATCGTGCTATCCACTACGCCACCATGACGGCACTTGTGGTAAAAATAAAGTACTTTAAATTAACGAAATAGTATTCACACTATGGAAAAAAATTTCAATGTTTTTTGGAGAACTTTTAACTAAATCTTTCTTTGGGGAGCCAAACTTAAGTTACTGATAACATTGTATTTTAAGGTGTCCTGTTACTCATGCTCCATGTACTTACCATAGTAATTACAATTTATTATGCATAAGTACATGCAGCATACCCTGATCTAACCCGCATTGTAACCCTAACCATACAGCAAGTACATGTAATTAACATGTACACTGTAAAAATGATATGAGCATTTAGTCATGACAGCATATGTTTTTAGTTCATTGTAACTTATTAAACTGGGTTAATCATGTTCTAACTTAATTTTATAAGTTATGCAAGCAGTTTTAAATCAGTTTAACATAATATAAATTCAATGGACTCATTGGACTCTAATTTGATTCAGCTTAAAAATTTACCAGGAGTTTTTTTACAGTTAACAAAACTCATTAAAAGAAAAGTTACACTGTAACAGGACACCTTAATATAAGTGTAACCACGTTATTTAATGGCATCACTGTGTTCTTTGTGGCACCTTTATATTTATGAGAACATAAAGGTGAGACAAGGATATTTCAAATCTGTAGAACCTACCGAAGAGCAACATCAACTGCAAGCTGAGAGCTTTGGCCTGGTTTTAATTATGAAGCTCTTGATTGTTAGATTCTGAGGTTGAAAGTCTGAGAGAAGTCTTGATGGGCAGCAGCAGATTTAGCATTTTAAAGTAAACAGAGAGTGAAAAGGACCAGCTGCTAGTTAGAATTAGCCTTGCGATCAGCCTGCAAGTACTTAGCGAGAAACACACACACACACACCTACACACACAAACACACGCAGAGGAGAGGAAAATGTGTCCTGACCCCTCCTGACCCCAGATACAAAGCCTGTGAGGCCCTGAAGGCACAGAATTAATTGCTGCCCACAAACCCTGATACTTTACATGTCAAGAAGAAACCTTACGCTGGTAAAAGAGCCGGAGTGGAGGACGAGAAATGGATTCATTTTCAGCATCATATATAAATCTGACACCAAGCTTTCAGACGTGAATCATGAAAACAGGTGATTTGATAAATCTTTTCAGCGACGTATAAAGGGAAAGATTGTTCTTCGCCATGCCTCCTAATGTGTTTACCTTGAAACCTCGGCATCGGAGTGCTACATTCATTGAACACAGAAAATTACCCTCTTGTTGTGTACTCATTTGGTATCGCACTCCAGAATCTAAGGAAAAACATTATCTCCACTCTTCCCATTTCATTCCCATGAAATGGGAGCGAAACCGCACACTTGTGTGATTAGGAGGCTAAAGAAAAAGAGGGAGGATCTTATCTGGGAAATATCTGTTTTGTTTTCTAGTCACTAAATCACACCGTGTTCCATTAGATAAGGAAAAAAAGGATTCGAGCCAGGCTAGAAACACTTTGCTCAGACCCAACCAGACTTTTGCAGCACAAATTATGTCGGAGTAGGGGAATTATTTAGCGAGCCGCAATCAATAGTGGTTAAGATGCTGAGAGGCTGTCTCTGAATGAGGGGACAGGTAGACATCAATAGCGGTGTAATGGTCTGCGCAGCATGGGATATACACAAATGTCATGGCAGCGGGCTGTGGCGTCACCCAATCAATACACCACCGCACAGAATCCAGAAGATACAATCTGTTTGACTGCTGGTGGCAATAAACTGAAGATTAACCTTTTCATCCAAACAGAGTCCTCAAGAACATTAAAGGGCATGTTCAGAATTCCTGCTAATTAACAGGGAAGTTGTCACATTTTTTGACATTCCATGAAAAACGCAGAACACTCGGTTAAATGCAACTATGCAAGGTCATTCTGTTGGTAAACCTAGTGAACACCCCATGTAGATGCCATTTTAAGGTATGTGAGGGTCAAAAAGCTTGTTACCATCGTTTTCAGGTAATCGCATGATGGAATTTCATTCAGAATTACTTATTAATATGGACATATAAAAGCTCAAACATTAAAACAAAACCCAGAAATGCATCAGACTTACTTGTTTAATCTTGATATTTGCAGAAAAAAACTGTTTATGTGATTATTTCTTCAGAAAGCCATGGATAGCACACTTTTATTAAATAAAGGCATGGCTATTTTTTTTTTTAGGGTAAATCAAAGATGTCCAATACATAATAAATACTGCAATTACAGTTTTGTGCAATAAAAATGTATGATTTTATCCAGTATAAGCTATTACCATATCTCACTATAGTGAACATACACTTTCATTTATTGGTCACACTTTATTTTGATGGTTCGTTTGTTGAATTTAAGTTACATTGAATCTATATGCCAACTAATTCTCATTAGATCATAAGTAGACTGTTAGGTTGGGGTTTGGGGTTCACATGTACTTGCAAAGTTTCTTATGGTCCTTTCACATATGTGGTTCGGTTAATTTGGTCTGGACCAAAGGCAGCAAATGATACATTGTAGCATTTTTCTACCGTTTTGGGTCCCTTTCACACCACACTGATTGCTTTGGTCCGAAACAACTGAAACGAACCAAAATGCAGTCATGTGACAAAATCTACATCACTCACTGGCCAGATGTTATTGAACGTATTTCCTAAACTGCTTTTCAATTGATCAAAATTCACGTGGAACTACCGCAAATAAACAAACCGGCAGACACACAATGTCGCTGGGCTGGCTGACGCAGTATCCCTGGTCATAGTATACTATGTAGTTTGTTTGTATGCATCACTTTAGACAAACTATACATTTCGAGAATGAAGGGCGCCTGGGGCTGGAAAACAATGTTTTAATGCATTGCAATTGGCGAAAGCATTAGGAGAAGGCGTGAAATAATTTAGCTAAACTGCGACATGGTCATCTTTTGGAAATATCACCAATGATCCATCAGGTAATGTTTCTCCCTCCCTCCCTCCCTCCCTCCCTCCCTCCCTCTCTCTCTCTCTCTCTCTCTCTCTCTCTCTCTCTCTGTTTAAAACTGTTGGTAAAGCGCTGTCAACAAATATTTTTCCTCCAAACCCCATAAGATAGACAGCGAATCGCACTACGGCAACTGGATTAGTCCAAAAAGGCGCAGAACTTTTTGCGGTTGGGTCTGTTTTAGTTTGGATCACGTTCTCACCACAAACGAACCGCTCCAGGGTTCGTTTGAAAGCGTACCAAGACCACCTCTTCAAGCAGGTCTCGGTACGCTTTTTTGGTGTGCTTTTGGTGCGCACCCGAGTGCGATTGCTACGTTCTCACCTGCCCAAACGAACCGCACCGAGAGGGAAAACAAACTCTAGTGCGATTCAACCGAACTAAATAAGGCAGGTGTGAAAGCACCCTTAAAGTCAGTTAAATGTCTGTTGAAGGAGCAGTATCTGCAAATATTAAGCAGCCAGTCTACTAATACTTAAATGGACCATCAAAATAAAGTGTTAGCCATTTATTTTCCAATATATATTTCCATGTGGTATGGATTTAATACAACAACAAAATACATGTTGTTAATTAGTATTTTCTTCACCCAATACAGAGAGATATCAATAAAAAGTATTATTTTCTTTTTTTTTTTTTTTTAATGTATGAAGATCTGTAATCCTATGAATTTAGCACTAGCCACTCAAAATAAATGGTGGAAAAGCATCTATTCCTCTCATACGTTTCATGTGCTACAAAATCAGCATTAAGCAGTAACAGACTAAATATAATTGACATTTTTGTATATTTCTATATGTAGCTATTGATGTATCATGACATTACATCATCAAAAGAAATTGCTAAATCATAGTTGTTACTCTTAAGCATTTATATTATGTATATTAAAGCTACAGACTAAATGTCATTTGTTCACTCAATACTGACAAATATACAAAATATTTAATTTTATTCAATATTTTTCTATGCTCATTAATATACTATTGCATTTACCGCTCAAAATGATAGGTAAATTAATGTTTCTCTCATGTGTTTGTTTTCCATGCACTACAGCTTTAGTATTTAGCAAGAGCAGATTAAATGTCATGTATTGCTTCTTTTTCACTGAATATGAATAATTAAACTCAACTATGGACAATTCCAAAGCCCTCTGTTTATTTTTTCCCCCAATTTCTGTTTAACGGAGATAAGATGTTTTCAACACATTTCTAAACATGATAGTTTTAATAACTACATTAATTAGGTTAACTAGGCAGGTTAGAGTAATTAGGCAAGTTATTGTATAACAATTGTTTATTCTGTAGACAATCGAAAAAAAAAAATGCTTAAAGGGGCTAATAATTTTGACCTTAAAATGGTTCATAAAAAATGTAAAACTGATTTTATTCTAGCCCAAATAAAACAAATAAAACTTTCTCCCGAAGAAAAACTATTATCAGACATACTGTGAAAATGTCCTTGCTCTGTTAAACATCATTTGAGAAAATGTATGAGTGTGTTCTTCTTGGTGTTTCATAGCAATTGCCACTCAAAGTGAATAAGGAAAAAAAAAATAGCTGTTACTCATATCATTTTCAAGTGCAATGATTTAACAGCAATATATTACATTTTCTTAATTATTTTTCACTCAATATGGACAAATGTCAATAATTATACTGTCATGTTAATTCAAGAATCATGACACTAATCAATGCTAAAACACACTCTCAAAAAAAACAAAACAAAAAAAGAGGCACCAAAGCTATTACTGAGGCGGTGCCTTTTTAAAAGGTACACTTTTATATTTTACAGCTGTACATTAGTACTTTTAAGGTACACTTTCAAACCATTAAGGTTAACTTTTGTACCTTTAAAATACTATGAGTTACAGATTTGTTCTTTTTTTAGGTATTACCACCTAAGGACCTGAACAAGAATGTACCTTTTAAAAAGGTATCAGCCCAAGTGACACATTTTGTACCTTTTTTTCTGAGAGTGCGTCATGGTGGCGCAGTGGGTAGCACAATCGCCCCACAGCAAGATGATCACTGGTTCAAGCCTCGGCTGGGTCAGTTGGCATTTCTGTGTGGAGTTTGCATGTTCTCCCCGTGTTCACGTGGGTTTCCTCCAGGTGCTCCGGTTTCCCCCACAAGTCCAAAGACATGCACTATAGGTAGGGCTGGGCGATTTTTTCGATTAATCGAATTTACGTTTTAAGACGACTTCATTTTTTATAAAATTGAGGTATCGCAATTTTTTAAATAAAAATATTAAAGCAGCTTTTCCACTATCATGCCAAACCGTTCTAAACTGTTAGACAACTGTGCTGAAATGTGCTGATAGATTCTTTGTGTTGATGTTGCGGCTCTGTTGATTATCTACAACAGCTGGCTCAGCGCAAGCGCACTACCCCATTGTCGCGAGGTGCGCGCGCAGTCAGCAGAGGCGCGCGGTGAAAGTATAAATCCAGCTTAACACTCAGGGCCGGCACGTCCATAGAGGACCTAGGCAAAATAGTGAGCGAGAGCCCCCCGGTTCACTTTTATCCGCGACACCCACCCCCTCCCAGTCCTCTTTCATCCGCAAACCGGTAAGTTTCTATTTCACTTTCGGGTTGAGGTCTGCGTGATTGCTGTTCGCCTAGAGCGCCAGTTCAGCTTGCTCCGGCCCTGATTACACTATATACATTACACAAAATAATAAAATAGGCTAAAAGTTTTATTTGTGGCTAGAGCTTAATTAATTTGATTGACATATAGGCAATGAGACCTTTACTTCGCCTGACTGAGTGTGAGTTTATTGCAAGCTGGGCTGTATTCGGTAGCACAGATCGCTCTGATCTGGGTGAGAACTTTACCAGTAACTACATGCACTGCTGAAAGCTTTTTTTTTCTGCCTTGCATCGAATCAACAACAACCTATATCCATGGAACACGAACTTGCAGACTTTTTGAACAACGAGGAAATAATTGCACCTAATTCAAAGCCCAGACGTCTGGTTTTGTATTTTATACCTGCGCACCGCCTGAAAGACGGTTACGGCGTGTTGTGAATGTCGGCTGTCACCGCAGAAAGTCAATTCTTTCTTTAATTTGGACTTTTGCTTGAAAGCTTTACGGAGTGGCACAGAAGCTGTCCAAGGTACTGTACAGTAGCTATGAATTAAATCATAACCCATATATGCACCAATAAACAAGTAAAATGAATGAATAAATAAAATAAATATGGATTCTTAAATGTCGGGATTGTTTTTACTCCAAAAAAATATCAATACGTTTTGACAAATGTTTTATAAAAATAAATTGAGCAATTTTTAACATTTCAGCTATAGGCTGTTATACGATTCAGTTAAATATAAGATAGACATTTAAATATAGATAGATATGTAACAGGTTTCTGTGTTTTTTTTTTTTTGTTGTTGTTGTTCACGGTGATCTTTAATATATACTGGGTGGTGTAGCTACGCACAAATATTTTCTAAAACGTCATGTTTTAACCAGATGGTTTAACCAGATGGTTTTTCAAGTTACTTATAAAGAGATTGTTACTTCAGTCATGTTGTTGTAATGTTTTAAGTTGACTATAGTTACACAGTAAAAAAACAAAAAAAATCAAAATCGAAATCGTGAATCGGTCAAACTTTATGAAAAAATCTAGATTTTTTTTTTTTTTTTGCCATATCGCCCAGCCCTAACTTTAGATTAATTGAATAAGCTAAATTGGCCTTAGTGTACAGTATGTGTGTAACTGAGTGTGTATGAATGTTTCCTAGTGATGGGTTGTGGCTGGAAGGGCATTCGCCACATAAAACATATGCTGGATAAGTTCATTTTGCTGTGTCGACCCCTGATTAATAAAGCGACTAAGCTGAAAATAAAATAAATGAATGGATTTCTGAGAGTGTAGCGTTAATTGTGGAGCGTTGTAAATCAATCATGTATAAGGTTTCATAAAAAAAGGATTCTACATTATTCAGGGCAGTCCTTTAGATTTTGAAATAGAGCTAATATTTTAGGATGTAATAAATAATGTAATTTTTTTAAAAATGAAATAAAAAAGAGGTATAAAAAAATGTTATAGGAACCCAGCCAAACTGATAAAGCCTAAAGGGAGAGAGAAGTTCAGAGAGGCAGAAACCAGTGCACAAAAATGATCGATTATTTAGGAATGTCCGGCTCTGGCTTTTGTGAAGAGCAGAACAAGAGGCCTTTTCTCCCTCAGCAGTCATTCACCTTTGAGCTGCTCTCTCTCTCTTGCTGAAAGCCTGTGACCTATAGAAGTCCACCTCTGCCCTTACCCACTTCTTTCAGTCAGTGTGTGCCTCCTACACACACACACACACACACACACACACATACAAGTGCATGCTCACACATGTGCACACACTCACTCATGCTTACAAACACAAGTGCAAATACTTTTTATACGCACAGTTATTTTTATGGGTACATCCCACAGACTTAATGAATTTTATGCTGTACAAACTACATATTATAGCCCCCCCTACCCTAACCATATCCCTAAACCTAACACACAGAAAACACTCTGCAGTTTTACATTCTCAAAGTACTCCATTATGTGTGATTTATTAGCCATTTTCCTCATGCAGACAAAAAAAAAAAAATATACAAATAAAATTAAATGTTCCCATAAGGTCAAAATTTTGTGGGATTGCTTTACTTGTAGGGACATTTGGTCCCCACAACATTATAAATACGAGGTGCACGCACACACATACACACCCAGGGTTAAGCTAAAATTATATTTGGTCATCCCAGCTAAAAAAACAAACAAACAACAAAACATCTGTGAAGATTTTATGGTTTAATGGAAATTAAATTGACTCTAAAAGAAACAATAATGCTACTTTAGGTTTTTATTATAGGGTTTTATTTTACTTTTTATTGGTGAACTGTTAAAACCAAGAAATCCTAATGAAATAATTCCTAAAAGACACTAGAAACTATGAAAATACATTGGTTTTAATAGCTAAAATTGTATGGATTTGTAATATTTCAATGGTGTTTATAATGGAAACCATTAGAACTTCTCAGATTATGTGTATTGTTTTCTGTTGTTTCTGTTTGTTTGTTTGCTGTAGTGGTTGTAGTTTTCCTTTTCCAGCAGGGATCATTTCCTTGCCTCTATGGGTTTGATGCAGAATATGGATTTCTTAAAACTTTAAAGCAACAAGCTTTCTATTGGCACTCAAATTGGAGTTGGACTAAAAAGAGACCGAAAGCATGGTGGAAAAGAAAGACTGTGAGGTGTGATAGTTGTTGCTCTTCCTATGCAAGGTTTGCTGTGTCTGTTGACAGAGCACAATTCCCAGGACTGCTAACAGAATGATGTCACCACCACTTAGCATATTTTGCTAAGTCAATACAGCTGAAGTCTTGCTGAGTTTTTCTTCTAGGAAACACCATGGTGTGGTAAAGTCACAGACATTCTTTTTTATTTTGTAAGATCAAGGTACAAAGACGAAATTTAAAATTTAAAGGTGCTAGAGACTGAAAATAGGGGTTTACTGTATATAGGGAAAGCTGAATAATAAGAGTTAAGCACATGGAAATAACCGAGCAGTGAGCCTTGAATACCATTGTTTTCTTATTTTCATTTAATACTGTAAGTGTAAAATCCTGCTGAAAAACAAGACAGATAAAACAATACATCAATGCAACAATAACCCCCTTATTTTCTAAGTTTAACCCATGCTTATATTTCCTATGTTTGTGGTACTCTTATTTTGACTGGGCAGTAGACAGGCAGCCATTCATGACCACAAATAACATTATCCCATCTGTTTACAGCTTGTTAGAACATAAACTATTGAGCACCGTTGTCGTGGTGAACTCCTCTCTGCGACACAAGTCTGTTGACGTACATGGCGAGCTACAGGGCAAACTGGTAAAAGCGGGAAAGCCGTCCACACGAAGGTAAGCGGTCAGCTTGTAAGCGCGAAAAGGAAAGACGTCATACCACCCTGTAGCATTCAATTTAAAAAACAAAATCCAGCCATACGTAGCTCTGGCTACATAATTTGCGATCTCCAGAAATGAATATAGGGCTACATTTTCAGAATGAGTCTGTGTTACATATAAACCTTCAGTAGATTCTAGTTATGTCAGTGGTTTAAATTCACATTCAAATAGCTTTTAAGTTTAATATGCATTTCAAATGCATTCTAACACACACATTCTTAATTTAGGGAGAGAAAATGGTGCAAAACTGAGTTTATAATAAGTTTTCTTCTTGAGGCAGTAATGAACAGATTTTACCTGCAGGCACAGAGAATGCTGTTAACATTGCCAAGGGCAGAAAACGTTGAGCTTCACAGTGGAAGAATACTAAGAAGAGAAGCTTAAAAGTGTGATATTATAGTAAATTTATAGTGAAGTTTGAGAAAGTTTTTTTTTTTAATTAGTACACTTAAAACTAGTGTATTTGTGCCCAACTTTCGTTTAGCATTACATAGTTTTAACCTTATTATACTACTCATTGTCTCTGGAATCCTATTTGTAATGCTGGCATCTGTACTAAATTTGCAGCAGAGCTCTTGTATTACTGCTTTAGAGTTCCCACTGGCCTTTGAGGTTTAGTCTTAACACTTGATCTGCTTAAGCACTTAACCCTTACATAACATATTGTATACACCATAGTGTAAAGATTAGTGTGTAATGACATCCCACCGAGTTACTTTATATTCAACCTAATTAAACCTAATTTTCAACCTAATTTATCACCAAACATTAGTCACATTTATACATATGAGTAATTTCTCATCGACATTCAACTTAATTTCTCCCCAAAGTTTACATTCAGCCTGACCTCATACCAAACCTCACTACTTTAAATCTAATCGCTCTTAAGTATTACAAAGTATAACGATTCTCCAAGCTTTACTTTCACATTTAATTTCACCCCAATCTTTGCATTGACTTAAAATGCCTATTTGTTCACCCTATTTTCTCAGCAGACTTAATATTCAGTCTATTTTTTACAATACTTTACATTAATTTAAATTTCTCATCAAGCTTACATCAACATTTAATCAATGTTTTCAGGGTTTTTCATCAAAAAGTTTACATTTCACAAACGTTTCACATTAAACTCTATATTCTTGCTTTTTGCTCAGTAGATTTTACATCCAGCCAAATCCCTAAATAAAATTGACCTTGTCTCCAAATAATACTTTTCATTTGACAGCACTTCTCAACAAAATTTGCCACCAATGCCTCACCATTGACCTCATTGTAAGCATAATACATCACCAAGCATAATTTAATATAGTTTCTTACAAAAAAGTACATTCATAAACATTTTCAAACTTAACAATCGGTGTGTATTTATATTAGTTACACTATCAGCAATTTTTCATTAAATCCTTTCAATCTTTATTTTACATTCAGCCTAATTGTCATTAAATGATACTTCACAATTGTCAGCATTTATCAATACACTATACACTTCCACCAATTTTTACTTCACCATACACATCATTTCTCAACAAACTCCATTTTTTTGTCTTACAACACTTACCAGAAACCAAACATTAATGAAGCCCAATTTCTCACCAAAATGTATATTCATCCTTACTTATAAAAAAAAACAAATGCTACTTTACATTTAGCTACAGTTTATTACCATGTATTTTTTTAACAATCACTGGAAATTCTCATGAAACAATACTGTACTTTACTACTAAAGGAGGTCGAGCCTTCTCATTTATGGCTCCTAAACTCTGGAATGGACTTCCAGATAATGTCCGAGGCTCAGACAAACTCTCTCAGTTCAAAACTAGATCAAAGACCTATCTTTTTAGTAAAGCATACACACAATGCATTACATAACGGTATGATGCTTGAGTGTGCGGGCTCAACAATCACCTGTAGAACACACTCCTCCTGTCTTAATGCACCAGACATTTCGTTATACTCATATGTTTTACATGTTTGTTTCTATGTTTGTTTATGTAACTGCTATTTTCATTTCTAACACTTCATTTTTGCATCTTGTTTAAATACACTATGAACAGCAGCTATGCTAATTACTTTCTTTATTCGCCATTTCCACATGGGGATACTCATCCCGAGGCCCCTAGAGATTATGCAGCGCCATTGACCTGATCCAAGACCTGTGAAGAAATGATGCCAAGGTATCCATAATCCTGGACCAGGCCGTATCCTGAGCTGATGCTGTGGAGGAGCGGAGAGCGTGAGACTGATTCCTGAAAATCCCAGTGACAGACGAGTCTCCACATTAATCCTGTGGGCCAGCCTGAACACCCGCCGGTGACCTACTCACACCTGCAGTTCTTCACGATGGACGTCCAGCGTTCTCCAGCCTCCGGCGCCTAGACTGCAGCTCTGCACAAGAAGTTTGACCAGAGGAGAAATGGTCGTGCCCAACTGAGCCTGGTTTCTCTCGAGGTTTTTTCCTTCACTTCGTCAATTGGTGAAGTTTGTTCCTCGCCACTGTTGCCACTGGCTTGCTTGGATTGGGACTTGTGGAGCTGCGTATTGATGGATTTGCTCTTCAGTGTTTGGACTTTCAGCAGTGAAATTTAAACCACACTGAACTGAGCTAAACTGAACTTCAACTCTGAAAACTGGACTGACACAGTTTCAATTTACTAGAACGTCTATGCTAAGCTGCTTTGACACAATCTACATTGTAAAAGCGCTATAGAAATAAACATGAATGGAATTGAGTTGAACTACTTTCAGTATAAATCATCACCAGATTAGAAATTTAACCAAACTTCACAACAAACTATACTGGCCCTTACATTCAGTGTGATTAAAAGTATATGTATGTTTGATACCCTGTAATCAGAAGTTAGTTATGATATGAATTCATAACAGGAGCTATAAATTGTCAGGTCTCAAGCTTGTGTATTGAATCTAACCAGATGATGCCAAGAGTCAGAAATGTGTTAAGCGCTAAACAAACAGAAGGGGGTATTTGTGAAAAGGACAGCAGGTTTACAGGGTGTGTGCAGTTCTGGGATGCTTGGGCTACTTATTCCAGTCATGGAAGGATGAGATTGCCTGGCCTCTCACACACAAACACACATGCACAGTCACACACATACCAGCTGCTCCTTCACATCCCACAGCAGCTGCTGCACGCCACCGCCCAGCCAGAGCGAGTGAGATACAGACAGAAGAAGACGAGAAAGCAAATTGAAGAGAGGAGGAGCTGCATTGTGTGACTGGAGAAGTGCATTCATGAGTTCATCTCAAGTTAAGATGCTTTGTTTGTTGCTCATGGGATGACTATAATTATAGACCTGAATAGAAGACACCCCTCTACTGACTGTCAGAGAACTCCCGGTCACCAAAATCTTCAGAAATGGCAATCATTTACCAAAACACTGGTAGACATGATGTTAATTTCAGTGTGGTTTGATTCAGTGTGGCTCACTTTTGGGGCAGCTTTTTTTGAAGTGTTTTTGGTAACACTTTATTTTGATGGTCCATTTGAGTATTAGTAGACTGTCTGCTTAATATCTGTTGATACTGGCATTTAACAGTCCTTTAACAGACATTTAACTGACTATAAGAAACTTTGCAAGTACATGTCAACTTACACTAACCCTAACCCCAACCTAACAGTCTACTTATAATCTAATGATAATTAGTTGCAATGTAACTTAAATTCAACAAACGGACCATCAAAATAAAGTGTGACCGTCTTTTTTTTTCAGTGCCACCTCGGGTGAAGTTCTAAGTGAACCAAACCTTTACTAAAACAAGACATATACACACTGCTGATCACTGATTGGTGTGACAAAATTATCAATACCAGTGTCACTGGATTTGCGACACAATACACCAAACCTGCTTTATTTAAATAGTCAACAGCCACTGCTGTGTTCGCACAATTGAACCATTTGTATTTTAAGGAAGTCTCATGCAGCATCATGGTCTGTTGAAGAGCCCTAGATGTTCCGCTCATTGGTAGCTAAGGAGTTGATCTAGCAAGAACTGAACAGGATGACAGTAGTCAAAAAAGAGGAAGTCAACACAGAAGAGGCTGCACAACCATAGTAATAATGGCACTCACTTTGTGAAGTTTATTTCTAAACTGATTTCGAGAGGATCACGTGCTTGTGGCCGGTCCCACATTATTCAATTTATGATTCACCAATCAGATGATTCCTAAGCCACTATAAATACCCTAAGTTCCATAAAACAGCCATCTTCGTTTTGAAGAATCCCCCCCTTCCACCCCTACTCCTCCTCCTTTCCTAGATGAGTGGCACAGTGGTTAGCACTGTTGCCTCACAGCAAGAACGTCACTGGTTCCAGTCCTTACCAAGCCAGCTGATGTTTCTGTGTGGAGTTTACACAATCTCCCCGTGCTCAAGTGGGTTTCCCCCGGGTTTCCCGGTTTCCTCCCACCGTCCAAAAGCATGCAACTTAAGTTAATTGACTAATCCAAATCGGCACCATAGACATGCTCCTAGTAAGTAGTTATCTCTTAAGAGCAATTACTATCTGTTCATTAGCTACTACAGCAGGGGAGTTCTTGAGATCTACCTGAGCTCAAACTCCCCTCTCGCCTTGCAAACGGGAGAGAGCCCGGGGCTCGAGGATATTATGAGCTCATGGCTCTCTCCCGGGACAGCATGCCAAACAAGCTTTATAATCAATCATCAGCTAAGTGTGAAATGTATGCAGTATAAACAAATACAGTAAATACATCAAGGTCAAACTTATTTCTTAATTAAAATGTTATCATTATTTATTTGCTCTCCTGAAGTTTAACCCTTTAAACCAAATAGCACTTGTGGTGTTACTAGTCAAAAATGTTCAGCCTTTTAACAATTTCTCCTACGTTGTTTATCACCAGTATTGGATTAATTTGTTTTGTAGACTAGTTTTCTTTCAGTTAGAACATTTTTCATGTTTGTTTTTAAAACTGACTAAATCACTCACTCAATATCACTCACTTTCCTTCGCCTTAGTCCCAGATTTATCAGGGGTTGCCACAGTGGAATGAACCATCAATTAGTCTTGCATATTCTATGTGGCGGATGCCCTTCCTGCTGCAACAGAGTACATTGATTCAAGAACCTCCAGTGCTGGGAAACACACATACACTCTCTCATTCAAACACACTCATACACTACAGCAAGGACTATAGAATACACAAACCGTGTCACTCATATAGTTTTAAATAGGGAGAAGTGTAATGGTCAATATGGCGAATGAAGCCCTGCCTACTAGCACAAACTAGTCAAACATTGATTGTTATAGACTGACGTTTCTCTGGGGGAGCAGCTCGGACCAGACATATGTTTTTAGTGCTTTTTTGGTGGTCAACAAAAGCACTGGAATGTCAACGAATACTTGCTTCATGGATATAAGAAACATATCCATATAAAGCTTAAAATCTGTTCTTTCAAATGAATTAACTACACTTGAAAACAAAAGTTTTTTTTGGTTTTGTATTCAGTATAAAAATGAACGCAAAGTACAGTCCATCCTGTCAAACGCACATCACATGACAGCAATTGCTCAAACGCCCACAAACTTGTAAACAAAGAGTCGCTGTCATCTTTGGAGGACATTCACAATCAAGACCAAGTTGTGAATTACTTCAGAAGAGCAGCGTGATCAGACAATCATTGTTCAGACAATGATAATGTGTAGAACGGCTATAAATGAGGTTGGTGTTATGTTCTCATTTCTTTTGAGTGCACATACGCATTAGCTCAGGCAACCTGAAAAAAGGCAGATTTTGTTTGATTCAAACGTTTAGAAATGAAAATTCTAAGACAGTTGTTGTTTAATCTTATTGATAATTCCAAATTTGTAATGTAATTGTAAGCTTGGCAAACAGTATGGGAGATTTTGATGTTTCTCCATTCAGACAGAATGCCCGAGCATACTGTCCGAGAGACATTTCAAAGATGGCCAATAAGTGAAATGACTTTACTTAAAGGAACTTTGACTTCAGTCAATTCAGTTTATCCAATTACCTTATAATGCATGTCTTTGGACTGTGGGAAAACAGGAGCACCTAGAGAAAACCCATTTGAAAATGGAGAAAACCTGCAAAATCCAGAGAGATACGCCACCTGGCCTAGCCAGGATTCAAACCAATGACCTTCTTGCTGTGAGGCAACAGTGCTAAGCACTGAGCCACTCAACTAACATTAGTAGGCCTGAAATTAACGTAAAATGATTACCTCATCAATTTTTCAGTTGAACCCAAAGTCCATTCAGAAATTGACAGGGACCTATATTTGAATGAATGAAGGAATAAACAAACAAAGGAATAGCATTTTAAGCTATTTTATTTAGATTTTTTTGGTGTGCACCAAAGTATGTATGGGAGTGTTCACACTTAAATCAATTTAAAAGAGCGGGCGACACGGTCGCGCAGTGGTTAGTGCTCTCGCCTCACAGCAAGAAGGTCGCTGGTTCGAGCCTCGGCTGGGTCAGTTGGCATTTCTGTGTGGAGTTTGCATGTTCGCGTGGGTTTCCTCCGGGTGCTCTAGTTTCCCCCACAATTCCAAAGACATGCGGTACAGGTGAATTGTGTAAGCTAAATTGTCCGTAGTGTATGTGTGTGAATGAGAACGTATGGGTGTTGGGTTGTGGCTGGAAGGGCATCCGCTGCGTAAAAAAACATAAGCTGTGGTCACACTGGACTTTTCTCCCCATAGACTTCCATTCATACACATGCGAATGCGTCAGACCGGAAACGCATTTCATGCATCAAGTTTCGCAGATCGCTGCGTTGGGAAGTTCAAGCTTGGTGAACTCTGACCTGCGAAATCGAATCACTTGACTGCGTGAGACCAATCGAGGATCAAAACATGACGTCTCTGGACAGAAATTTAAAACATGGACTAACTCTCGCTTTTTTAAATGTTTAATCATCTTGTTTAATCCTGCCCCCTTTCGCAGCACCGTACGACAGAATTTTCCAGACACAAACTCTAGTGTGACCGCAGCTATATGCTGAATAAGTTGGCGGTTCATTCCGCTGTGGCGACCCCAGATTAATAAAGGGACTAAGCCGAAAATGAATGAAGGAATTTAAAAGAGCGACTGTACCCAAGATGTAATTTGCACTTTTGCATTCTTTTTGAAAATGTAAATCTTTTTCAGTTATTGTAATGACCATTGAATAGAGCAACCAATTTATTATTCTAAATTTCTCATTGTACACTCAATGGTAAAAATGAAAGTCTAGAACAACATGAGAGTGAATAAAAGATTTGACAGAACCTAGCCTTTACACTACATGTGGGGTAAAACTTTATTTTGATGGTCCATTTGAGTATTAGTAGACAGTCTGCTTAATATCTGTTGATACTGCTGCTAAACAGACATTTAACTGACTATAAGAAACTTTGCAAGTACATGTCAACTTACACCAACCCTAACCCCAATTTAACAGTCTGCTTATAATCTAATCAGAATTAGAATTATGTAACTTAAATTCAACAAACGGACCATCAAACTAAAGTGTGACCAAGACAAAAAAGAACATTTCTCTCTCCAGAGATTTAATGGAGTTCTTAATTATTTCTAACTGAAGAACCAATTTAGATGTTTCTTCACCAACATTATCAGGTCAATTTAAAGAGAGATCTCAGCTGTTATTTTCCCCACCTATGGGCCTTCCCCCCTCCCAAAAAAACTAAAAACTAAAGGCCATTAGCGAGGCACACCAATCACAACTACAGGAGGGGAACAAATAAGAATAATTAGTTAATTAGCAAAGAGCAGCCTGTGGGCTTTTCAGAGCCGTGCTGTAGACCTCCATTAACTGTCACGTTCTCAAGGACTTCACTACACAATCACACTCACAACAAATTGCCCACTACAGCTTCCCACTTAGGAATATGCAAAGACCCGCACATGCATTCACAAATGCCAACAGGCCACACACGTGTGTGGAGTGTTGAACATGCATCGTGAGACTTTTTTTATTTGCTTTAGGCCACTACAGTTGACTGAAAGAATGGAGCAACTCGATAGAGCAATTCTAGAGCTTTGTTGAGTCCAAGTACACACACACACACACACACACACACACACACACACTCGTGTACAACTATATTAAAAGGGACTTCCCATTGTATAATAGACTGTATATTCTATTCCTCAACACCAACCCTATCCCTAAATCCAACCTTCGGAGGAAACGATCTGCTTTTTTACAGGTTTCAAAATATTTCTTTCTGTGTGATTTATGGGGTTTTCTCATGCGGACCAAAAAAGGTCAACGTTTACTGATATTACTTTACCTGTGGTGACATTTGGTCCCCACAATGTCAGGAGTACAACGTGCATACAGACAAACACACACATATCCCTGTGGAACACAGGTTCGAAGAAAGCTCGTGATAAACAAGACTCCCAAACCACTGACCGCAGTGCTAATACACCATTAGCTCACTTCGTAATGCACACTCACCATCAGAATATATTATTCATTCCTTATTTATGTTGTAAATAAAGCAAGCATTGATTTTATTTGTCCTCTCCCGCCACTCAGCACCAACAATATATGCAGCGGCAGGATATCTATTTCTGTTTTCTTTGACACATGACTCGAATTTAGCTTAAACTGCATTTCATTTTTTCTTGAATTCCGCCTATTCTACAAGTCTATACAGCCTATTCAGCCTGTCCTTATGTTGGGTCTACTGTCTCGGAGATCAGACGGCCTCGGTCTGCAGTGGAAGACGAGCTATATAGAGGCAGCACGGATGCAAAAGTGCTTACATCATCAGTTATGATGTCGTCTGTCTGTAGAGGGCAGTGTTAGTGTTGTTGGGAGAGAGAAGGGTAAGGCAGAGAAGTGAAACTCATCAGCAGCTTTTAGGATTTCTGGCATTCTTGGCAGCTGTGCGCAGAGGTCACTCCTGAAAAATTCAGTCACCGCAAAAACCCTAGCCATATTTTTTTTCCTCCCTCCACCCAAAGGGGTTTAATTCATCACCGAGCCACGTCTGTTTATAGGGCTGAATGATCCTGCTGCTGAAAATTATGCTTGCTCTCTGGAGGATTTGGGCCAACTTTGGCCAGGATTTTCTGACGCTCGCTGTGTCACAGACATTGATGAAGGATAAAATAGCAAATATAAACTTTGGTATATTTTTACACCAATACATCAAGTTTGGTGTTCAACATACTGCAAATTATAAGCATTGCGGGACAATTCGGAAAGAAAAGCACAACAGAGGCTTCTATAATGCATCAATGTTTTTTTCTCATAGAAGGCGGTGAGGTTGAACTCACAGCAAATGAAGACTTTTGCTTTAGAATTTCAGAAGAGATTTAAAAATGCCTCAAACTGTGTCTGTAAAGAAAATAAATAAATTAATAAATAAAAATAAATCAATTGTAAAAATGCAGATTACATTATTTAAATATTTTACCTTATTTTGCCTCAAACCAAATTATTTGAAATACACAACTGTGTAAATGTAAGATTAGATCAGTAATATTTTTAAAAATATAATGATAATAATAATAATAATAATTATTATTATTATTATAAAAAATCTATTATTATTTATATTAATATTAATCAAATGTACTACTAGTATTGTTATTAATATTATTATTAAAATGTACTATTATTTTTTATTATTATTAATAAAATGTACTATTATTATTCTTATTATTAATATGTACTATTATTATTTTTATTAATATTATTAAAATGTACTATTATTATTATTATTAAGCCTGCCACAATATCTATTTTACGCAGAAGGACTTTTAATTTATCAGTGACCTGGGTTAAACGCTTCCGGTGAACTGTATGCCATTATAAAATCGTCAGGTTTAAGGTCTGTTGTCTTTAAAAAAAAATGATCTGCACTGCCTAAATAATAAACGCTATAAAGTGAGTCTCAGTATGTACAAGAAGCACTGCATTAAATTACATTTACATTTTCCCGCGCCATGTCTTTAAAATTTTTACATTAATTTAACTCCAGTATTTTCAATGGAATTTCTGAGCTCGTCTGCTGATCCTGACATGTGCGTGCGTGTAAAAGCCTTTTCATCTCGGTTTATGCTTCAACAACTAAATGAACGCTGAAGTCTATATAACTGAGTATATTTTAAATACATTACAGCATCAATGCTGTAAAAGGAATCGTATTTAAAAAAAAGAGAAGTCACATTAACCATTTACCATTTTTAGTTTTTTGGTATGCGAAGAAACACTAGCTCTGCATATACCCTATTGCACCAAAATATATTGCGATAAACGATATTATTGTCACTTTAAGACCATTTTATGCCACTCATTATGTCAGAATGACATAATATCATCACAATGCCTTACACTCTTCCAAAGAATACATAATATTTTATTCTTAAAGGGCCACACCTCTGTTTTGAAAAAAGTCAGGAAAGTTGGGCGTGTCCAGCTCTGGAAGTGTGGGAGTGTCGGGGGAGGGAAAGAGGATAAGATTTTGCATAGAAGGGAGTTAACATTTGGGCACGCGCTAAGTTTGACAGGAAAAACAAACACACAGAGGCTGATTTGATACGGCGAATAAGAGAAAAAAATCCTCCGCATTTCTCTGTAACTTATGTACTCGGTAGGTAGCGTCAGAAAGCCGTGTGTGTATAGACTATCCTGTCACAAATTGCAGCGAAAATCCTGCACGACGGGAATAGTTTGTGTTTACATGTTTACACTCGGAGAGCAGCATTTAAACAAAGGGCAGTCCACTGCAAACACTTACCAAATCTGTAGACAGACAATCAAACTGGAGCCGTGTCTTTTTATTAAAAGTAGACGAGCAGCAAATCCGGATTTCTCCATTTCCAGATGAGAAAAAGCTCTCGGGTAAAAATGTTCCTTACAAACGCGTTTCTGTCGCGTGTCGCGTGCACTGTAATCCACACGTAAGTCCAGCAGCTCTCTCATAAAGGGAAAATGAAAACAAAACCTTCGTTGCTACACACTAATAACACCTACGATTTTTGTCTTGAAATTCTTGTACTTTCACTTGTTTTGGCAACACAACGTGGCGTCTCTCTGCCGTCTGAATGCTGTAAACTGGTGAACAGTCTCCGGAGCTATCATGCATATTAATGAAGTTTCACGTCATACACAATAGAGCGCGCTAATTGGTTTGAAGCACGTCTTCTCATGAATTAATACTGCACACTCAGATACGTAAGAACGTCCTAGAAAAGACAGACAGCCACTCTCCAGCTGGATTTACACCCAAGTATCTCATGGCCGTGACGCAGCTTCAAAAATTCGTTTCAAACCGGAAGAACGAATTTGCTCAAAATAACGCAAAAACAACCAATTTTCACTTTTTAGTGCAATATATGTGTCCTAATAGTGTTTATAGCAGCGTGGGACACATATATGACTGTCAACAGCTCAAAAAATGTGTTTTGGTGTTTCGTGACCCTTTAAGAATATTTCATTTAATTAAAGTCATTTTATCAATTTAATAATTAGGCACTGGAATCAGACTGTGAAAATGCATATTGTAAACAAATAATAAATGTTAACAAAAAAGTGCAAAGTAAACAATTAACAGAGGCTGCGATATCTGCTACAAGACCTGTTTTCAGTTGTCAGACAGCCACAAGAAAATATTCAAAAGAAATCTATAGTAAATACTATAGTGTAACCATATAGACACTGACACCTCCAATAGAGATAGAGATCAGCAAAATGTTGCTATTGGTTTTTATGCATGGGTGATATACAGTTGAAGTCAGAATTATTAGCCCCCCTTTGATTTTTGATTTTTATTCTTAAATATTTCTCAAATGATGTATAACAGCAAGAACATTTTCACAGTATGTCTGATAATATTTTTTCTTCTAAAGAGAAAGTGTTATTTTTTTTATTTCGGCTAGAATAAAAGCAGTCTTTAATTTTTTAAAAACCATTTTAGGGTCAAAATTATTAGCCCCTTTAAGCTATGGATTTTTTCGATAGTCTACAGAATAAACCATCGTTATACAATAACTTGCCTAATTACCCTAACCTGCCTAGTTAACCCAATTAACCTAGTTAAGCCTTTAAATGTCACTTTGAGCTGTATAGAAGTGGCTCAAAAAATATCTAATAAAATATTATTTACTGTCATCATGGCAAAGATAAAATAAATCAGTTATTAGAAATAATTTAGTAAAACTATTATGTTTAGAATGGTGTTGAAAAAATCTTCTCTCCGTTAAACAGAAATTGGGGAAAAAATAACCAAGGATGCTAATAATTCAGATGGCCTAATAATTTTTACTTCAACTGTATTGCATCACCAAAAATGATTGAGGTCATGTCCGTGTGTTGTGCGATAAGTCAATAATATTGATTATTGTGACAGACTTAATTATTATTATTATTATTATTATTATTATTAAAAATAGCTTCTAGTTCTCACCGAGTATGGATTTACAGACAGACAGACAAAAAAATCTAACATATATTAAAAACATTAAAAAGAATTATAATTATAGATTTGACCATTCAATATCTAAAATCAATGTCTAATATATAAATATCAAAATATTTAAATGGAAATTTCGCGAATCGTCCTCTTTCATTATAATGCACACACACAAAAAAAGAATGATTATGCATACAACCAATTCCTGTTCTGAAATACAAAACACAATTGCTTCTCATGCTCTTTTCACTGCTGTTTTCCTGATATGTTCCTGTTTTAAAGTCAGTTGTTAAAGTGTGTTAAAATAGTGACATTGTCTCTCTAGACTCTAGATGTACAGGATATCCTGTCATGTTCTGAAGGGCAACCGTTTCTCGCTTTTTTGATGGTGATGGAACATGAGTTGTAAAGGCATTACACATTACAGCATCATGCTTAACATCTTGCCAGAGGCCAAATATGAACCAGAAAATAATTTGTTAACCACACAAAACTCCTCATGGTGCAGCTGCATATATAGATTCATATCATGCATAGCCTCTTGCCAAATAATATATGATATATTAAAAAAGGAATTTTCTTTTTTTCCCCACAAATAACACAATCTTCACAGTTTGACCATGTACAGTACATAATGTTTCCCATCAAATAAATTTTACTTGATTTCATCACTAAACTGAATTTCTCTGTCCCCTCAACATGCTCCCCAGCAAAAGTCTGGCCTTTTGATTATTTCCTCTGATGAGAGATTTGGTATCTTTTACTCTCAAAATATCAAAACCAAGTAATAAGTTTTCTTTTTCTACCCTTGTTTTGAGGCTGTCTTGGAGAACACGTAGAGGGTTTACTCTGACAGCTTAAAAGTAAACATATCCCTATAAAAGGGTAAAAGTTCATCCAGGCAGTTGTTATCGCAGCATAAACCCATATAAAAGCCTGTAAGTTTTGTAAGACTGAGGAGCTTTATTCTGCGAATATCACCTAGGTGTACTTTATCCTGTTTGTAACTTGCCACAAAACGTAAAAATTAGACATAAAACTTTTTCTGAGCCTTGATAGTTTATTGCTTTAATTGAAGGCAAAGCTAACAGAAACAAAAACAGCTGAATGGAGTCAATAGAGCATACACTAACCTAACTATGCATTATTCAGTCAGAAAATGGCACACAAAAAAGTAAACAACACAAGCGTACAAATATGGATGTGAACATATTCAGTGACAGTCAGAATCATTCATAGTACCTGGATGAGACTGCGTTATTAGTTTCAGCAGATGTTATCTGGGAATAACCTACCTTGGAATGTCATGACGGACCAATCAGAATCACATATTCCAGACAGCCACACAATAAGATTGAATAACAGGTATGAGTAGTAATCTAGTAACTGACTCTCCATTCTGTTTAGGTGAGGAACTGAATGTGTCTGTTGATCTGAATCAGTGACTGGAGCTACAGAATCAGGCCCCGTTTACACTAACGCGTTTTCGTTTTGAAACGGTGTTTTAGATCAAAAACGATCCGCGTCCATACTAGCGTTTCATCTAGCGTTTCTAAACATATCTCCGTCCACACTACTCCACCAAAAACGTATATCACGTGACCATTCGCGCACCCTGGGCATGCGCGTTCAAGTATAAACAGGAAGCATGTGTCTCGCTCGGCATTTGGTTATTGTTAGTCAACATACGCTGGTTGAACGATGAACGCGAGCGATTAGCAAGTGCTCGAACAATAGCTTGCCTCTTGCGAATATATGCAGCTGCTGTAGTAAAAAAGGCAGAGTTTAACTGCACAATGGCGCCTAAAATGGACAATAGTGCAAACAACGCTCCCATTTCTGTGTCAATGTTGTTGTTTACAGTGAAGGCTGGTCTGCCGTCTTCCGGTAGCATTATAGTCATGTGATAGGGGCTTGACGAATGAGGGAAGGATATGCAATGACCCAAAAGCCCCAATCAGGTAGCGAATCTCAGCAGCCACGCCTCCGTTTTCAGATGTCTCCGCTTTCCCCCATCCACACTGAGACGGAGCAGCAGCGTTTTAGAATGAAAACAGCCTCTCCAGCGTTTTCAAAACGCTCCGTTTTTGGGGCTCGAAAACTCCGGTGTAGTGTGGACGGATGGCGTAACCGTAGCAAAACTTATGCATTTTAAAACGAAAACGCATTAGTGTAAAAGGGGCCTCAGTCTTTTATATGACATCATAGATGGGTACAATCCAGAATCTGGCATTTTCTTGGCCTGGTTTCAATAAGAGCTGTTATTTTAGTAATAAAGACATATTCAGATCTGAAACGTACATGATAATATTTTTGTATGATGACCTCTTATATACACTCAACGGCCACTTTATTAGGTACACCTTACTAGTACTGGGTTGGATCCTCTTTTGCCTTCAGAACTGCTTTAATCTTTCGTGGTGTAGATTCAACAAGGTACTGGAAATATTCCTCTGAGATTTTGGTCCATATTGACATGATAGCATCATGCAGTTGCTGCAGATTTGTCAGCTGCACATCGATGATGTGAATCTCCCATTCCACCGCATCCCAAAGGTGCTCTGTTGAATTGAAATCTGGAGACTGTGGAGGCCCTTTGAGTACAGTGAACTCATTGTCATGTTCAATAAACTAGTCTGAGATGATTTGCAGTTTTTGAAATGGCGATGCTTAATTGGTACTAATGGGCCCAAAGTGTGCCAAGAAAATATCCCTCACACCACCCCCACCACCAGCCTGAACTGTTGATACAAGGCAGAATGGATCCATGATTTCATGTTGTTGATGCCAAATTCTGACCCTACCATCCAATTGTCGCAGCAGAAATTGAGACTCACCAGACCAGGCAACGTTTTTCCAATCTTCTATCATCCAATTTAGATGAGCCTATGTAAATTGTAGCCTCAGTTTCATGTTCAGGAGTGGCACCTGGTGTGGTCTTCTGCTGCTGTAGCCCATCCGCCTCAAGGTTGGACGTGTTGTGCGTTCAGAGATGCTCTTCTGGATACCTTGGTTCTAACGAGTGGTTATTTGAGTTACTGTTGCCTTTCTATCAGCTTGAACCAGTCTGGCCATTCTCCTCTGACCTCTGGCATCAACAAGGCATTTGTGCCCACAGAACTGCCACTCACTGGATATTTTCTCTTTTTCTGACCATTCTCTGTAAACCCTAGAGATGGTTGTGCGTGAAAATCCCAGCAGATCAGCAGTTTCTGAAATACTCAGACTAGCCCGTCTGGCACCAACCACTATGCCATGTTCAAAGTCACTTAAATCAACTTTCTTCCTCATTCTGATGCTCGGTTTGAACTGCAGCATATCGTCTTGACCACGTCTACATGCCTACATGCAGTGAGTTGCTGCCATGTGATCAGCTAATTAGAAATTTGCGTTAACGAGCAGACGGACAGGTTTACCTAATAAAGTGGCCGGTGAGTGTATGAAAAGCTCAAGTAAAAACTCAGATTTCAGTCTATGACCCTTTAAACATTCAGACATTTTGTTGAGAAACAGATTCTTACTTTATTCACAGCTGAACTGATGATCAGTTGCAGTACAGCTGCAGTGTTAAACTATGGCCAATTACCCTGCCCTGAGTTTTTATGGCTAACTAGTATTTTTGGGGATTTGAATTGAAGATGCAATATTATAGAAATCATAGATTTAAAACGGCCAACTTTTGTTCTGTGGCTGAAAGTATCATCCCTTTGGTCTTCATTTGGACAACCTGCTTTTAGAGGGTTTTAAGTTCAGCTCACACCGTTCATATGTTATTAATACTTTACAACTGTAGCTTGTCAAACGATAAGATCTCGTTGTCATAATGTCAGACAGAACGACAATCAATATGTGCCAAACACATGCACAGTCTGAAATGATACCTCACAGCAACTATAAACAAACTGTAGCATTAATTTTAATTCATAACATGCCTTGATAATAAAACCTGAAAAACCAAACTCTTTCAAAATTTCCCAGAGGTGGTTTGAAGTTGTTGCGCTGACTGCATCATCAGGTTCAGAGCTTCTGTTGGTATTCGGTATGATAATAGTTTTGAAAGAGTCTGGTAGAATGTCATTGGAGAAAAAAATTTCAATAGCTATAATTTGGCTGTACGTCAAACCAATGATCCAGGAACACAGATTTTAACTTAGGATTATAGGAATCTACTATGTCTTATACAACCAAATTGTGGCCAAAATAACACCGTGTGAGTTGAGCTTTAGCCAGTTTAAATCGGTTCACCATCCTGCAAAGTGAGTGCAAATGAAAAACTATGCTGCCAGTTGAATGGGGTTTGTAAGATAATTAAGGAAATTGTCACCAGGTGCCCAACTAACCAAACTAACCAATAAATAGGAGGCATCTGGAAGTGTTCTTTAATTTGGATCATTGATCTTTTTCAGAAACCCTATTTAAATACTTCAGACTATTGTTTCAAAATATGTTACTTGTGAACTCTTGTTAGGATAACTTCAAACAGGACTAAGCAGTGACTTCGAAATTTAGGTCTAACTTTGATCTCCACTATGTTCTGGAAAACAAACCTACTTTTTACATGAAACAATTTAAATTCATTAATACAAAATACATTAAAGGCATTCCATATACAGATGAGGGTAAAGTTATTAGCCCTCATGTGAAATGTAAATACTTTATCAAATACTTCCCAAGAGATATTTAACCCTTGTGCACTTTTTAAATTTACTACCCTTTTGTTAATTTAAAGGAATGATAACATCCACTGAATTAAACTGCTTTAAAAATGCATCAGATAAACATTTAAATAAAAATATATATATTTTTTCATAAATTTGTTAATTAACCTCTGTCCTGATCAAAGCTAATACATTGTTTAAAAAATTACAGGATTTTATCTCTTTAATTGCCAAGTTCACAAATGATGTCACTGATTTGGTGAAAAAAAAAACAAAAAAACAAAAAAACACACAAAATGACGTATTTTCTATATAAAATGTAATTGTGGACTGGATTTTTTTTTTTTATCTTTTATCAGTCTTGGACATGTAAATGATTAGTAACAAAATTGACTTTGATGCGTTGTAAGATTTTTATTTTTTCTCCCTAATGTACTATTGATGGCTGTTTTTGCCCTATTGACTTCTATTATAAGCACATTTGATGGTGCATAAATACACAATCTTTGTTTTTGTTTACTGAGATGCATGTTTTGATTTTCTCAGACACATCAAGCTAACTGCGTAAGGTTACTCTCATACTCTCACACACTCACAAACACAGATCAGTGTTTCCCCTACCACTATACAGTATAAGGGGCGTGCCCCGCCCTCCTAACGGCTGTACCCGCCCCCCTTGAAATCACGTTAATTGTATTATCTATATACCGCCAGATCACAACTTTTTTTTTAATAAACAAGCTAAATAGCCGTATGTAATATCTTATTTACACAACAGCATGTCATTTCTGTTCTGCGCTCGCGTCACTGCAGCTAAAATATATACAGATTCAGACATTCCAAGTCTCTCGAAAGTTCCGGGAGTCTCCTGCAAATGCATAGAGACTCCCGGATGCCTGCAAATGAATGATAATCTCCCGGAAATCGTGCATCTCCCGCCCGGTCATCAAATACGTCCCGCATCCCTCCCCGCTCTTCAGATACGTCGCGCACATCCCATGCTGTGATGCGAGTGGAGCTATCTCCTCTATCTAGTGTCTAGTTACAGTATGACCTCTCCCAGAAGCTCTGCGTGACTTCCGCAAGCTCCGTGATCCCCCAAAATGAATTAAAATACCGGAAAATCATGGTGACGAGAGTGAATGAGCAAGTGAACAGAATGCGAGAGGAGCAATGATGGTCTAAGCATTACATTTGTTAGGTTAAATAGATAGAGCAGTAAAGATATCGCAAGTGCAAACCCCCCCCCCCCCCCCCCCCCCCCCCCCCCCCCCCCTCTCTCTTTCTCTCTCATTGAGAGATCTGTTGTCAATAGTTGGAGATGAGCAAAATATTTGAATGGTCCTGCATGTATTTAGGCCTTTTTTATTTTTTTTTACATATAACAACTGAAAGTTCTGTTTTTGACAAGATTACAAATTCACTAAAAGCTGGCTGGAATTATTAGAGAAAACTTTTTTTTACATAAATGTTTAATAATATAACTTCTTGTAATACACTCATTGCTATAAGAAGTAGTTTATGGGCCTATTTCCTTTTAGTAAAGAAGTATTAGATTTATAGATGTGCAATTTAACTAATTTTCATTTTTCATCATTTGCAATGTTTCCACATTGCATTGTTTGTTATTTTTCTGTGGCGGTACATTCCGCTGTGGCGACCCCTGATAAATAAGGCACTAAGCTGAAGTAAAATGATTGGATGAATTATTTTCTGTAAAGCTGCTTCTGGCCATGACATGTTCACATCTAAATTTTTAGAAGAGACATGTTTAATAAATTTCTCAATAAATGGGCCAGTCATTTCTGACTTTCCATACCAAGAGGCTCAGGAAATGTTCTTCCAGAAGCCCATAAACATTGCAGTGACAAAAGTTCACACTTTGTGAATTAAAAAGATATAAAATAAATGTATATCAATCCCCCCCCCCCCCCCCCCCCCCCCCCCTTAAAAAAAAAAAAAAAAAAAAACTGTAAACATAGGGGAAACACTGCACATACACACACTTTAATGTACTGTTATACTCCTTATAAAATCCAGAAACCAAGCTTTTTATTGCATAGGCCTATTAATGGTGCCAACTGATGATCAACAGTAAAAAATTACTTATTTTACCTCTTCCCAAGAGGGAAAACCACCAACAATCAAAAATGCATGATTATATGATGTCATGGTTTTGTAATAAAAAAAAATGTCCACAATTACTTTTTATATTGAAAACACGTCATTTTGTGTGTGTTTTTTTTCACGAAATCAGTCACATCAATTAAGGATTTGGCAATTAAAGAGTTAAAATCCTGTAATTCTCTAAAAAAAAATTGTAGTTTTGATCAGGACTGAGGTTGATTAACAGATTTATGCAAAAAAATTAAAAATAAAATGATGTATTTTCACAGCAGTTTAATTTAATTTAGTATTGTTGAGCTGTTGTTGTTGTTGTTTTTTTTTTTCCAAAGTATTTTCTCAAAATATGTGTCTAAATAAGATTTGTCACCAAAATCATTTTGCTAGCTGAAACAGAGAAAAGGTTATGGTCAAATCAAGTCTTAAAATCAGCCCAGAGTGGATGAAAACATCCCAAACAGTACTTAAGGGTTAATAGTTCAAGGTAATTTTTACGGTATTTTATGGGCATTTTCAAAACGCCAGCATCTGTGTAATGATGTTCTTCTATTTGATTGGAATTAAAGCAGTTTTTACATATTCTACAATTATTTTATGGTCAATATTATTAGCTGCCTTAGGATGACAAAAGAAGTTAAACTAATTAACTTAGATAAGCCTATAAATTGCACTTTAACCTGCATACTTGTACAGTGCTCAGCATATATAAATACACACCTTATGTATATTGTATGTATGTATTGTATGTATATATTGTATGTATAATGTATATTTTAACTTCATATTTTTAATAGGAAGCTATACAATATTCATTCATTCATTCATTCATTTTCTTTTGGGCTTAGTCCCTTTATTAATCTGAGGTCGCCACAGCGAAATGAACCGCCAACTTATCCAGCATATGTTTTATGCAGTGGATGCCCTTCCAGCTGCAACCCATCACTGGGAAACATCCATACACACTCATTTACACACATACACTACAACAATTTAGCTTACCCAATTCATCTATACTGTATGTCTTTGGACATGTGGGGAAACCGGAGCTAAACAATATTATATTTGTGCATATACAGTAGATTAGTCAGTGCTGAAGCCAAATTTGGAGCTTATCTAACAAAATAACTTACAATAATGGTCCAAAAACTAGTACACCCAAATGTATATGTATAGAAAAATATTAAATACAAATTTTAAAAAGAGGAAAAATCAAAAGAAGCAAAAAAGAAATGAAAAATTAGTTGAAATTTTGTAGGTTGTAATTTTTTTTGCCATATTTTGCTTGAATTTAATTGTATTATCTTTCAATTTCAAATATGTTTGGTGACTAAAATATTATTTTAATAAATATATCTGATTAATAAATCTGTTAGGTTTAAATGCACCAAAACACATTGCCAATATTCACTGAGAAATGGATACAAATATTAATTTTCAAAATGGGGTGTACTCAATTATGCCGAGTACTGTATCTTGCTAAATAATAATAATAATAATAATAATAATAAAATATTATGCACTGTCATCATGGCAAAGACAAACACAATTAGCTATTAGAAGTGAAAACTATTGTATTAAATGGGTTACTCTCAATTAAACAGCACTTGAGAAATATTTGAAAAAGAGTTCAAATTTCACAAGAGGACTAACAACTTTGCCTTCAACTGCATATTAGGTGATGTATAAAAGAAGCTTGTTAGTCCTGACATTGTATTAGCCAAACCAATATCAAACCAGCAATCAAACATAAGCATACTTTCTGCATTCAAAATGCACTTGGCTCAACATTCTGCCTTGGCATGTGCAAATTTACATGCCACTCTTGGACGGGTGTGTGCTCAATAAAAATCTCAGCATATTGGCAGAGTTGGAGGGAATGTCACCCCTCACACCCTGCTTGGACACGCTCCTCTCAGCTGTTGTTCCCTAAACAGAGCTATGGGAGACTGCGCTTGTTTGCTATTTCTTGATTTATTTGAATTGCCCACAGCTGAGAACGTAAATTAGAAGAACGCAACTGCTGGCCACCAGAGTCCACATAGACTTCGGAAAACGTGTTAGCAAGTAGAAAAAAAAAAACATATATAGTGAGTATGAGTGCAAAGGAGAGATATGGATGACAAGAGAGAGAGATGCATAGGGGAAAAAGACCAAGTGTGCAAAGGAAGATAGGGCTAACCTCTTTAATCAGCCGTTTCCGACCACAGGAAGCACCTGCAATCCATCTCCCATGCTTGTGCTGGGACCGCTAAAGGCTTCAGAGACAGCTTCGTTTCACAAACTTTTAATTAATTGATTCATTGACTGATTGTAGCAGGCTGTATTTGTCACTGGATGGACGGTCTGAGTAACGCTAGTGGCAATGTCAAAGTTGGATGCATCTTTGACATTGGATCTCACCGAATGTTTCACGTGGGGTCAAAGGCAAGTAAAAGTGACTGGACTAAAAGTAGGAATATACGGAAGGGGGAATTGTAAATCTCTTCATTATGATACTTTAGTTTAGCATGCTATAAGACTTTCTTGAAATTAATCATTGTAGGTAAAAGGTTTTACAACTTTCTGACATCCATGGAGCATAAATATGAACATCCGTCTTCTAAAATATAAATTCAGTCATATCTTTATGACACTAAATACACTCGTTTTAAGGTTTGATATCTAAAGAAGATAAAATGATAATAATACAAAATAATAATAAAAAAAAAAACAATTAAAATAAAAGTGACAAAGAAATGGGGTGGGGGGCAAAAATATATGCTGTTCTTTATTTTTATTATGTTTTTTTATGTAGGAATATTGAAGACTATCATAAAGAATACTTTTAAAAAAATCAGCTTTTACAACAAATATTAAAAATAAATCATGTTAGAAAAGTATTCATAATATTTAAAGATATCACTGTTTACTGTACTTTTTGATCAAATAAATGCAGCTTTGGTGAGAACAAAAATACACGCTGATCATTTAAATTTTGTGGAAATATTTTGTAACATTATAAATGTTTACATTGTCTCCTTTGTTCAAATGTAATGTGCCTTTGCTGAATAATACAGTATCACAGAGTAATTGATAAATAATTACCATACATATTTTCTTATTTATCTAGATAGTTATTGTTTTAAATTAAGTTCACATATTATTATTTTTGTTTAATGTTTTTTTTTTTTGCCATTTTATTTTGCTGGTTTTGAATATTTCTATATAATTTAATTATTTTTATATAAGCTTTAAGTTATTTGAGTTTTATTGATAGGTTAAATAGAAACGAGATATATATTATTACCAACTAAAACAAACTAAAAAAAAATAAAAAATACAATAAAATAAAACAAAACAAAATAAAATAAAAATAAACTACAATAAACAAAATTAAAACTAAACAAATCAAAACTAAATAAAATAAACTACAATAAACTAAAATAAAATAAAATAAACAAAGCAGAATTAAAATAAGGTCATACTTTATTTTGATGCTCTGTTTGTTGAATTTAAGTTACATTCAACTTATTATCATTAGATTATAAATGGACTGTTATGTTGGGGTTAGGGTTAGTGTAAGTTGACATGTACTTGCAAAGTTTCTTATTGTCAGGTAAATGTCTGTTGAAGGAGCAGTATCAGCAGATATTAAGCAGACAGTCTACTAATACTTAAATGGACCATCAAAATAAAATGTTACCGAAAATAGTATTAAAATAGATTGAAATAAATTTAAACTGAACATACATGCATATATATATATATATATATATATATATATATATATATATATATATATATATATATATATATATATATATATATATATATATATATATTTATTTATTTTAGTTTTTTTTTTTTTTTTTTTTTTTTTATCTACCTAATTTACATACCTCCTGACCTCCAAGCACACTCTTTTGGCCCCCTAGGGGTCCCTGCACTCCAGTGTGAAAACCCCAGCTCCAGGCAATACAAGGCCTAGCTGTATATGTAAGGTGGTCTAATCCGGTCTTGTCTGAAACTATAAAAGTAGAGCCAGCAGGTCTACCTAAAACCTCATAAAATACACAGAGGATTAACAAACGCAACATCCATCAAAGATAAGCACAGGATGGTGATGTGTTCTGCAACAGTTACCACAACCTTCTACCCTTTCCATGCTGTCCTCTATTTACCCACCATCTAAAAGATAGGTGAAACATCTCCTCAAAATCCTCTTTGACACGAGTATTTACATATCTCCTCTCTTAGACAAAAACACAGGCGTCCTATTCGTCAACAGATGAAAGGCATAGCAGACCCAGAGTGATTCCTGACACAAGAACCTCTGACAACCATCAGTATCTATAATCCCCAACCTAAGGACCAGACATTGATCAAGTAGGACTCATGATTTGTGGGGTGAAAATACCTATGAGGGCAAATTCTGGAGACGCACGAGCCCTATGATTTAATTTGAAAGCACATCTAACTTAACATTACAGCTGTAGATTCCACATCCCATCAACCTTTGCCTGGTCCCACAACTCATAATTGTTTGAAGCCTCACCAACACAAGCACTGGAGATCAACAAGCACGAAACTAGCCATACAGACTCCTGTGGAGTTTGGAGTCGCAGAATCACATCGGTTGGCCCTCGGTGCACCACAGCGTGTGTTTTTATCATTGAGGCCATTAAAATCCCATCATCCACCATAATAACATGTCTGTTTTCTTAGACATGGGTGACCCATCTATCTTCTAAATTTACCATGGATGCTGAATTTAGGAACGTTTAGACGAGTTGCAACCGGTTCCTTCTTAAGTTCCTGAGGAAAAAAGTTAAATCCAAAACCGAGCTGAGTGAGCCGGAGAAGGATTTTTAATGGAAGTCTGGAATCTAAAGTGAGAAATAAGGTTTTTGACTTTCAAAAAAGAGATTTGTTTTATCAATAATGGCTGGATTACCAATTAGTTGCTTTATAACCGGTTCCAGTGCAAGGGTTAATGAATGCCCAGTGGAGGAGGAATGTGAAAACCTTCCCCAGCTGTAGGCCTGGAGGTCAAAGGTCATGCAACATGTGACTAGATCCTCAGTGGGTGTTCTGATAGGTAGATGGATGCGATAAAGTTTCACAGTTCTTGCTCTGGGATCTAGTGTGCTGTCTGTGATTGAACAAAGTTACAAAGTAACAAAAAAAAAAAAAAAACGTGAGCAGACCAAAAGATCAAATAAAGCCATAAAAATGCAATCAATCAGATCATGGACAAGCCCCCAAATATGCTACAGCTAAAAACTGAATTTTAACTTCTTTCAAGCGTTCAAATGTCAATCAATCAATCAATCAATCAATTAATCGGTCAAAAGTACCTGTTACCGAAAAAGCTCAAAATATTACCAAAATAGTAACAAAAATGACTGTCGAGATCAATTAATAAAAAAAAAAAAGTTAATGGAGATTACTTTTGATGTCAAAAATTAAATGTACAGCAACAAAATGACTTACATTACCCCTTGTATGAGTTTTTAAATGTGACACATTGTGTTAAATTTTTCATGCCAACACATTAAGTTTATCACATGAAATGCCACAGCCTCGATGGCTTAAGCGGGTCACACACCGGATGCGCCGCTCAGCGCTGCATCACGGCGCGCACATGACAGTTGGAAGTATCACACACCAGTCGTGCACATTTGCATGCTATTTAAAATGAAATTATTCAGATGGCGCTCTGTGGCGCGGCAGAAATATGAACAGTGTCCTGAGCCATAGCTGGGCGCTGCGGACAGCCGCTGACTTGCGGCGCCAGTGTGCATACCCTGATAGAAGTCTATATTTAGAATACTAAAATGCATGGCGCTGCGCGGCAAGGTTATAATAGTTTTGCATTTTTTATTCTTTTTAGTTTTTATTTCGTTTTGACTTTTTGTTTTCAAATTCAGTTCATTTTAATTAGTATATTTTGAAATTGCTTAGTTTTAGTTTAGCTTTTATTAGTTTCAGTATTAGTTTTAGGGTTTTTTTCTAATAAGGATATTTGTTAGGGGCAAGATTGTATAATAAAAACTCAACCATACATTTTTTAATACATGTATTCTGAGGACACATGACCACTATCATCTACCACTACCATCAACCCATCCTCAAATTCAAATACATCAGCCGACAAGATAGCAGCCTTAAGTAAAATATGTGAGCAAGGCTGCTTCTGAGGTTAGATACATATCAGTGATGGGAAGTTCAGATCTTTAACGCAAACTATAGCTTTAGTGACAATCCTCCCATGTTAGGACTCAACATACCAAAATTATGTAGTCAGCAATCATAATTTAAGTCAGTTAAAACATCACCATGATCTGAAAAATTTCCTACAGTTAAGTTTTGCAACCCAACTGAAGCATGATTCATTTACTTAAATTCCATTACGATTTTCTGTTATGAAATAAAGTTACATTTCGTCACATCCTCTCATTTAAGCGCTCGGTTTACCAGTGCTGCAGTTGGTCAAGTTTAGTTCAGTCACAGCAGGCTGTCATGCTACTGTTTGTGTTCGGTTCACGTCTGCTGTAACACGCATGCGCAGTATTATCGGTTCACCGCTTCTCAAATCGGATCGATCAGTGTAACGTTACTGTTCTAATGCCAGAATAACAGTATATATTGGTTTATTTGAAGTCAGAGGGGGGTAATAGGCATGTTAAAAAGTAAGTAGCTTGTGGATAAGAGTGCTTACTGGAGACGCGAATCGTTTCAAATGATTCAGTTCGGTTTGGTGAACTAGTTCAACTGGTTCACTTAGAAGATCCGGTCAAAAAGAATGATTCATTCGCGATCGCGATCACTAATACAGAAATTAAACCTATTACTGGGCACAAATGTGTTAAAGTAAAAATTTTAAGTCTCTCTAATGAATGCTGTCACTGTGCTGCTGTCCTGTCCACTCGTTGTTTTTGTCGCGGGAGCAACAGCGAGGATGACTGGAGGAGAACCAGTGTGATCTGGCCAATGTCAGCAGGATTACAAACTCTGAGGTGCCTTACAAACACCTGGCAGCGCAAAGTAAAAAGATTTACTTCTAAAAGGCATACTGTAAATTTATGTATTAAATACATTTACAAAGACTAAGTTAGTTATATATTTTTTTAAAACTCTCATTTTTATTTTTATTTCAGTTAACGAAAATTATGAGAAATTTTAGTTTTCATTTTTTCATTAGTTTTCGTTAACTATAGTAACCTTGCTGCATGGTGCGACTCGGCACGTCGCCGAGCAGTGCATCTGGTATTTGAATCTGAACTCTTCAAATATTAACAAACTACTAATTATATTGTAAAATATCATATCCTAATTCTCACCCTAACGTGTAAGGACATGCATTCTGGCATTCTGGCAACATAAAACTGATCATATTATTTGATTTCTGATGGGTGATGGGTCTGCGCTTCAGTGGAGATGCTGGACTTATAACATGTTCATTCATCAACTTCTCCTAATATTAATTTTGGTTACTGTCTGTTTAACTGTGAGAAGAATAGATTGAACTTTCTAATAACAGAGTACATCTGATGTGAATAAGACAGATCATCAGATTATCACTAAAAAGTGTAATCATTGCTGTCTCTATAGACATCATTGTATTTCGTTGTATTTACAAACTATACATGTTGTTTTGCTAGTACATGCTGTATGTGTTTAATTGCCTGAAACCTAAATTTTATATGAATGAACATATTTTATGACAAGTGCTACATTTGAATTTCTCTAGATCAGTGCCAGGTAATGTAGGAAAACAGATCTGATTTTATCTGCTGATCATTTTATGCACTGAACATTCTAATCACACCAGTGTGATCGCACAGTGATCATGTATGAGTCAAAAGAGTTAATGCATTTAAAAACACTGTTAATGTAATGGGCTTTATCCACACAGACTTTTCAGCCAGGTAGCCCAAAGGCTTCCGGTGAACTGTCTTTCCATTACAAAATTGTCACGTTTAAGATCTGATTTCTTTAAAAGTCTGCGATCTTCACTGCCTGTTAGATATACGATATGAAGTGGGTCTCAGATCGGACAAGAAGCACTGCATTAAATTCCATTTCCCCCTGCCATGTCTTTAAGATATGACAGTTTATTCTACCCCAGTATTTTCAATGGAATTTCTGCGCTAGCCTATTTGCTACTGACGGTGCTAGTAGTCTTTTATCTCGTTTTACGCTTGAACAACTAAATAAATGCTTACGTTTATTTAACTAAATGTATTGTAATTACCACATCGATGCTCTAAAAACAACCTTGTGAAATTGAAAACACTCACATTAAGCTTTCATCGGAAGTTGATCATTGGCTATAAAACTCTACCTGTGCATAGAGCCCATTAGACCATAAAGAGGAGAATTTCCAACTCCTGTTACTCCACTTTTTAAGGTTGGGGACATACCATCTCACAAAACCTTCTACCCCTCCAAAAAAATAAAACAAAAAAAAAATTATTTCTCACTACTCCAAAATAAAACATAACCAAGAAAGTCACTTTACACAATTCCACCTACAGGTCAAAATAACACATCATAACAAGGAACAATTGCTCTATGTGCAAACTTGCCAAAAACAAGTAAAGCAGAATTCAAAAAAAAAAAAAACATATAGCCCTAACAAATCTCAAACTTTATAGTGAAAGGCTGCTGATGCTAAATACAGAACATCCTATTAAAAGCTAAGGCTATAAATCAGAATAAAACTGGTAAAAAGGCAGGCTGTAACCATCAGTCACTAACACTAATCATGTCGAATACATAACCATTTAGTTTAACAACCAGTTAAAGCTAAGTTCAGGCTATCTAGAACTTTTTACACTTAAAAGCACCATTACTTTCCCTCAAAATAACCTCTGGCATCTCCCCAAACCTGAGGCATGAGGGAAAAATCATATAAGCGATCTCAAGCCTAAGCTAGCTATCCTTTAAAATAATCATGTAGGGCACCTGTAAACACAGCTGGTATTGACAGTGAGGATAAGAATGATGACAATGACGTGTGGTGTAACATGACAGTGAATAAATGAGTTAGCTAAACACCACCAGCAACACCCTGGGCTTGAATTTATAAATTAGCATGTAGCTAAGCAACATGTAACTACCTTCAGAGGTCTTATTATTTCCACCCACGGAAGCCCATGAGCTCTTGTTAAAGTCCCTCAGCAAACAGACTCTCTCTTTCCCCTCCGTCCTCTGGAGAGTTAATAGGTAATCCTTCACTAAATGAGATTCAGAGGGTGTATGGCCTTATTTTCTCTCTCTCCAGAGGGACAGACCGTTGAGGCCTCCTGTAAAGAGGAGCTGAGATCGGGGGAGGGTCTTTCTGTTCCAAAAAAAATCTTTGGTGGAGAGAAAACCAGCCAATTTAACACCCGCCTCTATTTATTCCAGAGGTTTGGAGGATTTAGCCTGTCCTGATCAAAAACAGAAACTTCTCTTTCGGAGCCCCCTTCACTTGAGCGCTTGTGCTTCAGAGAGAGAGCTGGGACTATTTTAAGGGGTCCCATGCTGTTTTATAGGCACTGTTTTGCTGGTTACTGGGGTCAGTGAAGGCAGTGATTTTATCCTTAAGTGAGTTCACACCTCTGCAAATTTAAAAAATCCAAATCCCTGGGCTCTCACATCAGGGGTTCGACAGTTTTCTCTGCTTCTCTCTTTTCCAATGAGATCATTTAAAGCTGAGGTTTTTGAATGATGGGTCGCGACCCGAAAGCTGATCACAGTAATAATGCAAATGGGTAAATTACAAGTATATTACTTTAGTTGTCAACTGGTGTGTTTCAGACAAAGTCTGCAGTGCAAAACATTACATGAAACATTTATCTCATTATTCTTTATGAAGTTTATTTATAAACTAATTTCGAGAGGATCACGTGATTATGAATGAACACGGCTGGTTACGCATTAACCACGTATGACATACCAATCAGACGATCCCTAACCCACTATAAAGAGCCAGGGTTTCTTACTATAGTCATCTTCAATTTGAAGAATCCCCCCCCCCCCCTTCCACCCCTACTCCTCCTCCTTCCTAGATGGGTGACATGGTGGCCCAGTGCTTACCGCTGTTGCCTCACAGCAAGAATGTCAATGGTTCCAGGCTTTACCAAACCAGCGGGCATTTCTGTGTGGAGTTTGCACGTTCTCCCCGTGCTCACGTGGGTTTCCCCCGGGTCCTCCGGTTTCCTCCCACCGATTAAAAACTTGCAACCTAAGTTATTGACTAATCAACACTATAGACTTGCTCCCTACCTAGTATCTATCTCGTTAAAGAGAACTACTATCTGCTCTTCAATCACTACGACAGGGGAGTTCTCGAGATCTACCTAAGCTCAAAGCTCCCCTCTCGCCCTGCAAACGGGAGGGAGCCCAGGGCTCAAGGACCTTTTGGGCTCAGGGCTCTCTCCCGGGACAGCATGCCAAACTTGCTTTATATTCAATCATCAGCTAAGTGTGAACTCTTGAAATGCTTTTACCAAATTGTCAAAATTCTTGTTGAGTTTGTCACATTGACGTCCACATAATAACAAAAATAAAAATTTGACAACCTAAACAAAACAAAAAAAAAAAACAATTTGATGAATGCATAAACAATACTGAGATAAATATTGCATACAAAGCATAAAATATTGTATTTAAAAAAAAGTGTTCATCATTAGGGATGTCCAGATCTGATCACATGGGTTCAGGCTTGATCAGAATCGGACGTTATTAGGACTCCCAATCAGGGGTGCGTTTCCCAAACAACGACGTAACTCGTGGCTGAACTATCATAGTACGATGCATCGTTTTGGAAAAGAACAATGTAGTGACGAGTGTTTCCCAAAACCCTTAGTTTCTCTGTCGCAGATCCATCATTTAAACCACGTTAGTTACAACGTAAAACGCCCATAAAACGGGGTGGAGTAACAGCATCCTTAGAGAAGAACCCCATAATTTATTTGTGCAAATTATATTGTTTTACACAAACACGCATTTAAAATAAAATCCAATATTAGTTTTGATAAAAACATGCACTCATTTTCCATATTAATTAAAATATATGTAAATGGCACAAATAGGGCCTATGTTTCCTTTACAAATATTATTGAAAATATTACATGTTCTATTCTAAAACATAAAATCACTTACAAAAGCTAACACTTTTCTAATATCATATATACATCATATAAATAAATAAATAAATAAATAATGAGGCTATTTATTAAGAAATTTAATTTAATATTTATTAGAAAATGAAAAAAAGTCCTATTTTAATTATAATATTAATGATGATGATGATGATGATTGAGTAGGATATTGTTTATTTATTTTTTGAAAAGTCTGCTTTTACAATTTGATCACGTGCAAACCACTGCAGATATGCTCTAACCAGCAGGCCCATGTCATATACAGAACATAATAAATAACCTACTATAAATTAAAAGCATAATGTATGCTATGTTTTTTGTTTTTTACAAGCTTTGGAGACGTAACATAAATTGCGCTTTTAAAAAATAGTCACCTATAGCTTTTGTCATGAGGCTGTGTTCAAAATGACATCAAAGTTTTCAAAGTGCACTGTGAAGGGAGCGCAATTGTAAACATGAAGATCGCTAAAACTGAACTGTAAACATACTTTGAAAGCAAATTACACCTAAGAGAGATGACCTTAATGCTTTTTTAATTTTAATATGTTTAACTTTGAATGTTAGAAAGTTCTAAATGAATAGGGCATAGGGGGGATAAGTGGGAATACAGTCAGGAACTATGTTTTTCACTACAGCTCCACAGGTGTCGTTTCAAGTGCTCGACTTTGTGACGCAGTTTGCGAATGTTCGTTGGAGCGATGGTTTTGCAAAACAGCAAATCAACAAACTATCTTTGTAACGATGGAACTTGCGACCTTAGTTGGCTAATGATAGTTTTGGCAATGCACCCCAGGACTATATATATATATATATATATATATATATATATATATACATTTTTTTTTTCATTATTTTTTAACACATCTAAACTCTCAGAAATAAAGTAACTGTCACTGGGGTGGTACCTTTTCAAAAGGTTCATATTGGTACCATTAAAATTATATATAAGTTCATTCAGTATCAGTATACTCAAAATCAAATGACTTGGACTCAAGCAAAATATTACAAAAAATATTACTAACTACAAAATTTATTTAACATTTATTTATACGTTATTTTCTTTTTTTTCGTATTTTGTTTGTTATTAAAATTCAGTTCTCATTATATATTTTTATTCAACTTCTATCTCATTTATTTGTTTGTAGTAAAGGGCCAGTTGTAGTTTGAAGAACCAGTGGGTTTATTATATAATATTCTATATGTTTGCTGCATAATTAGGGAAACGAGCAAACAAACTTATGCAGTTATGAAAAAAATGATAATAATAATTTGTTATGTATTTTAGTAAAATGTATTATTTCCCCTCCGCAAACTACTGATGACATTTCTTCTAATTTTAAAATAGAATATTGAATATTAAATTACAATTGGTAAATAAATGTTTTCAGAAATGTTTATATTGATTTTTTTAAAGGTTTAGAAATCAGTAATTTTATAGCATTTAATATAATGTTTTATTTCAACATTATAAGGGTGTCATAGTGGCGCAGTGAGTAGCATGATCGCCTCACAGCAAGAAGGTCGCTGGATCGAGCCCCGGCTGGGCCAATTTACATTTCTGTGTGGAGTTTGCATGTTCTCCCCATGCTCGCATGGGTTTCGTCCAGGTGCCCTTGCTTCCCTCACATCCAAAGACATGCACTATAGGTAATGTATGTGTGTGAATGCAAGAGTGTATGGGTGTTTCCCGGTGTTGGGTTGCAGCTGGAAGGGCATTCGCTGCGTAAAATATATGCTGGATAAGTTGACGGTTCATTCCACTGTGGCGACCCCTGATTGATAAAGGGACTATAAGCCAAAAAGAAAATGAATGAATGATGATTTCAACATTAAATCTCCAGAACATGCATTTCATTAATACAAACAAACACATTTTATTTTCATTTAACTAAACAAAACATCACAACCACAACATGACTAATGGAAAAGCTGTGTGGTTTACCTTTTCTCTCCATCTACCTTGACTGATAAGGAATGCTGTTTTCTTTTTTCTTTTTTTTTATACAGCGTAAATAATGCTGTAATGAAACAGTTATTGTAATCTGATAACACTGCCTTTCATTGTAAATCCCTTTGGCATGGTGAGCATTTACCGGTGAAGCAGCACACAAAGCCCATAATCTCCAGCTCATTATACCTGATTCTCCCCACACACACTAATGCGATGACAGTTAGGACTCTAATTATACAGGTATGAAAAAGCCAGAGACTTGAGTTTGTGTGTCTGTGAAAACAACACCAGCTTAGTCTGTTGTGACTGTACACTAACATGCAGACCGAGGAAAGGTCAACTCATTCAGCTAAAAAAACTTTTTCAACTGCACAAAACACATCAACGTATAAGACAGGACGAACACTTACGGTGAAACACTGCAGGCTAAAATAACGTTTGCCATGCACCTGTCAGTTTAGAGTTTTCGCCTTTTGTCTTTTCATAAGGTGCCTTTTTTCTTTTAACATTGTCAATAGATTTTGTATACAATATATATTTTTAAATGTAATTTTGACCCCTTCAAACTTTAAAGTTTTATCAATGTATTCTACATTTGATATTCTGAAAGTTTTTAACTGAGGGATACAGTCATACATAATTTGGTTGATTACACAAATACATGTTTTCTTAAAAAAAAAGGTTTATGTATTCATTCATTTTCTTTTTGGCTTAGTCCCTTTATTAATCTTGGGTCACCACAGCAGAATGAACCGTCAACTTATCCAGCATATGTTTTTTTACGCAACGGATGCCCTTCCAGCCACAACCCATCACTGGAAAACATCCATACTCACTCATTCACACACACACTCATACACTACGGTCAATTTTAGCATACCCAATTCAGCTGTACCACATGTCTTTGGACCCGTGGGGGAAACCGGAGCACCCGGAGAAAACCCACACCAACACAGGGAGAACATGCAAACTCCACACAGAAATGCCAACTGACCCAGCCGAGGCTCAAATCAGCAACCTACTTGCTGTGAGGCGAACGTGCTACCCACTGCGCCACCGTGTCACCCCTAAAAATAATAATAATAATTTTTTTGTGTATAGATGGGTGGATGGATGGATGCACAGGCGTAGCAACCATTTTAAAAATGGGGGTAAAATTTATGTCACCGCGACATACAGTATCACATAGGCCTACTTACATTGTGTGTTTGAAAAATGAATGCAAACGTCTTCTGCTTTTTTTTCTGAGGTGCATTTGACCCCAGACATCCAAACCGCAAAGTGGAAGAATTAAAGAAAATTCCCATTATTTCTCAAGAGCAACAAGATTTGAAGCTCATGGCAGACATACCCAAGAGATTCCAGCTGTGATTGGCTGAATGTTAGGTCACTCAAATAGAAGAAACAAATCGGAGGACTTGGGCAGAAATATTGGCGCTAGGTGTCATGTCAGTAATAACATCTTGTTAATTAATTGTATCAATCTCAACCTACTTTCAAAACGTGTGATCAGTAGAAATATTCAAAGATCATAAATATAATATAATATAATATAATATAATATAATATAATATAATATAATATAATATAATATAATATAATATAATATAATATAATATAATATAAGTCTTTGTCATGCACATCTTGAAGAAGCTGTAGTTATGGTATGTTAACAATATTTGGTCAAGATATGGTCTGGAATCTGACTGTTCAGAAAAAAAGTCCTTTAAAGTTGTCCAAATTACAAATGACTCAAAAATTAAGTTGTGATACATTTACAATAGGCAATTTACAAAGTATCTTCTTGGGTCATGATCTATATTTTATATAGAAAAGTGCAGGGGGGTCGGGGGACAAAATCACCTTTTTCTCAAAGTGAGGAGGACATGTTGCTACGCCCCTGGATGGACGGATGGATGGACAGGCAGACGGACGGACAGACAGATGAATCATGGATGGACGGACAGACAGATGGATAGATGGATGGGTGGATGGATGGATGGATGGATGATTGGTTGGATGAACGGACAGATTTGGCTGTTAGCAGTAATTCATTTTTTAATAAAGAAGTAATGAAAACAGACTCATAAGATTCCCTCTAAAAAGAATTTTGAACCTGATTTTGAACATCCAATGTATGCAAATGTTGTATATTTAATTAAATAGCATGTAAGAAATTTAGTAAAAAAATTTTTCAAATGTTTAAAGTAATTAATCAACTGGGGAAGTATGGTGATGACTTTTTTTGGAACCCTATTAATGTGCAGTGTCTTGTCTTAAAATATGAACCACTAAAAATTTCTGCAGTTGGATGATAATTTTTGGATGATAAATATTGTGTCTCATTCAAAATGACAGGCAGTATCGGGTCACATGTACATAATGGTGCAACTGAAGCACCGGGGTACAATTGGAGCAATTAGGGATCATTCAGCTAAGATTGACAGTTGAATTGCATGGAGTTATTGGCTAGTTGGAGATGGATGAACATATCTATTATATATAAGAATATAGTCATCTTTATTGGTTCAACCTTTTTAACAAATTCTTATTTTCCTATCAGATCGTACAAGAGCAAAAATATAATATACTATAATATAAAACTTTTTAAATTTATTTTATTTTATTTTAATAAAGCATCTGAGCATGCCCATAACAAGGTTCAAAACAGCCAAGACTAGTAATTATAACATGAGAAACAAGAGTTGCGTCATCCTCTTTGAAGGATGATCATTTTATGTGCTTGCTTTTGGTTTATAAGAGTGGTGGTTCTGCATTCATGCGCTGTCGTCAAGTTTGTGAAACGCAATGCTTCTTGCTGTTTCATTGGTTTTCTTCACCTAAGCAGTGGAAATAAGCTTCCTCCCCAGCCTTTAAGGGCTGAACCTTTATCCATGAAAACAAACTAGACAGATTGAAGAGAAATCACACATTAGTGTTTATGATGGAGCCGCAGTTTTCTCACAATCTCCCCCGCAGCGACTTGAACACAAACAGGAGAATCACAACCACCTTCAAGGCTTTTATGGGAAAGAAAAAAAAAGACTAAAGTATTCTAAGATGTATGCTCCTATAGTGTGTTCAGCACAGACTATGTGTGTTTGAACAATTTCAGTGAATTAAAGTCATCATGAAATGAAAATAGACAATTCATAGCTTTATAAAATATTGCAGTATTTATTTAAAATGTATTGTTCATGTGACTTTCATCCATCCATCCAAATTATCTATCTATCTATCTATCTATCTATCTATCTATCTATCTATCTATCTATCTATCTATCTATCTATCTATCTATCTATCTATCTATCTATCATCTATCTATCTATCTATCTATCTATGTTTATTTATTCAATTCAATTCAATTCAATAATTCAATTCATGTTTATTTCTATAGCACTTTTACTCTGTAGATTGTGTCAAAGCAGCTTGACATAGAATATTTATGAGTGAGGGAGTTAATGAACCATTGTAATCTTTAATTTTTTATCAACTTTACCTCTTGCAATATATATATATTGCAACCTGTCAACCACCTGAGATTGGCCAATAGCAAACTACAATGATCCAATGATCTAAACAGTGCTAATAGACTAAATAAACACAGAATTATAACTGTTTAAAGTAGTTGGTTAAATTAAATGTAATTTATTTTTGACTTTTTTAACTTAAAGTAGTGTTTGACAAGAAAGGAATAAAGAAAGTCAAGTAGGCAACATCTTGTACAAGCTTCAATCAAATAAAAAATTGTGACACATAAAATGTCATTTTGGCTATTGCCAAAAATATACTCATTCAATATTAAATTGGTTTTGTGGTCCAGGGACACATATGCATATTTCAAGGGTATGTTCAAATGATATATATATATATATATATATATATATATATATATATATATGTGTGTGTGTGTGTGTGTGTGTGTGTGTGTGTGTGTGTGTGTGTGTGTGTGTGTGTGTGTGTGTGTGTGTGTGTGTGTGTGTGTGTGTGTGTGTGTGTGTGTGTGTGTTTATAAAAATCCCTTAAACAAATATTTTTGAACATCTAAAGTAAATAAATCGTATTTATTATGCCTCTTTCGAATCAAAGTATTAGGCTAGGCAAACTGATCTCATGGAATTGATCTAGCAAAAAGACCACGCTCGCTGCTTTAAGTAGAATAACGTTATGATTATTAAAACACATTAATCTATACAAGTCTATACACATGAAATAAAACATTCACAAAGCTGTATCTTATGAAACACCAGTTCAATGGCACATAAGATGCATTAAAGAGAAACCAGCCAATGCTTATTTCAGAAATCTTTGCTTTTGAATATGTAGGGAAATTTAGCAGAAGAAAAAAACATATCGGGACAGGTAAGAGAACATTCTGCTTTATTTATCTTCTTTAAAACAGCCCGAACACGCAGGATCAGTGTAATATTACATTATGTACGGTCATAATTTAATTATGAAACTTATCACCGCGATCTGGCAAAAAAAAATACACCAGAGAACAAATAATAGGTTAAAAAGTCCAAAGACTGACCGTTAGATACACCAAAGATTTATTATATATCACGTTTTAACAACAGAGATGCAAGAGATTAGATTGCTATGGTAATTATAAACGTTTGGGAGAAGCGCATTTATTTCGAACTGTAAACAAAACTGACTTGAACTACCTGTGCGTTTCAACGAAAATAATGCACACCCTCCAGCCAATCAGAATCAAGAATTTCAACAGACCATGGAAGATATATATATATACTCACACTACAGACTAGGGCAGCACAGTGGCGCAGGTTAGCACAATCACCTCAAGCCTCAAGGTTCGAGCCTTGACTGGGTCAGTTGGCATTTCTGCGTGGAGTTTGAATGTTCTCCCCATGTTTGCGTGAGTTTCCTCCGGGTGCTTCGGTGTCCCCGACAAGTCCAAATACATGTGATATAGGTGAATTGGGTAAGCTAAAATTGTCCGTAGTGCATGTGTGTGAATGAGTGTGTATGGATGTTTCCAAGTGATAGGTTGCAGCTGGAAGGGCATCCGCTGTGTGAAACATATGCTGGATAAGTTGGCGGTTCATTTCGCTGTGGCGACCTCAGATTAATAAAGGGACTAAGCCGAAAAGAAAATGAATGAATGAACACTACAGACTACAGTTGACAGCAACTGTATGTCAAAAAATGTATGCCAGGTCAGTAGTTAGCAAAGTTACTTATAAAAGAAACAATATGTGACTGCTTTTCCAAGATCTTCCACATGGACACCTTCCAGAAAACTGACATGTTCCAATGGTCATCAGAATTGTAAATCAGCATTGTGATTATTATATCACCTTTGCATTAAATTACAAAATAATAAAAATAAATAAATAACAGTTATATATACAGTCATAATTAGGCATGGAACGATAACCGTTTTTAAGGTATACTGCGGCTTGGAAAAGTCAATGTTTTAAAACCGCCAACATTTTCTTCTCGTTCCCAAGATTTGTATAAGATTTTTTATTTATGTTTTTTTTTTTTTTTAAGATAACAGTATCTCCAGCAGGAAAGATATCCAAAGATGCCCTTAAAATTGTATATTTAGATTTCTTATCTGTGTTTTTCAAACAAATGAAGACAGCAGAAGTCAATGATTCATTTGAATTATTTAACTTGACATGTTTACTTTTCCAAAATATCCTAAAGGTGTGGTCCACTACGATATCATATTTTAAACTTTAGTTGATGTGTAATGTAGCTGTGTGAACATAAAAAAAAACATCTCTGAATATAAAACGCTCAAAGTTCAGTGCAAAGGGAGACAATGGCTTTTACAGAGTTAGCTTATCAAAGCCTACAGCAAACAAAGTCTGGTGACTACAAAAAAATTGCATTCGGGTTACTGATGTCATAAACCCTTTAGGTTACGCACACACACACCACGCGCAGCGAAGGGGCCGTGGCTCTAATGTTATAGCAGAGAAGGCTAAAATGCCGTCCAAACGCTGCTTTTTCCACAGAGCTTGTTCTGTTTCTGTATTTAGGCTTCCAAAGGACATGACACATAGACAGAAGTGCTTACAATTTAATTTTAATTATGTTCCAGAGAATTATAGAAAGATATAGCTAGCATTTGACAAAGGACAGCTTTCAGAATCTCTCTCAATTCAGTGCTGGATTCAAATACTCCTCAAAGAAGGAACAGTTCCAACCATAATAGACAAAGCTGTGGAAATTAAGCCACAACCTGTAAGTATTTTTATTGGTTAAAATTTATCTATTACATGCACAGTTTCTAGCGTTAATGGTATGTTGTAGCAAGGACGTAAACAAGGATGCAAACAATGGGAAACGCTGTTTGGCATCTTTAACAATTTAGCTACAAATTAAAATTTATCCCTCAAACCCCTGTAAACACCCATAATCTTCACCAGTGCTGCAGTGTCTCTCTATGCTGCCACTTTCTATATCTCAAATAACAAACTCACAAAAGATATGAGAGCATTTTATATTACTTACACATGCTTACAGCAATTCTAACTGACAGTATTTACACAACGGCAAAGCACGTGCTAGTAGAGGCGTGGTGCTTTCTGGTGACGTAGAGCCGATCCGCGAATCACAGCACATTATGTTAGCTGACCAATCAGAACCTCTTGAGGGTGGGCCTTCAGAGGAACTAGGACATATGATAGTCATTTTCATGTTAGCTGAGTAGCTGTATATAATCAAAGTAAGATATATGAAAAAAATAACGTGTTTTTTTTTTTATTTTTACAAATGAAGCATGAGCACAGATTGCTTTACACCCCATAAACACAACCAAGCCTTAAAAAAAATACACTCTGGACCACCCCTTTAAATGTTTCTCAAAATAATATATATTGTGTTCAAAGGGAAAAAAAGTTTTAGCTTTTTTACAGAGACATTAAAAATAATATATTTTAGATCAGGACTGTAAAACCGTGACATTTTTATCCAAGGTTATTGTACCTTCAGAATCTTATAACGACCCATGTCTAGTCATAATAATGTGAGAATGTTTCTAATGCAGCATATATAAAAGGAACATTAAATTTGTCTGTTTCTTTCATTGAAAGTCATGAAAAATTATATTTTGATATTTGTGCAAATCCCAAAAAACAGAATCTCCCATTCAATAGCCGCGTTTCCACAATCGCACCTAAAGCAAGCGTGCCAGAGCGAGCCAGGGCCAGTCGCGTTTCCACTGTCACTTCTGGGTCCTGATCAGGCCAAAGCGGGGCTTCCTCTGGGCCAGCGGCTGGCCTTTTTTGGCCCGCCGAATACCTTGGGCCAAAGAGGGCCAGCTGGGGCTTTGGGGCAGAATGAAAAGAGAGGTGGAGTTTGCCAGGGTCTGGTAAAGATAGCGTGCTTTCATTACACTAGTTTTCCGATCGCACACGAGCACATGCCCCAAAATAATTATAAATAAGGGAAAGAAAAACATATAGCTGGTCAGTTTAGGATAGGCTATTCCATAAAGCACCTTATAGGCTAGGGGTCTTTTTGCTTATGATCGCACTTATGTTTCCCTTTTAAATGTAAAGGTGTTGCATAAAACAAACTCATGTTTAAAGTAGTTTTAATTTTATAAGTGATATTTCTTTGCTGCATCCTCCTTAATGTTTCAATAACGCATAATAATCTTTACACCACATTAAAGACATAGCAGCCAGTAACTTTCAGTTGTCGAGAGTTTTTGTCAAGTTTAAAAGGTGTGTCTGTGCATGAAACATGCGCGTTTTTGTTTTTATGTTTTGTATGATGTTCCTCCATTATTGGCGAGACCACTCGATGCATGATGCAAACAGTCAGTCGGCGAGTAAACAAATATAATGAATGAAGGCCTGTGCGTATAGACATATACTATAATGTTGTACAGTAACATGTCATTTGTTTGTTTTGGTTGTCTTCATTTAATCGTTTCGTGATGATGCGATGGTGTGCTTTATCTGGCTGCCTGATTCCTGCTAACTGGGTGGGTTGTGTGACGTTTGATTTGGGGGATGTTCTGGGGCGGGGTTTGCGTGACGCTCTGCGAGCTTCTAGCCCGACAGTGGAAACGTGACATGATTTCAGCCTCACTGCTAATGCTCTCGGGCTATTGGCAAGGCCTGGCCTGATAAAAGCCCTGGCTTACACTGGCCCAACAGTGGAAATGTGGCTATTGTTCTCTAAGTCTACCCAACTATTCTGACTTCTGCTGCAGAGAAACCTGGAAATTTGAAAAAAAAAAGCTCAATTGAAGCCGCCCGTTTTCAAAAAAGCTGCATTTTTAGGCTCCTGATATGCTGCTGTCATAAATGAATGTCCAAAAACTGCATAAAACGTTGTCATTTTTTAATCAAGACAATGTTATTGAAACATACACCTCCCTCTGCATCCATAATTCATTCATATTAAATCCATCCTCAGTACTTCTATAATGCCTTTCATCAACAACCCTGCCATCAAATCTAAAAGAATGACAAATTAAACCCCAATTCGGCCTGACCATCTGATGCCCTTGAACAAATAGAAGAAAAAGCCATATCGTGAAAAGATAATAAAACAAATATGTGTGTGCGCGTGCGTGCATGCGCATGTCTTTATAAGACACATGTGCATCTAAGGAGTGAAGGGTGCTAAAAGCCCGCAGGGTACACAATCAATATCACATTTTCCATTGCCACCTTCTGGGCCATTGTAAATGACTTGTGTCAGAAGTAATAACAGGTTGAATTGGGGAACCTTAGGTTTGCAATTTCATTCATGAGGCTGGAAGCCACACCCACCTCTCCATCTCAGGCACATTGCGCTTAATAAAACTACAGCCTTGCTTATAAAGGCATCTTATAAAAAGAGAAATGGAAGGGGAAAATAGTGGGTACAAGCGGACATGCATTATCTTTTTTTGTGTGTGTGTGCGTGATTTGGCCATATGCCCACTAAGCATGTTATTAGTGCGGTCTGGGAGATTGAATGCACTGTCTGGTTGATGTTGTCATGAGGCACTCGGGGCAATTGTGAGAGTGATGACATGCAGTAGGGGTGCATTATGACCTGCAGGCTGTCGAACGCGAACACAAGCTCTATGACACCAGAGAGACAGCTATAAAACACCATGCAGTGTGTGTGTGTGTATGTGTGTGTGTGTGTGTGTGTGTGTGTGTGTGTGTGTGTGTGTGTGTGTGTGTGTGTGTGTGTGTGTGTGTATATATGTTTAATGGATAGATGGACGAATGAATGAATGGAGGAATGAGGTATATGGACTGGAAAAAAAAATAGGGTGTGCTTTGAAATAATGTATTTAAGTAGTAAGGTGTTAATGGTGTGTGTGGTGTTAACAGATGTTGTGAATTAAATGTGTTTTATTAAAGACAATGTTATTTATGTTATCAAATATTTATGTTCAGTGATACTTGCTGTTTCTTTGTGAAATTTACTGGGAAGTTAACATTGTTATATCAAACTTTTTGAATCAGAAATACAGGTTTACACTGTAAAATGCAATAATGCAGGTTTTCAGTGTAAGTAAAATGATACTATTTGTTTTATTCTTTTACTGAATGTAAAAAAAAAAAACATGTTTAGACAAATTGATTCATGTACTAAGCTACAGCTTTGATACAACCTCCCCACTTTTCTCTTAAAAAATGATTTTTACCTTGCCATCACCATGAGACATTAAACAGCAATTAAAATGTTTTTTTTTTTTAATTGCAAGATACATTCCCATGTTAGCAGATAATTACATTTTCTTATGTGACCAACAGTTATTCAATCATTAAATATAAAATGGCAAAATTAATTGTTATATTCATCTGACATATACAGTTGAAACCAGAAGTTTACATACACTGTATAAAAAGGCACATAACCATTCAAAAAAAGTCAGATGTTAATGTGACTAAACTTTTTCTCTTTTAGGTAAGTTAGGATTATCAAATTTGTTGCTGTTATGCCTAATAGCAGAATAATGAGAGAGATATTGTTGGAGAAATTGTTATAACTTTTCTTGAAAGTCAAGTTTACATACAATAAGATTATTATGCCTCTGAAAAAGCTCAGATGATGGTGTCAAGGTTTTGGAAGTTCCTGATTGGCTGATTGACAACATTTGAGTTAATTGGAGGCACAACTGTAAAATAGTATTTAAGGAAAACCTCAACCACACTGCTTCCTTGTGTGACAACATGGGAAAATCAACAAACCAGAACTAACACAAAAGCCAGATTACAATTTGCAAAATAACACTGGGAAAAAAAAAAAAAATTGGGAGACATGTCCTGTGGTCTGATGGAACTAAGATTGAACTGTTTGGCCATAATGACCAGTGTTACATTTGGAGGACAAAGGGGAACGCTTACAAGCTTAGGAACACCATCCCAACTGTGAAGTATGGGGGCGGCAACATCATGTTGTGGGGCGGTTTTGCTGCAGGAGGGACTGGTCCACTTCACAGCATAGATGGCATCATGAAGAAAGAACATTATGTAGAAATACTGAAGCAACATCTCAAGACATCAGCCAGGAAATTAAAACTTGGCCACAAATGGGTCTTCCAAACAGACCATGACCCTAAGCATACTGCCAAATTAGTTAAAATCTGCTTTAAGGACAACAGAGTGAATGTTTTTGAGTGGCCATCACAAAGCCCTGACTCAATCCTACAGAAAATGTGTGGGCAGAGTTGAAAAAGCTTGTGGAGCAAGACAGCCTACAAATCTGACTCAGTTACACCAATTCTGTCAGGAGGAATGGGCCAAAATTCCTGCAAACTATTGTGAGAAGCTTGTGGAAGGATACCCAAAATATTTGACCAAAGTTATACAGTGTAAAAGCAAAGCTAAAAAATACCAAGAAAATGTATGTAAACTTTTGACTGTCTAGAAATTAATAAAAAAATTCTCAAAAAACTAATTATCTCGTTATTCTGGGAACTAGCAAATGTAAATGATTTAGGTAATCCTAACGGACCTAAAAGAGTAAACATTTAGTATGATTTAACACCAGACATTTAAAAAAATGGTTATGTTTCTTTTTTAGAGTGAATGTAAACTTCTGGTTTCAACTGTAGGTAACAGTTCTGATGGAGTTGACATCTGACAGTGGAGATGAATACCAGAATTTGCAGTAATTTTAACTATCAAATTCACTGGATCATTAAATAGCACCATTTTGTTATTTTATTTAAAATGTCATCAGACGGTTCATTCCGCTGTGGTGACCCCAGATTAATAAAGGAACTAAGCTGAATAGTAAATGAATGAATGAATGAATAAAATGTCATCAGCAGTTTTATTCAAAACAAGTAACTATATAGATGTTTAGAGTATGTTTTATAATATAAAAAAGAAGCACAATTATTTATCAAAACAATCATAACAAATAGTTAACATTACTCTTTTAAAAGCTTTTTTTTTTTTTACCCAATACTTAGATTTAAGATCTGTCGATGTTGACATTTTGGCCCTCTCTTTCACAAAGCATATGGAGTTTATAAAGTAGCCATTTTATTTTTCTGTTGATGCTCAATACTGAGCCTAAAACCTAAACTTAAAAATGTCAAATAATTTACTCAAAATTTGGATGACGGTTTTGACATATCATGGTTGTGAAACATCACCATTTATATTTGAAATATTCCAAAATAATAAAACGTTCCTGAACTTGTCAGTCACCGATGTTCTATATAGAGGTGGACTGTGTTAAGGGGGTCTATTTTAGAGTGACAACTGCCCCTGACATTGGTTGATTTATTACATTTTAATAAATGTCTGATGGAGCTGACATAAAATCTTTGTTGCATCTTATTAAACATACATACTCTATGCCATTAAAAAACAACCTAACCTTAATATGAGACATCATTAAGTGTTGCTTTTGATAAAACAAGTTTTTTTCTTTAATAAAATTATATTTGTATCTATTTAATAGCATCTGATTTACTAGACCTTTCACTGTGGATGCACAGTTTTAGATAGTGAGAAGACATATCACAAATATATCATAAATCTGCTATAAAGTTAAATTGAAGGGGACAGTTGTGTTAAATAAAATAGATTATGAATCCCTTGTCACATTTACAATTACATTTTTAAACCCAAGAGCAGTTATAGTCATAGTTGATGGACCTATTGTTTTCCCTATGTCTGATGAATCTGTACAAGTCTAATAACATTCATTCAAATTTTAGGATGAATATATTGGAATTTAGAGACTTTTTTCTGCTTTTTCAGAGAATAGCAATTGCTCAGAATAACAAATGTTTCCATTTGTTGTGATTCAGAGTTGTTCCACCAAATATTGCTTTCTAAACCCTTTTGAATTTAAAACATTGGTATTGTGTTATCTAAAAATGGAGAGGAAAAAAAAACAAAACAAAACAAAAAAAAAGTCACCAGTTTGTTTGTTTATGAAAAAAAAAATATATATATATATACTGAAGTTGAAGTCAGAACTAATAGACACCCCCCCCCCCCCCCCCCCCCCCCCCCCCCGACTTATTAGCCCCCCGGTTAATTTTTTCCCCAATTTCTGTTTAACGGAGAGAAAATGTTTTTTACACATTTATAAACATAATAGTTTTACTAACTGATTTATAATAACTCATTTATTTTATCTTTGCCATGATGACAGTAAATAATATTTTACTAGATATTTTTCAAGACACTTGTATACAGCTTAAAGTGACATTTAAAGGCTAGGTTACTGGGTTAATTAACTAGGTTAATTAAGTTTACTAGGCAGGTTAAGGCAATTAGGCAAGTTATTGTATAATGATGGTTTGTTCTGTAAACTATCAGAAAAAGGGGTAATAATTTTGTCCTTAAAATGGTGTTTAAAAAATTAAAAACTGCTTTTATTCTAGCCGAAATTAAACAAATAAGATTTTCTCCAGAAGAAAAAAATATTATCAGACATACGGTGAAAATTTTCTTGCTCTGTTATACATCATTTGGAAAATATTTAAAAAAGAAAAAAAAAAAAAAAAAAAAAAAAAAATCGAAGAGGGACTAATGATTCTGACTTCAATTGTATATATATATATATATATATATATATATATATATATATATATATTTTTTTTTTTTTTTTTTTTTTTTTTTTTTTTTTTTTTCAAATGTCATCAGAGTATTACTTCAAACAAATATACAGTGAGGGAAATAAGTATTTAATCACACTGTGATTTTTCAAGATCTCCTACTTAGAAATCATGGAGGTGTCTAGAATTATAGGTATAGGTGCAATTCCACTGTGAGAGACAGAATCTAAAAATAAAAATGCAGAAATCACATTGTATGACTTTTAAACAATTTATTTGTAAATTACTGTGTGAAATAAGTATTTGATCACTTGCTTTTCAGCCAAATTTCTGACCCTCAAAGACCTGTAATTTTGCTTTAAAATAGTCCAGCTACACTCTGCTCATGATTCTAATTTAGTAGCACTTGTTTGAGGTCACTAGCTGTCATAAAGAAACCTGTGCACTCCACAATCAGTCAAAAGTCTAAGTAGCAACATGGCCAAAACCAAAGAGCTGTCAAAAGACACAAGAGATGAAATTGTAGACTTTCATAAAGCTGAAACTGCTATGGGGCAATTGCCAAGAAAGAGCAACTGTTGGAGCAATTGTCAGAAAATGGAAGAGGCTAATGATGACTGTCAATGTCCTTCAGACTGGGGCCCCACGGAAGATCTCTCCTCGTGGGGTATTAATGATGCCAAGAATGGTCTAGATTCAGTCCAGAATTATGCGGGAGGAGCTGATCAATGCCGTGAAGAGAGCTAGGACCACCGTTTTCAAGGATACTATCAGTAATACAGTAAGATGTCATGTTTTAAAACCATGCATCACACGGAAGGTTCCCCTGCTTAAGTTAGCCCATGTCAAGACCCATCTGAAGTTTGCCAGGGACCATCTGGATAGTCCAGAGTATTCATGGGAGAAAGTCCTGTGGTCAGATGAGACCAAAGTAAAACTTTTGGTCTTAACTCTATTCACCGAATTTGGAGGAAGAAGAATGATGTGTATCATCCCAATAATACCATACCTACAGTGAAGCATGGGGCTGGAGGCATCATGCTCTGGGGTGTTTTTCTGCACAGGGGACAGAATGACTGCACTGTTTTAGAGGAGAGTATGAACGTGGCCATGTATTGTGAGATATTGGGCAAAAACCTCCTTCCCTCAGTCAGAGCATTAAAGATGGGTCGTGGCTGGGTCTTCCAACATGACAATGACCCAAAGCACACAGCCAGGAAAACCAAGGAGTGGCTTCGTAAGAAGCATAACAAGGTTTTGGAGTGGTCTAGCCAGTCTCCAGATCTAAATCCAATAGAAAATCTTTGGAGGGAGCTGAAACTCCATGTTGCTCAGCGACAGCCCTGAAACCTGACAGATCTAGAGAAGATCAGTGGGCAAAATCCCTCCTTCAGTGTGTGCAAACCTGGTGAAGAACTACAGGAACCCTTTGACCTCTGTAATTGTTAACAAAGGCTTCTGTACTAAATATTTAAAATGCTTGACTCAAGTGATCAAATACTTATTTGATACAGTAATTTACAAATAAATTGTTAAAAAATTATATAATGTGATTTCATGATTTTTATTTTTAGATTCTGTCTCTCACAGTTGAATTGCAATTATGCTGAAAATTCCAGACCCCTACATGACTCCTAAGTAGGAGATTTTGAAAAAGCACAGTGTGATTAAATACTTATTTCCCTCACTGTATGGTCATTTTGAGCATTTTGTTTTTGCTGTTGTTGCATTAAAAAAAAAAAAAATGTTTTCACTTTCAAGGTGCCCTATAATAAAAATCTGGGTATACCAAGGCATAGTAGAGTAACAAAAGATCAGTATTTTAGTATTTTCAGTAGTTTACTCATTCTCATGTAAATTCCATGAGTGTAAAACCCCAGTGGACAACGGGCCAATCAAATAACAAAACAAACTGTGATTAGATTTACCAGCCATGCCGTCCTCATTTGCATGCATGCCTACTTTAGGTCATTTATCCGGACCTGACAAACCACCTTCGTCAAGAGCGCACCAACTCATATGCAGCTCTTGGAGCATAAAAAGCTCTGAAACTAATAATATGCACACCTCAGGTTGCATTTGATAAGCCAAACATATTCTAGTGATACAACAGTGATCATTTTTTTTCCTTTAATTATTTTAAGAGTATATTTCACTTACTTAGTATGTGCGATTTTTAATTTGAAAAAACGAGCCCATGTCATAAAAAAAGCTGCCATATTGATGTGCATATCGCACTTCCAGTTCACCATGTATATCTAGACTTTACCCATGGGGCATGTTTAAAATCGCTTCAGAATGCAAAATGCAGAATTTACAGGTTACACCTTTATTCATCTCTACCCTGAAGAGGCATACGGTATGTTGAGATATTAATCTTTTGTTAATTTATTGTGTTTATTGTGAATTTTTTTTATGTTTATGATTCAACAAACACATGTAGACTGCTGAATCCTCATAAAGACCAAAAGTATCTACAGATTTGCAGTTGCAGACATGCAACCTCAGACACAATGCACTAAATGGAGCTAATGACATCACTTTGAGAGGTAGGGATAGGGGCGGGGTTAGGTTTGTGCATTAAAAGCATTGCATGCAGCTCAGCTTGCATATGTCTGAGATTGCATTGTGCCTCCAAAAAAGAGGGGCTTCGAGAAAAATAATGTTCAATTAACACTGTTGCAAAATTCAGTGATTTTAAATATTTATTTTGACAAAATAATGTATGTTTGGAACATTCAATGCACGCAAATCTATTGTAGCAACAAACAATGAACCTGTAAAATAGCATAAGCTAAAAGGGACCAATTAACTGCCTTATAGTGAGTACCCGATTCCAGTGACTAAAAGCCTGAACACAAACTATAACCTCAGCCATAGACTGTATGTGGCGTTTCTAAGCTACCATTAATCTCACAATACCTGCAGCTCGCTGTTAAATGTAAGGGAAAATGACACTGAAAATGGCAAAATGGCAAAACAAAATAATTATGTCTAGCTCCACTGTCTGCAGCAATAATTGTAACATAATGATTAGAGAGGACACTACAGCTCTTCTGAGGGACCAAACTGCTGGAACAACAAGACAGAGAAGGAGAAATCAGTGATCGAGGGAGAAGCGGAAACAATTATAGTGTTTCTCATCAGGTAATGTTCCGCAATAGGAGACGACTTCTAAGGTTCCAGAAATAGACTATTTTAGGAAGCAACATCTTAGACATTTAGACACAAGGACATAAATATATGGAACAAAAAACTCTTGAGCCGTGTTAATTTTGGAAACCAAATTACTAGTACACAAAAGGATAAAAGAAGGGCACCATAATGCTAATGAAATGTGTCAGATGTGAACAATGTGCTACAACTGTGGTTAGAAGAAGGAAAGTCATTTATTCAAATCAAGCAATTGTATATATTAGAGATGCACCAGTGTATTAGCCAATAATCAGTAATAGGCAATGAAAGCAATCTTCTGCCATCTGTGCAAAAAGTCAATAATGAGGGCCGATTGTAAGCTGTCAATCAAAAGAGGGAAGAAAAATCATTGAATTCATGCAAAGCAAACATCTCCTGCTATTTGTATATATATATATATGTAGTGAAATGAACATATACAATGAAATGTTGCCATAGCAAAAAACACAGACACGTACATGTAGATGTAGACAGGCACACACGTTCAGCTTTTTTTAAAGAGCCTCTTTTATGGTTTGTGAAAATGAGCTTCCATGCAGTATGTAACACAGCACTAAGTGAATAAAAACATCCAGCTGAGCTTTAAATCTGAAAGTAAACCATGTTTAAAACTATTGATTCTTTAACGAAATAGTCGACTCAGAGTCGAATAAATGAATCGAGTTCGGTTCGGATCTTTTGCCTGGACGTATCAGCGTTGATGCAGTACATCACCAAATATATATTGCTGGATCCGGTAAAACGTGAACGCGCCTTTCCCTTCAGACACTAGCGGAGTGCAGGGGATCATGGGACTGATCATGACACGAAGATGACGATCACTGACAGACGGAGATTCGGCTGCGGGGAATAAAGGGTTAAAGCTCATGTTCACAGTATAGCCAACCACGTACCGTTTTTGTTCCTGTCATTTTTCTGATGATTGATACAATAACCTATGCCGCAACGTGGGATTCGTCGACCGTTTGCTTTTAAAGTGAAGGAGCAGCAGAGACTATAATGTATGGGACTTTATCAGACTTTGACAGGGACTTTGTCAGTAACTGTTACAGTTCATATGGACCAGTTTCTTCTTCCTCCAGATCATAACACGTAAGTGTAATTAAAATTGTTGCCTCGTTTTCTGTAGTTTGTAAAATAAGTATTTATTTGTGTGTTGTAACTTGTAATCGCTCCGCGTGGCTTGTAATCACGTATCTTTTATTGATCAGTGCTTGTACTGTATCTCTCAGGTTAAATCTCTATGCGGCTAGTCACATATTGCGTCCAAAACCACATTACAAATGCGATGAATACTTCTTCCTTTATCGATTTAAATGCGTTTTTAAACTCGCGATCCTCTGCTGCTCACCTTTGCTATGGCCACCATCAGCTGTTCCTACGTGGGGCACAGTCAATTTTTAAAGTAGTTCAACTTTTGTCACTGTGCGGATTAATACTGAATGCGTGTCATTATTACTTGGGGTTAGTGTTAAGAGTAGAGTAATATGCTGGTATTTAACTGCATTGCTTAATTGCATTTCTGCATTGGGATCTTACTCACTCTCTGCTACTTCATAGCTGTGGTGTGTGTTTCTCTCTGTCTTGCGCTGAAACCAGTTGACCAGTCGCAACAGACTGGTTCATCAAACCAATCACAGCAGATTAGCCTCACTCAAAGGAGGGTTTTGGGAACTAATGAATCGGTGAACAAATCATATGGGAGTCATTGGGATAATTAGGTAAAAATAAATGCACATTATAAGACAATGAAAGTGTTTTTTGACTTTGCATGTATATCAGCTTGTTGTTGGAGACCTCCCAAAACCAAAAATATGACCTTTTATAATGCAAAATAGGGGCTCTTTACTATATAAACTGACCTAACAATACGTCATATGCACTAAACCTACCCCTAAACCAAATTATAGGAGAAAATGTTTCTATTTTTTAGGTAAACATTATCTAGTACTTTCAATCATTTATATTGTATATATATCAGGGTCCATACAAAGTAGCCAAAACCTTACCCACACAAACAAAAACAAAAAAATATGATGTAAAAATAAACAGTGGTTCTTAGTATGACTTGTAATGAAATACTGGACGAATCCAGGCATGACACAGTGGGATTGCAGGTTATAGAGCACCAGGATGAAATACTGCTGTCCATCACATGTACTCTACAGCCACTGTGATGCAAGAGATGAAGAAAACCAGACAAATCAATGAAGACCAAAGCAGCCTGTGGGCCAACTGTTGGCTCAGTTTGTGTACAGCAACCCTGTGGATGATGACATTATAGAATAAAAAAAAAATGGTGCCCAAGGTTTTCCTGCAGTATTGCTAGATGTGTTAAACAAGGCCAAATTCAGGAAGTTTGTCTACAGGCCTTGACCCTTCCAGATGCTGCAATGTCAATAAAAAGCAGCCCTATGTAAGTTTTTGACCTTAAAATAATGTCTCTAAAATTATAGCAGTGGTAAAATAGCTTTTAACTAAATCAATTACGCTACTGCGGCTACCAGATCTGCCTTCTGTCAACAGAAATCATGCTTGCAATTTTGGGTGAGTGAATCGGTACACACAGCCCTGTCCATCCCCTTCCAGCGGATCAACGGACATACAGTTGAAGTCAGAATTATTAGCCACCTTTTGAATTGTTTTTTTCTTTTTTAAATATTTCCCAAATGATGTTTACCAGGGCAGGGAAATTTTCACAGTATGTCTGATAATGTTTTTTCTTCTGGAGAAAGTCTTATTTATTTTATTTCGGCTAGAATAAAAGCAGTTTTTAATTTTTTAAAAGCCATTTTAGGGACAAAACTATTAGCCCCTTTAAGCTATTTTTTTTTTTTTTTTGATAGTCTACAGAACAAACCATCGTTATACAATAACTTGCCTAAATACCCTAATTTGCCTAGTTAACCTAATTACCCTAGTTAAACCTTTAAATGTCACTTTAAGCTGTATTGAATTAGTGTCTTGAAAAATATCTAGTCAATTATTATTTACTGTCATCATGGCAAAGATAAAAATAAATCAGTTATTAGAAATGAGTTATTAAAACTATTATGTTTAGAAATGTGTTGACAAAATCTTCTCTCTGTTAAACAGAAATTGGGGAAAAAATTAAAAAGGGTGCTAATAACTCAGGGGGGCTAATAATTCTGACTTCAACTGTATATAGAAATGCCAATCTTCTTCAAAGGGTAATCAAACCATTCACATTTATCAAACCGTTTTCATATCCTATGAGAAGAGCTGCTTCTGTCAAGCTATAAGAACGTGCCGTAATAATAGGCGTTCATGATGGGTCGCGGCACCATTAGTGTTGTCAGAATAAAAAACTTCTTCTATGAGTCTGTACTGAAATGTAAAAATGTGATGATAGCTGCATTTTCCACTTGCATTATGAACACTGCTGAGTGGATTCTTGAACACTGCTGATAAGCCATTGTGTTCACACACTCATCAGATTTGACTGTGATTGGCTCTAATAATCACCAGTTTACAAGAGCACTTACGTGGACACTGGAGCATTTGAAAGCTGCTTCTATCAGCTGATCCATTAGCAGATTTACAAGTAATTTAAACTCTGACAGAGATGACTTTTAAATGCTCCAGAGCCTGAGGACTTTTCTGTCCCTTTAAAGCAGGTAAGCTTGTTAAATATAGCACTCTTTAAATATAGAAAGCTAAATATACAAGAAATCATTTGTTTCCTCAGATTTTTATTCAGAGTTAGCATAGGCGGCCAATCAGGTGATTAAAATTCAATATCCAATGCTTTTATTTTAGTTGATCGATATTTACTTTTAGATTAGCTTCGTGCTATTGGTCTGTCTGAAAATGCAATTATGTGTTTTAACGCATATTTGCATAATAGAAAACAATGTGTAGTATTAAACGGGTTTAACTTAGATTTTTTGGTTCAAGAAAGAGGTGTTCCTCAGGGTTCAATACTAGGACCACTTCTTGTTTCTATTTATGTTATTAATTTACCGTTAATTCCAGTGGCGGCTGGTGTTAAAAAATGTGGGGGGGCAAACACCAGAAAAAAAATCTAACTGTTGGTAAAGTAAGTGTAAAAGCCATTTTTCAGTGATGTATCAAAAAACAAAAATATGACTAAAGCATACAATAAATGCATCACAAATCAGTTAATTTTAGTTTAATTTGGGTTTATTATCAGTAATGAAGTAATCAAGATAATCAGTAAACACACACACAAACACACATATAAATGTTGCCTAATCACTGGCCAGTAGCACTACTTAAAAATTAATTTTGCTCTCCTTTCTTTCTGGCTTGCAAATTTCTCAATAACCTTTTGGTTAAAGTCAGTCATCTCAGTCACCAGTCTCTTCTCTATTGACAGCATGGCCAATGCATTCAGTCTCTCTTGCGTCATGCTGTTTGAAACAGCAACACGGAAAACAGTAAAGGCATGACTTACATCACAACCTGCCAGCCAACTCCGTTTGTCATGACAAGTGCTGGAAAAGCCCCGAGTGTACGCGCGCCCGCGGTCACTTGACTATTGATGAATTTGCAAGGAAGGTCGATCTGGTCCAAGATCCTCGATTCTTTTTTTTTTCATCCAAACGCCTTGTGAACGGATATCTTTGCAAAGATACAACGGAATTTTCCTTCATCTCGAGAAATTGCACTTGCTTTCAGTATGATTTAAGGTCTGCACAGACAAGCTGCTGCTGAACGGTCTAAGTGAGAATGGTCCAATCACATAAGGCCAATCATATAAAAACAAATATGATTCGTTCTAACAACAAAAATGGGAGGGTTCGGGACGCAGAGCGCTGCGCCCCAAGGACAATTTAAAACCGGCCAATTAGAGCTTATTGTCATATCACATGCATTGCAAAAGTTCGTGTACCTACATAGACAATCATTAGTCCGGCGCCCCGCACACATATGAAAAAATATTGTTCATACATTTTTTTTCAATAAATGTTAGTATGACTACAATAAACGTTAGAATGTCATAATTAAATCAATTTATTTAGTTAATATTTGTGATAATAAATATTAACATTTTAAAGGGGTCTAACTTGAAGAGGGCAGCGCCCCATCGCCCTCTATTAACCAGCCGCCCCTGGTTAATTCCCAATAAGTGTAGTGTTCAACTTTATGCTGATGATACCGTCATATATGTGTCAGATTCTGATATCTTACAAATTCAGTTGTCCCTTCAGTATGATTTTAATATCTTACAAAATTGGCTCTTAGATAATAAATTAGTGCTTAATAAAACTAAGTCTTACATTATGGTTTTTGGTTACAGACGTAAACCTAAATCAAAAAGATACTCCTATTCTTTATCATGTAATGACGGTACTTCTTTGGATGAAGTTGATACGATTAAATACCTTGGAGTGTGGCTTGATTCTGAACTTTCCTTTAAATTACATATTAATCATATTGTAAGTAAAGTCAACTTTGGAATTAGTACGTTATATTGGTCTAGGCATTGTTTTTCATTTAGTGTTCGCAAGAAACTTGCTCCAACTTATTTTGCCAATTTTTGATTATTGTGATATTGTTTATCAGACTGCATCAAAATTAGATCTTGCTCCTCTTAATACTGCATGTAATAGACTTTGCAGATTTGTTCTGGGTTGTTCTTTTTACACACATCATTGTATAATGTATGATCTGCTGCAGTGGCCGTCTTTGCACACAAGATGACATTCACTGGCTTCAATTTATATTTAATTGTATTCATTTTGAGTATACTTATTATTTACAACTATATTTAGTATTTTTTTCCTTAAATTATCAAGTTTGACATTCTGTTCAGACTTATTTTTTTGTTCCTTGTTGTAAAAAATCTATTGGTAAAAGAGCTTTTATGTTTAAGGGTCCAATAGATTGGATAAAATTTACCTGCTAACATTCGATTCATTACATCATTTAAGGTCTTTGTTATCATATTTTACTTTGGATTGTACTTGTTTTTCCTGAGGATGTTATTATTTGTGTTGATTTGATTCACTGATTTGTATATATTTTTTGTACTATGTATATTTGCAAATGTATGTTTGGATACTACTTCCCCCTTTTCTTTTCTTTTTTATTTATGTTATGTTTGGATGTTGTGTAAGTTATGTTTTGTTTTTGTCTTCTGGTGTTATTATTATGTGATTGCAATTAATTGTGGGACCCCCTTGAAAATGAGATGGTACATTTCAAGAGCTTTATCCCAATAAATAAATATCAATGTCCAGCCAGCATCTAAGGACAAGGTCAAATGATGTTGATATTGGGTGGATTTTAGGTTGTGTTGGAAAGCGACCTAAATCCAACGTTGAGCTAACATCTTAAACCAACATCATATTGATGTCAAATACAAAAATGTATTAATCTGGTATGGCAACCAAATTTCAATAAGTGATAGATGCCACAGTGGTAACATCCACACAACGTCAAGCTGTAACATCATTAGATGTTACTATTTGGTTGACTTTAGGTTGGACGTTGTACATTGACATTGGGTTCTGAAGTCAACACGATTTTCATTTCCAAAAAACAATGCAACATTCTTACAACGTTGGGGTACAACGTCAATCTGATTTCATGTGGACATCCTGTGCCTGCTGGGTCTGCTCTGCCACATCACACTCCCCTAACTTCAGCTCACAGCTTTTCAAAACCCTTTAAGTTGGATTATTATTATTATTTTCTTTTTAATTCAGAGGTAGACTTGAACTGAATGACAGGGTTTCATGACCCTTATAGGACATCCCATATGTTGTTTTCATAGCCTAGGTGGAGTTAGCCAAGAGTTAACTGAGAAATATCTAAGTCAGAACCAACACTAACATGAATACCATGGCAAAATCACCAAATAAGTAAGCGAAGAAAAAGTGAGAGACTGATCAGACATGAGCCTGAACGCAGATTTGTATTGGATAGGTTGCCGTGTGATAGTGTAGGGTAACAATGGCTTTAGCACAACAAGAGTTTTACAACACCAGTAAAGGGCAATTGTGCTTATCAACCACAATGGAGAACAGAGAGAAATGTGCATAGTGTTGCTTTAATAAAAGTCAGTCCACTCTGAGGATACATGATTTAATAACAAAATATATGTACTTGTGAAGCCTACAGTTACTTAGATAGAGAAAAAAAGTGTAATGGTGATAATTTTAAAGGGGGTTATAATTTCTGTAAAAAGCTCAGGAACATTTCTAATAATATTAGCATGATACTTTAATTTTGATGTGCATTATGCCCCCTGTTAGGTAAAGTCTTTAGTAAGGCAATGCTACTCTGATTGGTTCTCTTGGTTGAATTTGCTGTGTACCATCACAAACAATTTATTTTATGTGCTTTGTTAAACTGGTATTTTTTATGTATTATTTATTTTTTTAAACCAGTATTTAATCTTAGAACAACCTTAAAGTAAAAAAAAAAAGATGTGCTAACAGTGGCTGAGCTTTATAATTGAATTATTATCATAGTTTTACTATATTGATTATGTATTTTGAAAGTCAGTGTCAAATCAGAGTTGAGTACTATTGCAACCTAAACCCCAAAAACATTTCTAAACAGTTGAACCTGGAAATTTAGAAGGTAACTAAATGTAATCTATCATATCACTTTATTAAATTAAATTAAATAGTTACACTACTTATTACATTTGATACAGCTAACTTGGCGCAGTAGGTTGTGCTGTCGCCTCACAGCAAGAATACACAATTCCTGATTAATAATAACCTGTTTGACTAGTGTTGGAGCAAAAGCCTGCAGGGACACCGGCCCTCCAGGATTCAAGTTTTAAATTGTTTAGGTTTAATTTGTCTGTTGTAAGCTGTGTTATTTGAAATAACGGAAATCATTTGGTGTAGTGATATGGAACTGTAATGCAGTCAAAACCTGCCTGGAGCCACTTTAGCTGTTTATCTGATAACACCTCCACACCTTAGAATGTTCATTAGCTAAACAGAATGAAGCAGGCAACAGCCCCTTAGTACAAATAGCTAGCATTAGCATTACTAGCATTACTAATTCTAAAGTGACATATTAGAATTAGCAAACAGAGGCTTGAGCTCAGCTGTTAAAACTGTCAGTTTGAGATTTGAATCTGTGGTGGAATAATGTAGTTCCTCACACAAAACAAGTTTCTTTTAAGACACTCAGTGGTTGTTTCCTTTTATTTACACACTTGTGCTATTAAACTTTTATGTGACTGCAATAACACTTTCGTAGTACTGTGATATGGCTGCACATCAGCACAGTTCTGATCACCTATGGCCGAATCACATCAGTGCTGATATATAGCCGTATAGCACCGCTACAAGTGTGATATTGCTATTACTTCAGCGATGCATGAAGTTCATTGAGTCTACAAGGCTTGTAAGGCATAAGGGTGTGAAGGCTTATAACAATGTAAGGTGTCTGGTCTTAAAGATAACAGTGTTCCCTTTCGGTTTAATCATGCTACAGATGTGTGATATAAAAAAAAGTTGAGTACACTTTAAAGAGATTCTACACTGTTTCAGGAATTGTAAGGGAATCTCCCAGAAGTCAAAGATTCTCACGTCTGGTTAATAAGTCTGTTCTTTGTGGTGTTGCTTATCCAGCCTCAGTTGGTGTCCTGGGCTTTTTAGCACCTTATTCAGCCTCCAATCCCCACTTCAGTGTCTCGTTCATTCAGTCTCTCTCTCTCTGACACACACACACACACACACACACACACCCTGCAGGCCAGATAAGCCAAGCTTCTTCTGCTTCCCACACACTCCCCTGTCGATACTCCAAAGCTGTTCAAAGGCTCAACAAAAGACAGGCTGGGGAGACACAGACTTACAGTCGAGGCCTTGGGACTCGAGACAGCGGAGACAGATTCATCTTCGCATTTAGGTTCGAATTTGTTTCTGGTTTGAACCTCTATTGCTGTTGGCTCTGAATAATGGCTATTGGTTGGGTAATTACTCACACAATGGAATGATAACAAATGAAATCTGGGAGGTAATGTACTTGTCATGAGGTTAAAGAGACAAAGGGAATCATGACATTTAGTATGGCGGCTGTAGAAATAGTTGTTCTCATTTTAAAGTTAAGAATCAAATGACTTTTTTTTGATTTCTTACATTACCTGGTGATACTGATGACAGAACGAAAATGTTTTGTCTTTGCACTGAGTGAGTTGCAGTTTTCTGGATTCTGAATGAAGTAATTAATGCAAGCTTCTCTAGCTAGACTTGGTATGTTAAGCCTGATTTATACTTCTGTGTCTAGTGACCCATGGCGCCGGCCTTGCTCGTTGTCCTGCATTTATACTTCTGCGTGCTGTTGGTGTTGCTCTGCAATAACACTTCCGAAACACTAGCTAGCAGTAGGTTTTTATGTTCCTCTGTGTCGAGTTTCTTCTCTGGTGTTTTGTTTTTTCTGAATGCTACCTTAATGTACAAGTGGCTCAAACTTGCTCATTTTGAGGCGGGAATCGGCAGACATGCAACAACTTTAATCATAAGGTAAAAACAAAACAACAGTTTCCATCTGGAGCTCCTTCACGAGACTCAATACTTGTAAAAACTCACTCTATCGGGCTCGTGCAGCTCTCACCTTTGACCACACTTGTCAGCAATACCAAGCTGACCAATCACAGAGCTTGTGCTAGGTGTCGTTGCGACGTGTAGTTGCATTTTTTGAGAGGTGCGCGTCAGGACAGCGAGGGCTATCCGACCATGCGTAAGCTGCGCCGGAGCGCAAGTAAAAATCAGCCTTTAGTCTTAAGGATATCTATAAGCTAGTGTAACAGTGACAAAACTTGCATTTAGAAGATATAAACCTCAAAATTTTTAAGTTTGTCACTTATGCCGAAATGGACGATTTATTTATTTATTTATTTATTATTTTTTATTTTGCTCCCTAGCTTCTGACATGTCCCTCCCCCTTCAAGATGCTTATCATTTGCTTTTTTTATTTGATGCGCTTGAGTGCAACCCCTCTCACTAGAAGAGCTGTAATAAAAATAAAATGCTATTGGCTGTTTTTTTTTTTTTTGTTTTGTTTTTTTTATTTAAGAAGAGGAGCTTCTTGGTGATTTCCTGGCCTGTCTTCATAATTGATTTGAAATTATGTCACACATTGTTCAAAAATGTACACATCAAAGCACTTCACTGGAACTTTAAACACATAAATATTTTTATTTTTGATTTACAGTATCAAATTCAATTTAGATTTTTGCAATATCTTTAGTAAGTGGTGAGGACTGTTTTAGAGGCAATATTTAAGAGGGGCTGCAGGGCTACTTGACATAGTTTAAAATAAAAAATAAAGGCATTTCTGTGACTCATATTGCAATTTGAGAGAAAAAAAAATATAGGAAGCTTATTTTGGATTAAGCACTTGAATACACTACAACAAAAAAATGACAAAGTCATGACAACAAATGCCTTTTATGTTACTTTAATTACTTTAACTTATTTGAATACATTAAATAGGTTTCAACAACCTTTGTTTTAAGTTATGCAAAGTTTACCTTATTTTTTTTTTAGTTTGACTGATATAATTTCAGATGACTAAAAAAAGGCACCAATATTTTGTGTTTGAGGTTGTCCCCTCTCTCCACTCCCCCGATGGCCCGTACTCACACTGCATCTTTACCTTCCGAGCCGGAGCACGCTTATATCGTCAATGATGCGACTGTTCAGTTTAACAGGAAGGGAAGCGCTCTCACTCAGCACAGTGGAGATTGCTTTAGTTATATCAGTATATATTATTTTTAGTCATTTTGGATGCAGTGACACAAAGTCATATATTTTGCCAAACAGATCCACAACTTTTGACGCTCATAAATTGTCATAAAAGTTCTCGTGCAGGATGTATTAGGAGGTTTCGTCTTTGATGAAGTATGATGGTTTGTGTCCATTGAAAACTACGAATGATTAACAAAGCCATATACCGAACAGTGCTCTGGCATACCTCTTCCAACCGGGCCAGGGCCAGCCAACTGAACTGTGTCTGGGCGTGATTCGGAGCACTCACACTTGTCAAATGAACCAGGAAACACGCCCGGGCACAGTTCGGATAGCCTAGTTTGAGTACACCCTAAGAGTGTAACGGTTTATTCAAAGACTAGCACATTGGAATGGAGCAGTAATATAAAAGTCAATGAGTTTAATTTTAAATTCACTCCGCAACAAACACATAAATGTATCTACTAACCACTCCTGAATCTTCCTGGTGTGTCTAGAAGTCGTAGTTTCTTTCTCTCTATCATTGCCTGACAGTAGTTTGCAGGTTTTTAGGTTTTAATTTCTTGTTTCTGGAATGTCAGAATAGCATGTAAAGACTCAGCCTTCTTCTGGAAAACAGCAGCTAATTTGCATTTAAAGGGGCACCCAGTTAATAATAATAATAACTTGTTAATTTATTTTGCTCAAACAAAAACTGGGGCTATAAAGTAAGGTGAATCAAGATATTTTGAGAGGAACACATTAAGACACATAAAGATTTATTTTACATAATAAAAAGGACATAATTTGTCCCCTTTAACTTGAAAAATGAATAATGTGTCAGGGGATTTTTATAAACCTTTATCGTATCATGAGCCCAGAAAGACACCAGATTCTCAACTGATCAGCTCAAAAGACCCTGAATGATCATACCAGACTCCAAAACCAAGCAGACCACCTCAAACACCTTCACTATGAGAGATATGACTCAAAGCCACACACATGGATCCTTGAATATCTGCTTTCACGCAAGGTCAACAAGACCCAGGACCTTCAGCAGGAACTCAGGCTTCCTCTGGAGGACAAACAGCAGAGAACAGCTCAAAGACGTCTTACAAGGTGTAGCGTCTTTAATGTGAATAACAGATACTGTACATCTACCATCATACACATGGTATGCATTTATGTATGATGTCAAGCTGTATAGAGGTCCTAAGAGGCTTTTTCAAGATGAGATGTGCAGGAGCTACCAAAAAGTCAAATGTTGAAGAGAGAGTTGAAGAGGAGGAACAAGATCAAAGCCGTCAACACAAACTCTATGCCAGTAAAAGACACCCTGCTGTCACACTGCACCGGCCAACTGAAGATATGAACACTGCAGGGAAAAAAAAAAAAAAAAAAAATTCGAAAAAGAATCCCAACATTAAAATGCTACAGAAGCTGTATTGAAAATAAAAGGGCAAGAAAATTACAAAACCTACTTTTTATATTTAATGAGCTATGATCTTATGGAGGGCATCACGGTGGCGCAGTGGGTAGTATGATTGCCTCACAGCAAGAATGTTGCTAGTTTGAGCCTCGGCTGGGTCAGTTGGCATTGCTGTGTGGAGTTTGCATGTTCTCCCTATGTTCTCCCCAGTACAGGTGAATTGAACAAGCTAAATTAGCCATAGTGTATGTGTATGAATGAGAGTGTATAGGTGTATGGGTGTATGGGTGTTGGGTTGCGGCTGGAAGGGCATCTGCTGCGTAGAACATATGCTGGATAAGTTGGCCGTTTATTCCGCTGTGGCCACCCCTGATTAATAAAGGGACTAAGCCGAAAAGAAAATGAATGAAAGAGCTTATGGATCCTTTTCACATTTCCGGGTTTCCTAGTAGTGGAAGTTGTCAAAGTTGGGTAAACTTAGAACTCAGTGAATGGGGGAGTACAACAAATAATTTATTTACAATCCTATTTGCTGAAATAATATAAGAAAAACTCCAAGTTGGTGTTATCAAGACTTTCAGAAAAAAGGAAAAAAAAATAGTGTGAGACTGATAATAATAGCCAGACGAGAGAACAACTTTAAATTTACTGTTCTGCCCATAGACACTGCATTTTAAACACCTCCCTCAAGTGGTAATTTGTTTTGTTTATTTGTAATATGACGCAAAGATGATATAATGCATCCATTCCCAAATCAGAAAAAGTTTGGACTGTATGTAAAACACAAATAAAAAAAAAGAAAGTAGTTTGATTTATACATTTACTTTGACTAGTATTTAACTGCAGGCAATACAACAAATATTATTTAATGTGTTCCTCATGAAGTATTCCAATTTTGATTATCGGTACACATTTCAAAAAAGTTGGGACAAGAGCAATTTAGAGCTAGTAATCACAGGGTTCCCGTGGGTCCTTAAAAAGTCTTAAATTAAAATCCGGGAAATTAAGGTCTTAAATTGTCTTAAATGTACCGTAAAGTTGCTGAAGGTATTAAATTTTCATACATACACATATATATATATATATATACACATATATATACATATATATATATATATATATATATATATATATATATATATATATATATATATATATATATATATATATATATATATATGTGTATGTATGTATATATATATATATATATATATATATATATATATATATATATATGTGTATGTATGTATATATATATATATATATATATATATATATATATATATATATATATATGTGTATGTATGTATATATATATATATATATATATATATATATATATATATATATATATATATATATATATATATATATATATATATATATATTTATATATATATATATGTATGTATATATATGTATGTATGTATGTATATACAGTATATACACACACACACACAAGGCATTGTGTTGTTTAGTGTAATCCAACTCATCTATGTTACGTTGGCTCTGTTCTACATTACAAAGGAACAAAAAAAGAAAAGAAAAAGGTCTCAAAGAAAAGTAGCTTTACCTTTTTTTTTTACTTACCGAGCTTACACATTGCACATAATTGATACAAATGGAAAACTTTTAAGTATTGATTTCCATTGTAAGAGGCAATAAATTGAGTAACCTATTCCAAATAAATTATGAAATTTTTGGGTCTTAAATTATATTTGTTGAGGTCTTAAAATGGTCTTAAAAAACATTACATTTTACTTTTAATATGTGCAAGAAGCCTGAATCAGGTAAATTGTTTAAATAATGATGTGATTTGAAAGTTGGAATACATTTGATTATTTCACCTTTAACATTGTGTAGCATAATTAAAAGATTCAAGGAATCTTTTTATCCTTAAAAGATAAGGCCGCAAGGCTAAGCTAAACAACCATCTTCTCCAGTCCCTCAGACGGCACTGTATCAAGAATCATGATGCATCTATAAGCAATATCACCACATGGGCTCAGGACTACTAAAAGCAAACTTTTGTCAAGTACTGCAATACATATTACATCCACAAATGCCAGTTAAAAATTGTACTGTGACAAAAGAAAGCCTTCTTGAAGTGCTGTCAATTTCTATATTATATTATGTTATATTATGTTATATTATATTATATTATATTATATTATATTATATTATATTATATTATATTATATTATATAAATTAGAGTGATAAGAAAATAGTGATTTATATATTGAATTTATGTGATGTACAATATATAATATTATATAAAAGTTATTATATAACTTGACTATATACATGTAAACAAAAATGTAATGTTATTTTTTTTTTTGCTATGCACAAGTTGATATATATGTATATGTAACTGCCCTTTGGATATTTTTTTTCAGATTATTTTTCTATCTGTCATTAAATATTTGTAGAATTTTATTAATGCTTGCATAAATGTACTGATGTCATAGTGATTGTACATGAACACATACAATATATTATTTAAAATCCATCACTGCAATGTAAAAATGATCTGTAATTTATATATTATATGTTTCCATATTTTGTGATTTCATGTTTTCTTTTTTATTTATGCTTTTGAATTGCATTAAAGAACACTGATCTATGCTCCAACAACCTTCGATGTTGAAATGTTTGAAAAAGTGACTTTTATTGGGTTAATGTTGGAAATTACAGCACAAAAATCTTTTAATAAACTGCTAGTACATGTCCTTATTTTACAGACTTAATTCTCTATATATTATTATACAATATTTTATTTCAAACCACTAAAATGTCAATAAAAGTCACTTTGTTAAACTTCACAGTTAAATTTTCAACATCAAATGTCAACAGAGCAGAGAGAAATGGATATAAATAATTGTAAATTACCATCATTTTTGTACAGTGTATATTGACATGCAAATATGTCCATAAATTATAATTCTACAAGAAAAGTCTATATTATAAACACATTTTTGTTTGTGCAATTACAAACGTGAATAGCTGTCAGTTCTCTCTTGGAGCAGCATCCTGTGGTGATTGCGATAGACCGCTTTACAGCACTGCCTTGTTTGTTGTGAGGGACGTGCTAACAGAGCAAAGTGTATGCAGAAGGAGACTTCTAAAGCATGTCTTCCTGAAGGTGATAAAACAGGCCCTGACCCTCAGTATATGAAAGCTGAATACGACAGGAGGAGCGGCTGGGTGGTCCAGCACCAGCCTGTGCCTCGCTTCAGAACCAGGAAATTTACATGGCTTTAGTGGTCAGTCTCATGCGCCTGTCATAAATCACGGGGCCGCGCTGCAGGATGGAAAGGCTGAAAGGTGTCCTCTGCAGGTTGGAGCCAGAGGAAATGGTTTGCTGTGAAAACAGGGCAGAGTTGTTCCTACCGGTTAGGATTTGTTTAGAGGAGCTGCTTAGCTTGGCCAGGAAACAATGGCGTCCTTTTAGTCACGGTTATCCATTTGGGAAAATGTGTTAGTAAATGGCATGCTATATGAAAATTACATATACAGCACCTGTGCTTGCCCGTACTGAAAATGAGCGTAACAATGGGGGTTAGAAGAGGAATATTTAGATAGCTGACATGTTTTCCATGTAGTACATTTTTCATTTTTTGCTTATATTTCCTAATTCATCCTACCCCACAGGTCTTTTAGTATGCCTTACTAAGCACTGTTGGAAAATAATCATAAAAAAAGAAAAAGAGATTAAACCAGACTTTTATTTGTGCTAGTTTTCCAGTCTGGTTAAACTGGTGTTAGTCTCCCAACAGTCTATCTAGACTTTCAGCCCATAAAAGGTGGTTTACACCTTGTCTAATTGGTCTCTTAGTCTTGAGTGCATTTGCCATATCCATCATTATATATGGGTCCAAGTTCTGTCATTTCCAACATAATTCTGCAATTTGGTGTTTCACAAAATCCAAAGTTATTTTGGTAAATCCAATGAGCATCCACAAACAGCATCTGGAACTTGAAATGTTAATCCTAGAGTTTCCAGAACTGAGTGCAGTATTTTAAGAGTTTGTGCTTCTGTATTCTGTATTCATTGCAGAATACAGTACTATTATTAACAGTTGGCCAAAACTTTCTTCAGTTAAAAGGGAAAACTGAAGTCATTGCATTTGGGAACAGAGATGAGGTTCTCAAGGTGAATGCGTACCTTTGCTCTAAGGGCCAAACAACAAAAAATAAGGTCAAGAATCAAGGTCAAGGTGGGAGTAAGTCACAAATGTGCAAGTCACAAGCAAGTCTCAAGTCATAACCTTCAAGTCTCAAGCAAGTCAAGTCATTTTTTGTCGGACTCAAGTCAAGTCAAGTCACTGCTTATTTCAAGTCAAGTCAGGTCGTAGCTTGGTCTAGCAAGTCACTTTCAAGTCAATCAAATTATATATATATATATATATATATATATATATATATATATATATATATATATATATATATATATATATATATATATATATACATATACATATATCAGGGCTCGAAATTGCGACCATTTTGGTCGCATATGCGCCCGAAATTTAATCTATGCGACCTCATAATATATTTGGGAGCATTTGTGCGACTGCATATAATGGTTGTAGTGCGACTTGTTTCGATTTTTTTTCTAAAAACGTGCTGAATCGGACTTCCCTGCCGCTATATTGGTTCATATCAGCTGTCAATCACTCAAGGCTTTCCGCTGTCAGATAACAGGGAGCTTATAAGCGCCAGCCGAGATCAATCGAGTGTTTTCGGAGAAGGTGCCCGAATCTCGATGCGTTGCATTCACTGCGTGTTCAGCGCAAATGTCCCCTAAATGTAACACTGTACACATCATCGCCAAAGAAGCTCGCCTTTACTGAGTTTAAACTGAATCTGCGGCTCATAACAAAGAACGGTATTGCGCCGGTGGTTATCACGAGAATCCTGCTCTGCCCCGCTCATTTATTGAGTCATTTAAAATGACACAAACCGAAACCAAAACTTTTAAAGAGTGTTAGAAGTGAGACTTTTACTTTCTTTTGTCCGTTCTTTCTTGAGATGAATATTATTTTTCTATTTACTGATGACTGCTTTGCAGCTTTCAGCATTGGATTGAATGATTTATTATAATCTTACGTTTGTTTTGTAGCAGAAATTGTATTTATTAAATTGACATGCATATAAAAACAATAGTGCAAAATAAACATTTCTTACTGCAATGCTTTATTTTTGTTTGATGCAAACCATACATTTATTTTTAATAAAGTAACAGCAGGACCTTTTACAGTACATAACTCGCATTCAAGCACATTCAGGGCAGCATGATAATGAGAAATGTAATTCATTGTTAGTATTGTCATCATCGTCATCATTAATATTTTATAATTATTAGACATTCATTTTGGAATTATTGCACAGATATCAATACGTCATCACAGCATTAGTTAGATAGTTGTTTCTGTTTTTTGTTAGTCCTAATTGATGTTGTTTTCAAATACAATAAATCCCTTAATATACAATTTGCAGTGGTCCTCATTCATTTTTGGTGGGTGCTCCTAAATTTTTTCTGGTGCTCCTAAATTTTTGAAGTTGGGAGCAACCCAATGTGTAATAAACCCTTAAAGAGGCTAATGATTTTGTTCTTAAAATGGTGATTAAAAAAATTTAAAACTGCTCTTATTCTAGCCAAAATAAAACAAATAAGACTTTTTCCAGAAGAAAAAATATTATCAGACATACTGTGACAATTTCCTTGCTCTGTTAAACATAATTTGGGAAATATTTAAAAAAGAAAAAAAATCAAAGAGGGACTAATAATTCTGACTATAGCTGTTTATATGCTTAGGGGAATGTGTGTGCTTATTTCAAAGCCATTAAAATATCATACTAATAATTAAAGGAGACCCTAAATCACAAAAACAATCTTATAGTGCACAGGTAGGCTACATTTTTTGGGGAAAAAAATATTGAATTAAAATTAATGTTTTTTCTTTTATTACAAAAACATTATTGAATTAAAAGTAAAGATCATCTACCTCGAAGACATTTTGTACATTTCAATAACGCCAATAAAAAATGTGTTGATTAGTAATATGCATTGCGAAGAATGAACTCTAAAGGCAATTTCGAATCTTTAGATTCTAGATATTATATATATCCCATTTCACACATACGTTACAGACAGGGAATTTACATAAAAGGAATTCATTAAGACCTGCATAGTTTCTGAAAAGGTTTTCAAACAGTATCTAAGGATTAAAAACAACATTAAATTATTTTTTTTTTACCCCCAAGGCTCACTGTAGGTCATCAGATGACAATTTATGATAATTTTTGACCTCAGAAAAGCATCAAAATAAATCAATACAGCTTTTGCCAATGTAGTAAATTCTCTTACATACTGTATCAAAAAAAAAAATAAAAAATACGAGAGTTGAGTAACGTATCAAAATCCTCTTATCATCATTTGATCATATGAGCCCATTTTAATGCAATTTAACACCGCTTTTGTTTTGAGTGAATAACCCTGCAATCTTGCAGAGCTTGGCTTCCCTGCTCTTGCCTGTCATTTTCTAGTAATCCTGAAGACACTGATGGCCTAGTGCAGGTGAGCCTGATCAGGATTTTAGCTAAACTCAGCAGGACACTTGGCCTCCAGGGTGAGATTTGAGCAACTTTGGCTGATTTAAGTGGTCAGTCAAAGCCCCTTCTCTTCTAAAAAAAAATAGCAAACCAGATCAGCCTGGTTTAACACCTAAAAGATTAGGCTAGTGTAAGCAGTTTTTCAACAGAGAAGCTTACACTTCTCTCTCGTTTACTGTCTCTTCTCTCTCTCAGTGCATGCTGGGAGTCTTGGGGTCTGCTAACGGGGAGAAGATGATTGTTTTGGTCTTTTTTATGCTTAAACATATTTTTTTCTCATTTTCTATTCACAGAAGAAATTAATACATGTCTTTATAAGGCTACGTTTAGTTTTTCTCTTGTGTTTTAAAAAAATGTTTACATCTACACAACGTTTTTAAAACATTTCACATTTAAATATATGAAAATGCTGTATTATGGATGCCAGGCCAGTAATTTGATCTGTTAGCTTAGCGCGTCACAGTTTAAGAAAGCACATGCAATTACAAAAAACACCAGCAAATTAAGAAAAGATCTTCATCAGTTACACAAAGCAAATCCTCACAACGCAAACAAATAAAGAATATGCGCTGCAATTTATCTCAACATGTAAATAGCATGGAACACAATGGAAATGTTTAAAGGGGACCCAAAAACGTGACAGACCCAGCTATTTAGCGCTTTCCGATTCTGATTATTTAGATTATGGTAATTGAGGCTAATAATATACAAAAGACAAAGGAATTAGGATGTTAAAATGAACAAAACACTCACCTTTTAACTTCACTGAGCAACAGCCACAAGGCACATATCCCAGTCAGGTCCGTCACTTTTTTGGGTCCCCTTGAAACACTTCCATTGTGTTCCATGCTATTTGCACGTGTTGTGAGAAAATGCATCGCACATTCTTAATTTGGTTCAATTGTGAGAAAATTCAGCGCATTTTCTTTATTTGTTTGCGTTGTGAAAATTAACATCTTTGCACACTGAAATCCGAAATTTTCGTATGTGTTTTTTTTTTTTATTCATATACAACACGTGAACAAACGGATGTTCAATGCGTATTAATTAATTCATTACAAAAAAACAAAAAAAAAAAAAACAAAACATTTCAAACAGAGATATTTTGTTCTCCTCTCTCTACTCCAAAGTAAAAAAGAAGCGAAAAAATCAAACCCTGTTCAATTTTTTGGTCACACTTTATTTTGACGGTCCGTTTGTTGAATTTAAGTTACATTGCAACTAATTATCATTAGATTATAAGTAGAGTACTGTTAGGTTGGGGTTAGGGTTGGGGTTGGGGTTAGGGTTAGTGTAAGTTGACATGTAATTGCAAAGTTTCTTATAGTTAGTTAAATGTCTGTTGAAGGACTGTTAAATGTCAGTGTCAACAGATATTAAGTAAACAGTCTACTAATACTCAAATGGACCATCAAAATAAAGTGTTACCAATTTTTTTTTTTATCACGGATGAAAGTTTCGGAGGCAGTGTGTTAATGACTGACACAAAGTGAGGTCGAATTATTTTTTTAATGTACAAAAATTACGGATGAAATTTTCGAATTCAGTGTGCAATAACCTTAGCAGCTTGTTTTCTAAATTAGTTTGCATTATGAGATAAGGCAGCGAGTATTCTTTATTTATTTGCGATGTGAGAATGTGCAGTATGTTTTCTTAATTAGTTTGCTTTGTGAGAATTTGCAACACAAATGCTGTCAAACTGATGAAGATCTTTTCTTAATTTGCAGGTGTATTTTGTATCGCATGTGCTTTCTTAAATTGTAGAGCATTAATCTCTCTCGACCAACGTAGTAAACAGTACCTGATGAAGCATTATGAAATACTTGAGCAAAAACAAACGCTATCACATACTCTGCCAGTGATTTGTATGTTGTTTGCTGTTGCCTATATTCTACACACAGCGTAAACATGACTTCGCATGTTTAGCATGCTGCACATGATTGTTTTCAAAGACTTTCATTTTTGTGTACACATTCACAACAACGTTTTCGAAAGCCTCTACTATCTGTTTTCGGTCCATAAAATGAACTATGAATGTGTGTGTTAAACGAACAGGAAAACAGTTTAAAAATGTTGTCTAAAAACAATAAAATAACATTTATTTATTTTATTTATTTATTTTTTTTATTGTGAGTGTGAGTGGAAACTTTTCAGACAAAGTTTGCATACTTTGGTCTTAAAAATAATGAACGATTTTTTTTATGAATTGTGTTGTGTGAATGATGTTTCGTGTATTGTTTGTGACAGGGTTTTAAATTTGTGCCTCGTCTACTAATACAGTATGTGAGTTGATGATGTAAAGAATCCATCTCTGAATTGTTTAGAATTAAAGTTTTGTCAAACCTCTCTCTCTCCTTCCACTCTTCAGCCTGTGCTCTGCCAGCGGTAATTGAGATCAAGTCTGATTATTCCCATTTGATTGTCTAATGACCACCTGAATGGGATACTTCATGTAATGAGAGCTGTGTTTGATAGGCCACAGCAGAGACTCTGTGTCAGACACAACATTCTCATGCAATTAGCCTTCCAGAGCCTGTCTTTTTCATGCAAAGCGTATCTACAGTCAGACAATTGCCCTCCAGTTATGCCGCACATTAGCCCGTGCCTTCTCCACATATCTGTATAAAAACTGACAATGAGAATTTCAGGAAAAGTATAATGTGATATTATTCATATTTATGGGATACACAGGTTTGTTCACAGTTTTGGGGGGGATCAGTATGTTTGTAAAGAAATTAACAATTTTATTTAGCAAGCAAAAATTATATTTAATTTTTTTTTTTCGATAGTGATTGAAGTATTTACAAAATAAAAGTATTTCAATTAACGGCCATTATTTTAAACTTTCTTGGCCTCTTCACTGTAAAATAAATGATTTGATTAAAAAGTGTTTTTACATTACTTTAAATTATTTTAGTAAGTTCATTGTTTATTTAAAAAATTGACATTGTAAGTCGTAAAGTAAGTTGAAATGACTTGTAAGTTGAAATGGCTTATGAAGGTCATGCAACTTAGAAATTTAAAGGGTCACGAAACACCAAAGCACATTTTTTGAGATGTTGACAGTCATATATATGTCCCACATTGCTAAAAACACTATAAGGACACATATATTTAGCTAACAAGTAAAAATTGGTTGTTGTTTAGTTGTTTAGAGCAAATTTGTTCTTCCGGTTTAAAAATAATCGTTGAAGCTGCGTCACGGTGATGAGATCATTGTGTAAATTCCAGAGTGAAGATTGGCTGTCTATACCGGCCAGTACAAAGTGACGTCATTGAGTTTTCAGCACATCTGTTCATTAATTCATGAGAAAGACTTGGTTCGAACCAATCACCGCGCTCTATTGTGAACGAGATGCAACTTCATTAATATGCATGAAATAGCTTTGAAGGCTTTTTCTACCTGTTACAGTGTTCAGAGAGAGATGCAACGTTGTGTTGCCAACCAAAATTCAAACAAGTATTAGAAGAATTGTTCGGAGACATGGGTCGTCAGTGTTGTTTATAAATGTGCCGCAACAAAGGTTTTGTTTCCATTTCCCCACGATGAGAGCACAGCTTGTGTGTGGATCCAAGCAGTTGGATTACAGTGGTCTGCTAACACGTGACAAAAAATATGTTTGTAAGAAACATTTTTTACCCGAGAGCTTTTCGCATCTGGAAATGGTGAAATCCGGATTTGCCACTTGTCATCTAAAAAAAGACGTGGTTCTAGTTTGTGTTTATTGTCCTGTTTTTATAAATTTGGTAAGTGCGTGATTAATGTTCTTTGTTTATCTTTACTCAGATGGCAAAGTTAGTTAGCGTTGTCAGTAGTACTCTTCTTTTTTTTTTTTTTTTTTTTAATAATTTTATTTATGACTTTTATGGCAAATTACAGTAAAAAAAAAGAAAGAAAGAAAAAAAAAGAAAAAAGAAAATTATATTTCAAAACGTATAGACAGTATCAACTTAAGCGTATACAATGAGAAAGGAAAAAAAAACAAAACAACAACTCATACCAACAAATAAAAAGGAAAATAATAATGTGGCTTAACAAAAACTAAAATTATACAATCACACAATACACTCTACTTTGCATTTAGAAAAAAAAAAGAATCAGTTTGCTGGAGCAAGGACTTGGTCTATATTTGACAATAAAACATGTTCTTGGATATATTTCCTAAATGGGTCCCAAAGTTTCTTAAACTGGTTTGATAAACCACTAGACAGTCTAATTTTTTCCAACTTTAAGAAAAAGAGAACATCGCGGATCCACTGTGTTGGGGTTGGAGGTTTATGATCCTTCCACCTAAGCAATATTAGTCGTTTGGCTAGGAGCACAAAAAAGCTATGCAATCAGATTGTATTTTTGTAAGATTATATGACGCGGGCAAAATTCCAAAAATGGCAATCAGTGGGCAAGGGGAGATAGATGTACCCAAAAAAACAGATATAGTTTTAAAAATAGTGTCCCAAAAGCAATTAAGCTTTATACACGACCAAAACATATGTGCATGAGTAGCTGGGGTGGAATTACAGCGATTACAGGCAGGATCTATATGCTGAAAGTGCTTTGAGAGCTTTAGGTTAGTCCAGTGTACACGATGCACAATTTTGCACTGCAGAAGTCCATGTCTTGCACAGATAGAGGACTTGTGAATTTTGTATAGGACTGATTCCCAATCCTCATCTGAAATTGTAATTCCCAGATCGTCTTCCCACACCGGTTTTATTTAGGAATGGGATGTATCAGTTTGTGCCATAATTTTATAGTAGAGTGATGATATAATCCCTTTCCAAATTGTGGGCCTCTCCAGTAAATGATCAAATGAGGAGCTAGGAGGCGATGCCGGAAACTGAGGGAACATTTTACGCACAAAATCCCGAATTTGGAGATAACGAAAAAAGCTGTTAAGTAGTACTCTTTCAGTTTTTAAAGACATACCTTGGTCAAAATGATTTAGTTACTAAGGCCCTGTTTACACTAGTACGTTTTAGATTTAAAATGGCGTTTTAGAATGAAAACAATCCGCGTCCACATTAACGTTTCACCCAGCATTTCTGAACAGCTCTCTGTCTACATTAAAATGGTAAAAACGCACATCACATGACCACACACACACTCTGACCTGCACTGCAGCGTGCTTTGAGCACATACCCATGTGAGAGCTGTGCACGTCGGACTGTTCATCAAGGATCTCCCGCTGGATCTAATCTCACTATATTTGTTAAACGTGATATTTAATTCATCTTGTTGTCTATATATAACTCCATATTCCCCGACTTTGGTCTGTTGAATCTATTACTTGTTCTCAGGTAACGTGTTTCGGCTGAGCGCAAAGATAAGTTAGGTCAATATCTTAATGTAACCGCGGACACCGATTCTGCACATTTGACTGATTGCTTGCCTTTATTTTCTCTATTTATAAACTTGGTATGGTCATTAAAATGGTCATTATTGATTATTAAAACTGATATTCAATGAAAGAGAGGGTATGTTTCGTATTTTCAAAGAAAGTGAAAGGAGGCAGTAACGTTATAGGCTCCGTTTTGTTATAAATATGCATGAAGATGACGGTCATATTATGCAGCCACACGACGCCTCAACATTTTTGATGTCTGTTAAGTTGCTAATATCAAAATGAAAATAGGCAGTTCCTCACATCGTGTTTTCATTTTATTGTTAAGATAGTGAAACAGCATGTGAATGACTTTATAAAGTACACACTCGGGAGTTTGTTTTCCATATCAAACTTGCAAAGTCTGAACTTACAAGGAGAGGATGCAGGACTGAACTGTGTGTAGGCTACTTAATATTGAGGAAAAGCCCCAATTAGAGAGGAGAATGTCTGCAGCCACGCCTCTTTAGGTCTGCAGCCACGCATTTTCAGGTGTCTTCGATTTCCCCCATCCACACTGAGATGGAGCAGCAGTGTTTTAGAATGAAAACGGGGTCTCCAGCGTTTTCAAAACGCTTCAATTTCAGGGCTCGAAAACTCTGGCGTTTCATGGCCCTTTAAGTCAGCAATATTTTGTGTGTGTGTGTGTGTGTGTGTTAGTGAGATTTCTTAAGACAAATAAACAAACTAAAACTAAGGTAGATATGAAGATCCTAAACAGATTCATCACTGGAACATGATAATTATAATAGAAACATACAAATGCGATAATCCAAATTCATATTAATTAGCTGAAAAAAAACAATAAAAGCTAAAAAAATAATAATAATGAACTGCCATCAGACAGTTTGAATTTGTATACAAACATACACTCAAAAATGATTTTTGCTGCTTGTTCAAATACTTATTTAAAATCAGCTAAATAAAAGCACAATTCTTAAGGTTATTTTCGGGGGGAGGGGACCTTAATTGTTTTATATTCATTCAACTTAAATTTGTAAAAACTATTAAGTTATCTTAATCTATTTGTGTTGGGAATTATGTGGAACCCAGCATTTTTTACAGTGTACATACATTCATACATACATACAAACATACATACATAAATGTAAACCTTGAGCTTAATATTGTATCTTGTCAACAAAATGACATTTCCATTAAAGACGCAGAGCTCACTGTAATATCAGTCTTATCTTCTGCACTCATCCGACAGGTATTTTATGAACCCAATATTTATTGTTTTATCTCTAACCATCCAGCACTAGACCCTGTAATGTGGTTTACTATGTAACTAATTCAGCATTAGGGTTAGTCAAGTAATCCATTCTTATTATACTACCACAAACAATAAAGAAAGCAAGAGCAGGAAGAGGTCACGATCAATGTTTGGTGTGTAAACGCCAGCATCAATCGACGTCGCACAAAGAGACAATATCCACCCTTTATGAGCACATGTGCCTTCTGAAAAAACATGCTTACAGAGACAATACCATTAGTCCATAAAACTGGAAGATATAGGTTTGTCATGTGTTACGACCCTAAACCGTGAGGTTACCTTCGGTAGTATACTTTGTTCAGCCATTATCTCTTTTTCATGATGTTTGTTTATTTTTTATTATATTTTGTAACATATATTTGTAAAATATTCATTATATTTGAAATGTGTTGTGACTTATATTTAAAAATTACATATATAATGCAATTAATGTCATGAGAGCAACATATATGTTTGTATTTTGACTGCCGCTGAATGAGAGAAGCAGTTAGGAAAATTTAGCTATTTTATTTTTGGAAAATTAGTGACTAATATGTTTTAATTTCTAAAATCTAATTTATGTAAAATCACATAATTCCAGCGAGAAAAGAATGAAGGCAAGCCTCTAAACATAACTTTAAAACTATTTTAGAAATATCATACAAACAGGCCTTAATTTGTTTTGGAACACGCTGGATCCAGAACCTCTGAAATCTGATCCGGCACCTGATTTTACGCAACTCCCCAACCCTCTTCACTTTCATCCGCGAGAACCCCCTGCTCTTCACTTTCGTCCTTTGTTCGCGACACCCCTCCATCCTCGGGTAATTTGCCAGATATGTTACCCCGATCTGTTCCGGGACCTCGCAACTCACAAATTAAGCACTACATACAAATGAAATTATACAAATTTGTACAATTGAAAGTGTTTTCACACCTGCCTTATTTAGTTCGGTTGAATCGCACTATAGGTCATTTTCCCTCTTGGTGCGGTTCGTTTGGACAGGTGTGAATGTAGCAATCGCACTCGAGTGCGCACCAAAAGTGGACCAAAAAGCTTACCGAGAGCAAGGAAGCGTCCTTGAAGACTCTTTCAAACAAACTCTGGAGCAGTTAGTTTGTGGTGAGAACATGATCTGACCGCAAAAAAGTACTGCGCCTTTTTAGACTAATCCAGCTGCCATACATAGTCCAATATTTTTAAAACTTAGTACTGTAAATGTAATATTTTTTGAAGTAAAAATAAATAAATAATGAATAAAAAATTAATTAATCAAAGTTTTATTAGGTATAATTACTCTGAACTGGGCAATTGAATATAATTGCACTCATTAAATATAAAGTAAATAACATATTTATCAACATCAACTAATCTCCAATAAAAAAAAATACATTATGCAGCATTAATCCACCACTTATTGTTGCATGCCTCATGGAGAGCAGTTGAACTCATTGGTGAACTCACCGGTGATGCAGTTTGACCAATAGCTGAGCCATGTTAAACTCACCGTTGAATGGAAGTCACGTTGACCAAAGTTTAGTATTATTTACAGTTGTCTCGATCCAGTTTACAGACGCTTTTATGAACAAAACAAAAACTACATATTTTTAAATAACAAAACTGCGATAATAGGCGTAAACCAGGTTTAAAAAATTTCGTTGACATCTATTGGTAATTATACGAGGCTTTGAGCGTCTCCATATGATACCTGAGGCAACCCATTGAAAGCAATGGAATTCTCATACTGAAACGCAAGGTGCTTGACCATGCAATTTCAACGCCTCAGGCTCCAGTACAGATTCTATAGGGAATTCCAGCACGTCTAAATATGACGCTGAAGGGGTACCCTGTTCATCAAAAAATAACGCAGAGGGTTCCTGACCAAGCGTCAATATATGACGAGTTGGGAGTGAGAGCATGTTGTGCTGTCCCATCTTATGGGGTGTGGAGGAAATATATTAGTTGACAGCGCTTTACCAACAATTTTAAACAGAGAGATATAGGGAAAAACATTACCTGATGGATCATTGGTAATATTTCCGAAAGATGACCATGTCGCAGTTTAGCTAAATTAATTCATGCCTCCTCCTGAAGTTATTTGCAATGCGCCTTTGCAGTTTGCAATGCATTAAAACATTGTTTTCGCAGCTGCACTTCATTCCCAAAATGAATACAAACTATAGTATACTATGACCAGGGATAGGCGGTGGCACAGTAGGTAGTGTTGTCGCCTCGCAGCAAGAAGGTCGCTGGTTCGAGCCTCAGCTGGATCAGTTGGCGTTTCTGTGTGGAGTTTGCATGTTCTCCCCGCGTTCGTGTGGGTTTTCTCCGGGTGCTCTGGTTTCCCCCACAGTCCAAAGACATGTGGTACAGGTAAATTGGGTAGGCTCAATTGTCCGTAGTGTAGGAGTGTGAATGAGTGTGTATGGATGTTTCCCAGAGATGGGGTGCAGCTGCATAAAACAAGCGCTGGATAAGTTGGCGGTTCATTCCGCTGTGGCGACCCCAGATTAAAAAAGGGACTAAGCCGAAAAGAAAATGAATGAATGATTGAATGAGTGATCAGGGATACAATCAGCCAGCGCAGTCATTTCTCCATAGTAAAAAGCGACATTTTTCCCACATATTAATTCTGACCAATCGGAAAGCAGTTTAGGAAATACGTTCAGTAACATCTGGCCAATGAGTGATGTGGATTTTGTCACTTAATGTATTTTGGTTCTTTTCAACTGGTTCAGATCAAAGCAATCAGTGTGGTGTAATAAGGACCCAAAAACGCTAAAAAAAATGCTACAATGTATCATTTGTTGTTCTTGGTCCGGACCAAATGAACCAAACCACAAATGTGAAAGCACCCTTAGTCACATAGTTATTACAAATTGTCATCAGATTATAATACATGTGGTGCATTTTACAGTAATCTTTATGATATACTTAATATGACTCTTAATATGATCAATAGTTAATATATTACTAATATTAAACTAATAGATGGTAGGGTTAGAATTTAGCATCAACAACATGAAAGCATGAATCTATCCTGCCTTGTATCAACAGCTCAGGCTGGTGGTGGTGTAATGGTGTGAGGGATATTTTCATGGCACACTTTGGGTCCATTAGTACCAATTACCTGAGTATTGATGCTGACCATGTCCATCTCTGTATGACCACATTGTACCCATCTTCTTATGGGTACTTCCAGCAGGATAACGCGACATGTCATCAAGTCATCTCAGACTGGTTTCTTGAACATGACAATGAGTTCACTGTACTCAAATGGCCTCCACAGTCACCAGAACTCAATCCAATAGAGCACCTTTGGGATGTGGTGGAAAGGGAGATTCGCATCATGGATGTGCAGCCGACAAATCTGCAGTAACTGTGTGATGCTATCATGTCAATATAGACCAAATTCTCTGAGGAATATTTCCAGTACCTTGTTGAATCTATGCCACGAAGAATTAGGGCAGTTCTGAAAGCAAATGAGGGTCCTCATTTCCTCATTTTCCTAAGTACAATGAGCAAATAAAAGGTCCAGAGTTAATTTCAAGTGTGCTATTGGCAAAGATCAAATTGTACCAGAGTGATAGAAAGAAAAGTGTATGGAGAAGGAGAGGAACTGCTCATAATCCTAAGCAGTAAAGCATGGTGGTAGTAGTGACATGGCGTCGGCATGTATGGCTGTCAATGGAACTGGTTCTCTTGTATTTATTGATGATGTGACTGCTGACAATAGCAGCAGGATGTATTCTGAAGTGTTTCAGGCAATATTTTCTGCTCATATTCATCCAAATGCTTCAGAACTCATTGGACGGTGCGTCACAGTGCAGATGTAGAATGACCCAAAGCATACTAAAAAACCAACCAAAGAGTTTGTGAAGGGAAAGAAGTGGAATGTTATTCAATGGTTAAGTCAATCACCTGATGTGAATCCAATTGAGCTTACATTTCACTTGCTAAAGACAAAACTGAAGGGAAAATGCCCCAAGAGCAAGCAGGAACTGAAGACAGTTGGCAGAGCACCACCAGGAATGATACCCCGCGTCTGGTGATGTCTATGCGTTCCAGACTTAAGGTTGTAATTGACTGCAAAGGATTTGCAACCAAGTATTAAAAAGTGAAAGTTTGATTTATGACTATTATTCTGTCCAATTACTTTTGGACCCTTAACAAGTGGGAGGCACATATGCAAACTGTTTTAATTACTACAGCTTTAACCTGATTTGGATGTAAATACCATCAAATTAAAGCTGACAATCTGCAGTTAAAGCACATATTGTTCGTTTCATTTCAAACCCATTGTGTCGATGTCTAAATATTTATGGACCTAACTGTATGTATATATATATATATATATATATATATATATATATATATATATATATATATATATATATATATATATATATATATATATATACAGTCTAATCCATGCTATATATATATATATATATATATATATATATATATATATATATATATATATATATATATATATATATATATATATATATATATATATATATATACCAAATTCAGCATGGATTAGACTTATCTCTGGGTAGAATTATTTATCTATTATTAACCACAGGTTATACGATATGTATGCTATTCACTTCAAATCACCCAGTGCCATATTAGAAGTGCTTTTTTTCTTCCATCATTACATAAAAGTAATCCAGATGAGTTTCCGACATTAAGGCTGATGAATTTTCAGTCTGAAACCACAACTCAAAACGGCCTGTCACTCAACCATTGGCTCTCCTGATGAATGACACCAACCTGACCATCAGGAAATCTGCAGCTATATTAAGCTACTGCCGACTGAAGTATTATTCTGTGTCAAAACCACAAAGAAGGTGTAATCCAGCTGCTTTCAAACTAAATAAGACTCAGTCCACGTAGTCCAAAGTTCTTCCATTTTCACCACACTTCTCTAAAACGTTAACTCGCAAAAGAGCCAAATAAACCCCATTGGCAAACTGGAGGTTCAAGCATAAGGAAGCATGTGCCCGCAGTCTGGTGTTGCCTTTCAGTATCATTAACTTCTGCAGGGCACAGCAGGTTTCTGTCGCCACTGACCAGATTGCTTTAAATGCCGAGCAATTACATGGTTGAGGCCGGAGCTTAAAGAATGAGGGAAGTATAGTTTCTGTACTAAGCGGCATTGTAATAGGATTATTAAGGAGCGAAAGTAAGAAATGATTTTACAGCACCGCAGACCGCAGACTGCACCTAACGACCTCCACACTTAATTAACGCATTAGCCTTTCTAATTAAGATAGGTTGAGAACTATATTTTACATCTCTCCTATTTAAGAGCTTGCCATTATGCAAGACTTACATTGTCGCTCCTCACATGCTAGCTACAATCGTTGCTCAGGCTTATTCTTTTTCCTCCCCATTTTGTATTTGATTGCTTTCTGTACTGGGTCATTCCTGTTTAGAGTAAGCATCATGCATATTATATATAGCATAAATAAAATAAACCTAGTATATATAAGCACATTAATATTTCATTAAATGTGTATAATATATACAACTTATACAATTTTTTACATTATTATAGTAGTGGTAGTAGTAGTATTATTGTTTATTATATATATATATATATATATATATATATATATATATATATATATATATATATATATATATATATATATATATATATATATACAATAAGCAATAATACTACTACTACCACTACTACTAATAATATTAATAATGTAAAAAAAATTGTATATATGTATATATATATTATTGTTTATTGTATATATATACATATATTATATGTATATATATATACACGCAAGCTATGATGACTTTCACCTTGATATTTTAGCGCGGATGTATACCTGGCCGGTGAGCCGTCTGACAAAAAAGTGCCCTTCTGAATCAAATCAGCTGGATGCCTGACTTTAACTGCAGTTCGGCAGTTTCACTTTAACTCATGAACATTTAATTTATGCGCCAAGACAAACTGGGGTATTAGATGCAAATAATAAGTAAGGACTGGTGAGAGTGTCATGGAATTTAATAACGCACGCCAAATTGAAAAAAAAAAAAAATTGCGATGTATGTGTGTCTGTGTGTGTGTGTGCGTCTGTATGTGTGTGCGGTTCTTTTCTGACAGCCGCCTGTGTGGATCTTGTCGGAAAATATGGTGAAAAGTTCTACATGACAGTAATAGTTTGTCAGTAATGCCACTAATATCTGCATACTCCTCGTCTTAATTCCATTTCTATTTAGTTTAGTTTCGACTTTAGTCGCATTAAGGTAATCAAAAATCACTGTTTACATGGTCGACTCTTAATCAGAGTATTGTTTTAATCATATTATAATCGTATTAAAATATTGTTACCCATGTAAACATACTCAATGCTTGACACACCGTCAGGGCTCTGTGAACTTGCCTTTGCGAAGCAGCATTTTCTGTATGTACATACATCAAAAGCAAGTATGAAATCGCTGTTTCGAGCTTATGTAGGCCTACAGTTCAACATTCATGTTTAACTGAATAATCAGTTAGTAAACACAAGTACATCTTATTGAACATCATTTATTTTCATCACCATTTATCCTAGAACAGTTTCTCAAGCAGTTTGTGATGCATTTTGGAAACCGCACATGAGCCCCTGGTCTAATGCGCCACCTGGCTTGAGAAACCCGTTCTCAAAGACTTATTATTTGGGTAGCACACATATTCTGAATGCCTGCGGCAGAATTAAAATGATCCATTTTAATCTAGATTCATCTAGATTAATTTCGAGATTAATCTAGATTAAAAAAAATTAATCTATGCCCACCTATAATATATATATATATATATATATATATATATATATATATATATATATATATATATATATATATATATATATATATATATATATATATATATATATACACACACACACACAGTTGAAGTCAGAATTATTAGCACCCCTTTGATTTTTTTTCTCTTTTAAATATTTCCCAAATGATGTTTAACAGAGCAGGGGAATTTTCACAGTATGTCTGATAATATTTTTTTCTTCTAGAGAAAGGCTTATTTGTTTTATTTCGGCTAGAATAAAAGCAGTTTTTAATTTTTTAAAAACCATTTTAAGGTCAAAATTATTAGCCGCTTTAAGCTATATTTTATTTCGATAGTCTACAGAACAAACCATTGTTATACAATAACTTGCCTAATTACCCTAACCAGTCTAGTTAACCTAATTAACCTAGTTAAGCCTTTAAATGTCACTTTAAGCTGTATATAAGTGTCTTAAAAAATATGTAGTAAAATATTATTTACTGTCATCATGTCAAAGACAAAATAAATCAGTTATTAGAAACAAATCATTAAATCTATTCTGTTTAGAAATGTGTTAAAAAATCTTCTCTCCGTTAAACAGAAATCGGGGACAAAAATAAACAGGGGGCTAATAATGCAGGGGGGCTAATAATTCTGACTTCAACTGTATATACGGTAGAAGTCAGAATTATTAGCCCCCCTTTGAATTTAGTTTTTTTTATCTTTTTTTATATATTTCCCAAATGATGCTTAACAGAGCAAGGAAATTTTCACAGTATGTCTGATAATATTTTTTCTTCTGGAGAAAGTCTTTTGTTTTATTTCGGCTAGAATAAAAGCAGTTTTTAATTTTTTAAAAAAACATTTTAAGGACAAAATTATTAGTCCCTTTTAGCTATATATTTTTTCGATAGTCTACAGAACAAACCATCGTTATACAATAACTTGCCTAATAACCTTCCTAGTTATCCCAATTAACCCAGTTATTATTATTATTGTTATTATTATTATTATTATTATTATTATTATTATTATTATTATTGTTGTTGTTGTTTTATTTTCATTTTATTTAATTGTTTACTAATGTAAATGTTTTTGTCACCTTTATTGTTTTTTTATATTATTATTTTTACTTTTATTTATTTGTTCATTAATTAAGTCAAACATTTTCCCTTAATTTCATTGACATCATGGTTGATATATAAAACAAGAAATAAAAGTATTGGGGAAAAAAAAACACCAACTTTAAATTAATGTTAAAATATACTAGATGGCACCCTCATGTAACCTAGAAGTCAAAAAGCAAAAGTCAGTTCATAACTAAGTTTGTTTGTTTCCATCCTCTAATGCCTTCTGGCACTTTTCTTAACAACCAAGTTAGAATGAATAAAGTCAAAGAATTCAAAGGCACTGCATAACAGGAATGACCTCCTCCTTCTCCCATTCTGCTATAACCCTTGCCTTGCGCATATCTTAAAGCCTGCTGAGCATTAAAGACAGTCAAGCAAGCACTTTGCTTTGATAATATATGTTAGCAGCATAATGCATGTTTGGAAATCAATGAGCGGCTGGTTTTGATCACAGTTGTGGCCCCTGCTGTAAATAGCTGCTGCGCTAAGCATGCAGACGGCTAGCAGGCTGAGTGAGGTGAAGCCTGTAAACAAACAATGACATGGCGCAGTCTATAGACTGGCACGCTTCAAGAACAGTGCTAAAAACTGCAGCCGGCAGTCGTGAGGTTTCACTTTTCATGACCTACTTGTGTACGAGACTGATGTCAAATGCACTGTAAATAGTGAAGTGAAATAAATCAGTTCAAAATGTGTGAAATAAAATTGTACTTAACAAATAAAATTACATTAACTCAAATTTAGATTTGTTTTAGGCTGAACTTTAATTAGAAGCAGATTTTTAGTTCCCAGTATGTTTTGCATCAGACTATATAAGGAATAAGGAATACCAAAGAAAAATAAATCAGGCAGTGCGGTGGCATAGTGGGTAGCACTGTCGTCTCATAGCAAGAAGGTCGCTGACCTTTGAGCCTCGGCTGGGTCAGTTGGCATTTCTGTGTGTTTGCATATGTTGGCATGGGTTTCCTCTAGGTTCTCCGGTTTCTCCTACAAGTCCAAAGACATGCGCTATAGGTGAATTGAGTAAGCTAAACTATCCCTAATGTATGTGTGTGAATGAGAGTGTATGGGTGTTTTCCAGATATGGGTTGCAGCTGGAAGGGCATCCACTGCGTTAAACATACGTTAAATAAGTTGGCGGTTCATTCCGCTATATGGGTCCCTGTTTAATAAAGGGATTAAGCCAAAAAGAAAATGAATGATGAATATATGAAAAATAAATCACCCTTGAGTCGCTTCATTCCCAACACCTCCTTTTGTTTTTCAGAAAACAAATGAAGATATTTTAAATAAAAATCCCAGAGTTTTTATATACAGTAACAGTCCTGAGACGTACAAAGTCCAGAAAATGAAGTGACAAAACATTGACAAAACATCTCATGTGACATCAGTGGTTCAATTGCAATCATATAGGGGGCGCTTATGCGCAGATCATGGAGTATCGCTTTTCTTTGGGCTCTTCTCTTGTCACACTATAATTGCAATGTTTTTTGTAAGTAATGTATCATTAATCCACTTCATAATCGATAGTAGCATCTTTGAAAGGTATTTAACGTCAGGTGTTCTGAGCTCGCTGTGAAATTTAAGTGAAAATTTCATTACCTTGTGGATTCTTTCATCAGCTGAAAACGGCGTCTAAAAAAACTTCAAAAGTGTCAGCTGTTAAGAAAGGCCGCAAATCCAGTTGACTCTCTCACAAGGAAACGTAAATTCAATTCTTGCTGCGATCAGTTCTCAGGGAGATGATCTGAAAAAGTTGTTTGAGGACAATTGCAATCATATAAAGCTCCAATAACACATTTGTGTCAAAAGAAATAAAATAAAACTGTAAAAGTGACTTTGTTTTTCTTGTCTTCTGCATCAGGTCATGGTGCGTGTTTACTGAATATGACTCTTGTGTGTTGCACTGTTGACTTTAATGGCAAATACATTGTATTGCTTATAGTAAATGTGCACCCATGAAGAAGAAGAAGAGAAGACAAGAGATGTCATTTTTACAGTTTTTTTACACAAAAGTTTTCGTGGAGCTTCATATGATTACAGTTGAACCACTAAAGTCACATGGAATATTTTGACAATGCTTTTGATACCTTTTCGGAACATCTCAGAAACCTTGCTGTCTAAAAAAACCTTAGTTTATGTTCTGAAGGATTGAAAAGACGAGAGGTTGAGTAATAAACAACAGAATTTTGATTTCTGGGTGAACTAACTGAAAACCAAAGAAGAGTATTGCAATATGTCAGCAGAAACCCATGGCTCGTTTATTTTCAACACAGGCTCATTGTAAAAAATGTACCACCGCATACATTTTGGAGAGCATGCATTATGTAGCCAGAGCTACGTATGGCTGCATTTAGTCTTTAAAACAAATGCTACGGGGCAGTGTGACGCCACCGACGGCTTCTGTTTTAATTTCGCACTACCAGCTGACCGCTTACCTCCTTGTGGATGCCTTTTTTGCTGTTACCAGTTTGCCCAGTGGCTTGTCGTGTACGTTGGCGGACTTGAGAAGCAGAAAGTAGTTGACTGCGAAGACGGGGTTCAAGTTTGGTGAAGAACGGTTCTAGAAAGCAGGTAAAACAAAAACAAAAGGCAAAAAATTAAATAAACAAGTAAATAACGGTGAGAACGTGGTAAGATCTGAAAATGTGGTAAAAATCAGGCGAGGGCTTTTCCTTTTCTGGATTGCTTTTGAAAACCCTGTCAGTTGGGTTTAGGGAAGGAGGTGATCGGGTCAATTGGTGCTTTTAAAAACACTATTGGTTGGGTTTAGGAAAGGAGGAGGGTGGGAGAATTGGTCGGTCGATCAGTCATTCAACTGACAGCGGCCTCTGGTGGATTTATATGAGAACAGCAGGTGCAAATGGCACTCGCGAGAGAAATTTGAGATCTGAAAAAACGTACCTCTGGTGGATTCGCAAAAACAAAAACTGCAAAAAATCTCCTTGGACGTTTTTTGCGACCTCCAGAAATGTATATGAGGAATGCATCAAAAATGAGCCTGGATTGTATATTTTCCTCCCAAAATGCAACATTTTATTTGTTTATTTTATTTTACTTCTGCTACATGAGATGAGAATAGGCTTGGGTACCGAAACCGTATCTATGTAACCGGTATGGACCGGACCGAATCAGCATATGAATTTCGGTGCCTAATTTCAGTGCCACTGGTGCTGCGAAAAGGACATAAGAACCATCAAGGTGTACATCAAAGGCACACATAGGTGCACGTTGTGTCACACCATCTCTTAACATTTAATTCTAAACAACTTTGAGGATTATGGACACCATCTGCAATGTAAGGCGTTTGTTCTTGTTGTTTAGGAAGTGCAAGTAGACAATGCGTGCAAAATAGCACATCCGGTAAGCGACTCCCTTCAGAGTCATCAACATGCATGTTCGCGTTCATCAAATTTGCTTAAACTAAGCGTTCTAAAGTATGGCTATTTTTAACTAGCAAGTATTCTGTCACAGCAACGTGAACCAGATAAAAGTTGCGCATAAGAGGGGAAACACGTCGTACTTAATGAAACATTTGAGGGCTCATAGAATCAACTTAAAGGCAGAGCAATGCATGGTCTTTGACAGCTTGCGCATCATCTGGCACTTTCACTGAGTACGTTTACATGGACACCAATACTCCGATTTTGATATGATTAAGACAATACTCTGAGTAAGAGTCTATCATGTAAACAGCTGAGTTTTTTATTTCCATTCGACGTGCAGTATCAAATTCCATTAAAACAACACTCTTCCACCAGTCCTTACATCATATTCTCATTCAATACAGATCAAAATGTTGCTGAATGAAAGTGAAAGTGCCGAACTACAGTTAGAGTCGAAAGATTAAAAATTAAACACCCGAAATTACAAAAAACTATGGAGACAATGACGTTAATCAGTCTATGTGCTATAACATGTAAAACGGGATCATAAAAGGAACATTCAAAAAGCAACTCATGTAAACACCTTAATCATATTACTGTCTTATTCAGATTAAGGCAAATCATTAGATTGCTGATGTCCATGTAAATGTAGTCCCAAGCCCCAACCCTAGAAAAAAAGGTGTTCCCTGATTTTGATGACAGCCTTTCCACAGGTTTGTAGTAAGCTAATGTAATGTTAATTGCATAATGCAAATCTTGCATTTATGCTAACACACAAATGATCAAATATTTTAATGCAATTCAATTTAAATATATAAAATATGAATTGATGAATGCTTTAAACCAATTATATTGTTCAATTGAAATGATTAAAGACATTTTTTGTCAAATAAAAGAGTCATCCACCATAATTTTGTGGCTCAAAAATATCAGTTCAGGCACCGTTTAGAAACCGATATCGTTTTAAAAGTATCGATTTAGCACCAGTATCGAAATAACCCCAAACGATACCCAACCCTAGATGAGAACACATTTTTATAAATGAATGGGTTTAGCCATATTTCCACCTTCCTTACACTAAAACGTTTGCTCTCTCTGGGCAGTGTTTAAATCCATATAGTAAGGTTGTGTTTCTGTCACATTTCACACATGCACACTTCAGTAAACTGACAGACAGCAGGCTAATGCGTTTAGATGCTGTGGGAAAGTGGCATAATGTGTAAAAATCTAGCTGTTATGATCAGTCTGTGCTAAAGCCGTGTATGACCTTACTCTGATACGGAAACGGGAAATGGAAATAGGTTAGCTTATCAAAGTCTGCATAAAACAGAAGTTGCTAAGACTTTTATTTGGGTATGTTGATGTACTTTCAACTGAAAAAGAATACTGAGTAGGGGGTAGGGCTTTCTTTTTTCACACATCATTCTCTTGTAGCAAACTAACAGTAAGAGTGCAAAGACATTTGTGTCTGAAGTCGTCAAACTGACACCATCAAAGAAGGACCACCACTCCAAATCAGAAGCAAATGGTCTGAATTTGAAGATTACAAAACAATGTTTGTTCAATGGATAATCCTCCACAGATTAATTGTTCACCTAAAGAATAGCAATGTGCGCTATCAAAATCAAAACAATATCATTTTGATTTCACACAGACTTTAAGCATAACCTGGTTAAGATTGTGCATTCAAACCCACACAATTTACAAAAAAACACATCAGTATTTCGACATTCCAGTTGTGACAGTCTCTACCTAGTAAGGATTTGCTGTCTAACTATCCAGCAGAGTTATCATCAGTTCTTCCTCGAAATAGACAAGGCCTACAGGGTTACAGTGCATGTTGGAAGTGCAACCGAAGAAGGGAAAACACGTCCCTCTAATGTCTTCAAGGTCTCTTTAACAAGCAGTCCCCACAAATGACAGACAGCTGCACGCTGCATTTCTGCCTGTATGTTGTTTGCTCCCACTGCGTCAACCTGCCTGTTGTCAGCGTGGCCAGACATTGTGTTATTTTCGTATGGTCTTGCGCTGCTCTCGAAAACTCTGGGGAACCAATAAAATCACCTCGCCTGTCCGATTCAGAGCCTTCAACTGCACAGCCAACTCCCGGAGATCCCACCCTCCGGTAATTTGCCTGTTTGTTTTGTCGGAGATCGAGAATCTGAAGCTCAAAGAGGAATGTATATTTAATGACTATTACATATATCCATAATGGATATAGATCTGGCTGTACTGGGTATGAATTGTTTATCACGCCGTGATTAATTATTAAGGGCGACGAGTTCTTAAAATTGGCTTTAAAATGTTATGCTTTGTTGGGACTAAAGAGGGGGGCTGGCTGCTGTCGATAATGTTTAATTATTGTTCTCTCAGTAAACAACATGTGCACAACTTACATTACAAAGTGATTAGCATCTTAGAAAATGGGGCAAATACCAAACTAACAATGTGTAGTTTTGGCCATTGACTATCAAATTAATTACTGATTTTCACAGTAATGGCAAGGAAAGGACCAGGAATAAAAAAAAGAAAGCAATTGTGAATTTTTAAGGTTTTTTCTTAGACTTGAGAGTTTATATCTTGCAATTCTCACTTATGAACTCACAACTGGTGATACAGATAATAAACTAAACTTAGACTTGTGAATTTATATCTCTGAATTCTGAGGAAAAAAACACTAGAAATTTAAGATATAAATTTGTGTCATAATTGTGAGAAAGTCTATCAACTCAGAATTGTGAGAAATCTCTTTAATTCTGAGAAAAAAAATTACAAGGTACTTTTTCCTGAATTTATTTATTTGTTTGTTTGCGTATTTATTTCTTAAGTTTACCTCAGAATTCAAAACGTATATTTAGTATATGAGGAAGAAAGTCAAAAGTTCGCTGGGACAGCTAGGATTTACGCGATATCTTTTACAACTGGTCCAACTTTCCGTTTTCCAAAACTGACCCGGAAAACTCATAAAACTCCAATTGGCTTAACATTAAACTAAACCTTGACTCATCATAAAGCCGCGGTCACACTAGAGTTTGAGCTTGCGAAATACTGTCGTACGGCGCTGCGAAATGGGGCGGGATTAAACAAGATGATTAGACATTAAAAAAGCAAGCGATTGCTCCATGTTTTAAATTTCAGTTCAGAGGGGTCATGTTTTGATCCTGGATTGGTCTCACGCAGTCAAGTGATGCGATTTCGCAGGTCAGAGTTCACCAAGCTTGAACTTTGCACTGCAGCAACCTGCGAAACTCAACGCATGACCCTGCGTTTCCGGTCTGACGCATTCGCGTGCGTATGAATGGAAGTCTATGGGGAGTAAAGTCTAGTGTGACCGCGGCTTAACTCCGAAAACAAAATTCTGTCAATCAGAACTCATTTTAGGACAGTTAGTGCTCACTGAGCAAAGCAACAAACTGCATTTTTGCTAATTAAGCTGCCAACACCCAAACTCAAGGCAAGGCAAGGCAAGTTTTTTTTATAGAGCACATCTCATACACAGTGGCAATTCAAAGTGCTTTACATAAACATAAATGAAAGAGACAAGTATAAATAAAATAAAAACAAATAATAAAAATGATTACAAACAGATAAAAACAGATTAAAATGTGTTAAAAACAGGTTATAAAACTATGAAAAAGAAAAGAAAGACACAATAGTGCAATCTGTCGGATATAGCACAGTGCTCAGTCAGTAAAGTCACAGCTAAACAGATGTGTTTTAAGTCTGGATTTGAATGTGCCTAATGCTGGAGCACATTTGATCATTTCTGGAAGCTGATTCCAGCAGTGGGGGCATAGTAGCTAAAGGCAGATTCACCCTGCTTTGACTGAACTCTTGGAATTTCTAGTTTATATGATCCTAAAGATCTCAGTGGTCTCTTAGGTTTATATTCAGTCAGCATATCTGTAATATATTGAGGTCCTAGGCCATTTAGGGATTTATAGACAAGTAGTAATACTTTAAAATCTATTCTATATAAGACCCGAGGACAGGTGTGATGTGCTCTGATTTCCTGGTTCTGGTCAAAATCCTGGCCACAGCGTCCTGGATGAGCTGCAACTGTCTGACTGTCTTTTTGGGAAGGCCAGTGAGGAGGCCGTTACAGTAATCCACCCTGCTGCTGATAAAAGCATGAACAAGTTTCTCTAAGTCTTCACTGGAAACAAAGCATCTAATTCCTGCAATGTTTTTGAGACGATAGCATGCTGATTTACTAACTGCTTTGGCATGACTATTGAAACTCAGATTTGACTCCAGAACCACACCAAGACTCTTGACCTTATTTTTTGTTGTTTGACCCTTAGAGCCAAGGTATGCATTCACATTGAGAACCTCATCTCTGTTCCCAAACACAATGACGTTAGTTTTCTTTTTGTTCAACTAAAGAAAGTTTTGGCACATTTAACTGTTCATTTCATCAATGCATTGGCAGAGGGTGTCAATAGGGCTGTAGTCATTAGGCAATAAGGCTAAGTAGATCTGAATGTCATCAGCATAGCTGTGGTAGGAAATTTGGTTCTTTCTCATTATTTGGCTCAGTGGGAGCATATAAAGGTTGAACAGGAGAGGTACCAAAATCAAGCCTTGTGGGACTCCACATGTCATGTGTGTCCACCTCGACCTATGGTCACCTATACTGACATAGTAACCTCTGCCTTCAAGGTAAGATCTGAACCATTTGAAGACCGTCCCAGACAACCCAACCTAATTTTCCAGCCTATCCAGAAGTATGCTGTGATCGACAGTGTCAAATGCAGCACTGAGATCAAGCAATACCAGCACTGTTATGCCTAGTTCACACTACAGGATTTTAAACATCAGCAGATCGCTGTGCCGTTCACACTACATGAATTGAGGGAACATTTAAAAACATCATCAGTCAGCTGATGCATCAGCGGATCAATCACTCATCTGCAAAGTTCAAGTGGAAAGATACACAGAGAGTTTTTAATTTTTGTAATTTTATAACTCTGAAATACAACTAACATATCTATAACACCCTGACGTTTCCTAAATATCTGTGTATTTCTTTCTAACATTGTTATTTTTTTAAATTACAAAACAGTAAAGAACTGAGCATGTCTACCTTTAATTACCATATTGGTCAAAACGACTGCATGCATGTCTGCTTCTTTTCGCTGGGACTTTATATATGCATGCATTTTTTTACCTAGCAATTTCCTGCTAAAATAAACAAAACTTTCTGATAGCAAAAACAAAAATTTACTTCAGATATATATTTTAAAATAGCATATTCTGTGCCGTGAAATAGCTCCTGTTTGAAAGTGAAAATGAAAGCGAGGCTCAGACCTTTGCATGTTCTAGTATCTTAACTACATAATAATAGGCTGTATTACCAAAAAAGATAATATTTTTAGGGTAATGCTGTCATAATATTTGATGACAGACATTCAAAGCTTAATTTTAATATCGCAATAGAAGTTTTGAATGTAAATATGATGTGAGAAAGGTCAGAATGACCATTATGGTAATTCTAATAGTTACAGAATTCTAGTTCCACTGTTATTATAGCCTACTCTCGTGTCTGTGTTAACACAGAATGAAGCGAGTGCATCGATGCCCATTCTGGTCAATCACGGACGTTTCTGTTGAGCTCCTGAACACACGGCCATTCAGCTCATGCTGATATGCTCTCATTGACTGCAGCTCGTTACTACATCTGACCACACGTGGGGTTGAGTCGGCCGACTGCTGTGGAATATTCAGCATGCTAAATATTGGATTTCCGTCTGCAAGATGTCGGCGACGCTTCAGCGAGCCTCTTTGATGCGTTGTTTAGTAGTTCACACATAAAGACTGCAGAGCGCCGTGCACCCGCAGATTTTTCCCCGATCACAGCCCGATCTGTCGGCGAGCTCGTTAACTTCCAAATCGGGCTCAAATCAGGCTTAAAATCCTGTAGTGTGAACTAGGCATTAGTTTACCTGAATCTGAGCATGTGTGCTTCTGCAAGGTAATCTCAAAACTCAAAGCATTACATAAACTAAAGTGAAGATTAAACTTTGATAAGTCTTTGCATTATCTTTAAACCTAACACCTAAGATTACTTTTTATTGTCAGCATTTCCCTTCCTTTAATTCAATCCCACGCTTGAAATGTATAGTTCATGCTGGGAACTACAAATCCCCTAACCAGGTAGTTGAACCAACAGAATTTCTTTATGTTGTCCCAACACAAAACGCTTAGGTAAAATTAATGGTTTACAAATTTAAGTGGACTGAACATAAAACACATAAATTGGCCAAATAAATTACAAGAATTGTGTTGTTTCAGCTAATTTTAAACAGGTAGTTTGAACAAGCAGCAGTAATATTTTTTTGAGTGTCGCAACCGCTTAGCAACTACTTAGTTGCTGCCTAGCAACCACTCATAACACCCTAGCAACTGCCTAGCGACCACTCAGAATACAGTATGTTGAGTCTGAGCAATAGTGTTGATGGTGGCACTGTGACTTCTGCCAACTGCATTTGTAGTCCCAGCGCAGTTCCGTTAGCTTTCTCAAGTCATCAAATTTTATAAACAAACTTTAGCTTCCAGTTTTTGTTTAGATGGATGCTTCACAGAAGGAAATGTTGCCATGTCCACATAAGTGTCTGGATATCAGCAGTTCTGTTTTTGAAAAAAAAAGAGTAGTCAGCTGCAAGTCGTGGTAATCTGGTATGTGGCCAATCTAAAACAAAGCATTTGGGTTTAAGCTTATTAAGGGCTTGGTCTCATTTGCTCTTTTTGGCCTAGCAATACATGGCAACACTATAGTGTGTTGGTGGCCACATTTAATAGAATAATTAATGAAAAACAAAATAAGATCAAATAAAATGAATATTTTTTATTGCTATAATTGTAAATTGCTTTTGTGTCTAACTTTATTGGATGGTATATTTGTTCTTTGAAATGACTGTGACTTCCCATTGATTAAGGATTTTTTTGAGGAAAGTAAAACAGGACAAAACATCACTCATGACAAGACAGAATACTTAAAATAGAGGTGAAATATTGGACTGTCTGGTACAAATGTGATGCCTAATCGCTCTGATTTGAATTGTCATTCTCTACAACAGGCTCTCATAGTCATGCTGTTTACATTAGACAGCCATTAGTTAAGGCTTTGGTTTATCCACATTAAATCGCTGAGGTGGACACAACTACAAGGAATGTAGGCAGTTTTACAATAGTACTCCTTCAATGCCACTAGTTTCAGTTAAGGTTTCACAGTTTGACACCAGCAAACACACACAGAATGCTAGTCCCAATTAATGGGCAAAACAGCTTACGAAAATGAAAATAGAGCACTACAAAGTTCGGTCTGTCAGGCTGTGTAATTGCGAACTCATTTCATCACTTGTTTTTCCCATTCTGCCATGCAACCGCCAATCTCTTTGGCACTTTATGACTCTTTTAACCAGCTTACAGATGCAAAAAACCCAGTTAAGTCTTGGGCGTGAAGAAATACACACTGCTTTCCTATTTTCTCTTTATTTCTAAACTACACTCAATATTAACACCTCAAAGAACGTCAGTTGGGAAGTAAAACTCACCGTCCCAGAACGCAACAGCACAGCATTCATCAAAATAAACCTCTTCTAGTGACCTAAGCTTCCTGTGAGGAGCCTGAGGGGGGTTTGATGTGCTAATTATTTACTGAAGCAGTAGGGACTTTCGAATTAGACCCCATGCTGATGCAAACTATGAAGAGTAGCCCTAATGGGGTAACCCGGGTAACATCTGAATTGAAGGAGAAAGCAGGGGACATTGGGGATTACAATGGTCATTGGGCAGAGCGCATTGGAAAGAGCCTCTACAGTGTGCAGGAGTGGGAGGGGCCAGCGCAGGCCTCAGAACAGTATTAAATTACAGATGCATATGAATGGACAAGCAGTTGCTGCTGGCTTGGTCAAAATTGTATACCCTTAAGCTATTGTTCTTTACTGCCAGTGTTGGCCCTGAGAGGGAGGCTGCAGGACTGGGGGGAGTTTTTAACCGTTATCACTTGTATGAGAGAATAGGGAACTTGTTCATATTCATTCCTGAGAGGCAAGTTCTGTACCTCTTATGAGGAACAATTTTGTTAAAGATTTCTGCATTTAAAAGGAAAGAAAGAGCTGAATAACACAAAGAAAACACTTGCTTTGAATTATAAACACAAACCTATAGGTTGAATAGGAGTTTTGTGCAAATTAACGGACTCATCTGGTGTCTATGCAGAGCAAGATTATTAAAATGTAGCCTTTTTGATTTCAATAGTATTTTTAAATTTGTTTTATTATTGGTTTTGTTAGTTGTAGTTTCATTTTTATTATGTGAACACGTATTTTGTTTAAGTTTTAGTATTTCTAGTTAAGAGAGTTGATAAAACACATCCAGTGTCGACCAGATTAAAGTTTGTGAAGCTTGCATTACCTCTTGTGCAAACCTCTTATTATTAAATATAATAAATAAATAACAGTTTGAGCAGACACTGAACTCAAAAGCATATACAAGTTAAATGGATCTATTATGCCCTTTTTATAAGATGTAAACTAAGTCTCCGATGTCCCTAGACTGTGTATGTGAAGTTTCAGCTCAAAATACCACACACATAATCATTTATAGCTCTTTGAAACTGTCCCTATTAGGCTTTTAACCAAATTGTACCATGTTAGTGCTGCAGTTTCCCCCACAGTCCAAAGACATGGACAGGTGAATTGAATAAGCTAAATTGGCCATGGTGTATGTGTGTGAATGCAAGTGTGTATGGGTGTTTCCCAGTGTTGGGTTGTGGCTGGAAGGGAATCCGCTGTGTAAAACATATGCTGGATAAGTTGGCGGTTGATTCCACATCTGGCAACCCCTGATTAATAAAGGCCAAAAAGCCTAAAAGAAAATGAATGAATGAATAGTTACGGTCACTTTAAATTGTAATGAGATTGTGTTCATTTCAAATGAAGGCGGGGCTATTAGGCAGATTCAAAACTCTAATGCCAGACGGCTGCTTCTCACTCAGGGCTGTTCATGCTTATGAGGGACAAATCATCACTAATGGGCGGGAGATGTTAATCAAAGTGTTTCCGCAGACTGTTTTTAATCAAGTGTGATTATAAAAATACAATTAATTTTTAGCATTGGAGGCTGGCTATTTTCACACACTGTTTCCACACAACTGTGTTTAAACCCTTTATAGAAGTGATTTATGCATATAGTAAATAAATTAAAACAAATTTAAGTGTTATGAAGAACTTCTTCATATTAAAGTATATAATTACCTTAACTATACAGTTGGTCAGAATTATTGGCCCCCTTTGATTTTTTTTTTTCTTTTTTAAATATTTCCAAAATGATGTTTAACAGAGCAAGGAAATTTTCACAGTATGTCTGATAATATTTTTTCGTCTGGAGAAAGTCTTATTTGTTTTATTTTGGCTAGAATAAAAGCAGTTTTAATTTTTCAAAAATCATTTTAGGGTCAAAATTATTAGCCAATTTAAGTTATATATTTTTCGATAGTCTACAGAACAAACCATCGTTATACAATAACTTGCCTAATTACCCTAATCTGCCTAGTTAACCTAATTAACCTAGTTAAGTCTTTAAATGTCACTTTAAGCTGTATAGAAGTGTCTTGGAAAATATCTAGTAAAATATTATTTACTGTCATCATGGCAAAGATAAAATAAATCACTTATTAGAGATAAGATATTAAAACTATTATGATTAGAAATGTGTTGAAAAAATCTTCTCTCCATTAAACCGAAAACGGGGAACAAAAAATAAATGGGGGCTAACAATTCAGGGGGGCTAATAATTCTGACTTCAAATGTATGCAGTTAAGGATGCCTACTTTACATTTTTGACAGATGAAGAATAGATCGAACACCTGTTTTATGATTTTTTTTATAAATCGTGTGTTTGAAGTGTTTGGCTGTAAAAGCGAATCTACGCTACCTGACAAAAGTCTTGTCGTCGATCCCAGTTGTCATTTGGAAAAGTGGCAGAAGGTAAATTTTCCGATGAACCATCTGTTGAGCTGCATCCCAATCATCACAAATACTGCAGAAGATCTATTGGAACCCGCATGGACCCAAGATTCTCACAGAAATCAGTCAAGTTTGGTGAAGGAAAATCATGGTTTGGGGTTACATTCAGTATGGGGCCATGCGAGAGATCTGCAGAGTGGATGGCAACATCAACAGCCTGATCTATCAAGACATGTGTTCCCCATTACATTACAAACCACAGGAGAGGAAAAATTCTTCAGCAGGATAGCGCTCCTTCTCATAATTCAGCCTCCAAATCACAGTTCCTGAAATCAAAGAAGGTCAAGGTGCTCCAGGATTGGCCAGCCCAGTCACCAAAAATGAACATTATTGAGCATGTCTGGGGTAAGATGAAGGAGGCATTCAAGATGAATCCAAAGAATCCCTGGGAGTCCTGCAAGAACGCTTTCTTTGCCATTCCAGATGACTTTATTCATTTTTAAGCTAAATACCGTTAGTTCATGTTAACCTAGAGTGCATTAACTAATGTTATCAAGCACAACTTTGGATTTGAAATTAGTTACTGTTGGACTATAATTTATGAATGTTTTACAAGATTATTCATACTTACTTTATGTTAGTTAATACATAAATTAATGGATCATTATTCTAAAGTATTACCGTTTTCATTTATTGTTCATATTTTATTTTATTACAGTTTTTTGAGCAATAGTTTTAGTTTTCTCTCAGTAAAATAACCTTGCTGCAGTGAGAGATAGAGAGGAAAGGGAAAAAGAAGGGAAGGGAGAGAGAGAGAAAAAATGGGGAAAATTACATACCTAAATCCATGTATCCGGGCAGCCATCCAAACAGACTTTTCCAAGTAGATAGAAAAAACATACAAGGGAGCAGTGAGCTGTAAAACTCTAATATTGCTCTCAGTATGATCACAGAAGGTAGATTACCTTTGGATTTGGGGTATTCAGTGTTTTTTCTCTTGCACAGAGTAACTAGGTAGTTGTTCCTAGTTAGGTAAACAACCAAACCGATGTTAATACATAACTCTGAGTGAGATTAAAACATGAGATTAATCTCTGGATCCAGCTTAGTATGTTCCAATGCACTGGAATCACATTAGATTAATGATCAGCCGGCCATGATTATGTGATATGATTAAAACAGAGTAGAGCGCTATTGTGTAATGCGGTTTAAAATAGCATTGACCCAAAAGCGCACCAGTTTATGGGCTATTTTGAATTAAGGCTGTACTCTGTCAATGGAAGCAGCAGCTGAGCTACTATAGGCGTGCTGTATTATCTCTCAACCTGACGGTGCAAATCCAGCTTAGCACATGTTTACATTTTGAAAGCGTTCCCCGATGTGGTGAGGTGCGGGGCCCTGGGGACACGACACAAATCTCAGCAGAGCAGCAGGGGTCAGGGCTCTTCTATAGGCCTGTCGAAAGGGCCGGCACATGCAAACCCATTAACACTGAGAATTTATTCAGAGCTAAAGACAAAAATGATAATAGACACCGTCTGGTAGAAGCCACAGTTAGTGCGGAGAAAGATTACATTTATTGGAAATTAATTAAATAACTGGTGCTTTAATTAGCTATAAATTTATACTTACACATATTATAAAATTACTTTATTATATGTCTTATGTCTGATTATATGTTCAAATTACTTATATAATATATATATATATATATATATATATATATATATATATATATATATATATATATATATATATATATATATTAGTGCTGGGCCGTTAACGGCGTTAACGTGCTGCGTTAACGCGAGACTCTTATCGCGCGATAAAAAAAATATCGCCGTTAATCTATTCTCAAAGTTGGGTTGGGAGCTGGGTCTATTCTACGCAAGCTATGATGACTTTCACCTTGATATATTACCGCGGATGTATACCTGACTGGTGAGCCGTCTGCTCTATTGAATCAAATCAGCAGAGACTCTAACTGCAGTTTCACTTTTCATTTATTCCTTCGTGACAAACTGGGGTATTAGACGCAAATACGGAGTAAGGACAGGTAAGAGAGTTATGGAATTTAATGACGCATGCCAAATGGTAAGAAAAAAATCTTCCGCATTTTACGATGTGTGTGTGTGTTTGTGTATGTGTGTGTGCCGTCCTTTCTGACAGCCGCGTGTGGACCTTGTCGGAAAATATGGCGAAAGGTCCTAAAGACCGCGGTGTTTACTTCAATAATGCCACTAATATCTGCATACTCCACGTCTTAATTCCATTTCAGTGATGACTTTAGTCAGATTAAGCTCATCAGAATTCGCTGTTTGGAGCTTATGTGGACCTACAGTTCAAAATTCATGTTTAACTGAATAAACAGTTAGTAAACAGAAGTACATCTTATTGAACATCATTTATTTTCATCACCAATTTTCATAGTAAAACAGTTTCTCAAGCAGTTTGTGATGCATTTTGGAAACATTTTGGAGATGAGACCCTGGTCTAATGCGACACCCGGCTTGAGAAACCCGTTCTCAAAGACTTATTATTTGGGTAACACACATATTCTGAATACTTTCGGCAGAATTCAAATGAGCCATTTTAATCTAGATTAATCTAGATTAATTTCGAAATTAATCTAGATTAATCTAGATTAAAAAAATTAATCTATGCCCACCTCTAATATATATATATATATATATATATATATATATATATAATTTGATATTATTATTGATTTATGCTTTTATATGCATTATATAAATAACATTGTATAAAATACGTATCAAATGATGTATGTCTATATCTAGAAATATAGGCATTTGATATTCAGTATCATATGCCTTATTATCATGCTCTCTTACATACACACACACATACAGAGACAGACTGATTTAGTACAAAACTTTCTTCATAAACAAAATATTCTAATATAACTTTTAAATATAAAATATAACATACAGTTGAAGTCAGAATTATTAGCCCCCCTGAATTATTTTTTACCTGTTTTCTGTTTAATGGAGAGAAGATTTTTTTTTTAACGCATTTCTAAGCATAACAGTTTTAATAATTCATTTCTAATAACTGACTTATTTTATCTTTGTCATGATGACAGTAAATAATATTTTCTAGATATTTTTCAAGACACTTCTATACAGCTTAAAGTGACATTTAAAGGCTTAATTAGGTTAACTAGGCAGGTCAGGGTAATTAGGCAAGTTATTGTATAACAATGGTTTATTCTGTAGACTATCGGAAAAAAAAATAGCCATACTGTGAAAATATCTTTGCTCTGTTAATATTTAAGGAAGAGAAAAAAAATTCAAAGGGGGCTAATAATTCTGACTTCAACTGTATATATAATTTAACCTGTATGTACTGTTGGGATGTTTTCATCCACTCTGGGGTAATTTTGAGTCTTAATTTGGCCATAACCCTTTCTGAGTTTAAGCTAGGGGAACAATTTTTGGTGACAAATCTTATTTTGTCACACATTTTGAGAAAATGCTTTGATTAAAAAAAAAAAAAAAAAAAAAAAAAAAAAAAAAAAAAAACAATAGATGTTCCAATTTACCACTCTTTGTTATGTTAGGGATGAAAACATCCACTAAATTAAATTGCTGTGAAAATGCATCAGATATATATATATATATATATATATATATATATATATATATATATATATATATATATATATATATATATATATATATATATATATATATATATATATATATATATATTGGGCTGGGTCAGTTGGCGTTTCTGTGTGGAGTTTGCATGTTCTCCCTGCGTTCGCGTGGGTTTCCTCCGGGTGCTCCGGTTTCCCCCACAGTCCAAAGACATGCAGTACAGGTGAATTGGGTAGGCTAAAAATTGTCCGTAGTGTATGAGTGTGAATGTGTGTGTGTGGAAATTCCCAGAGATGGGTTGCGGCTGGAAGGGCATCCGCTGCGTAAAATCGTGCTGGATAAGTTGGTGGTTCATTCCCCTGTGGCGACCCCGCAAGGGACAAAGCCGACAAGAAAATATATATATATATTGCATAAATCTGTTAATCCACCTCAGTCCTGATCAAAACTACTAAATTGCTTAGAAAATTACAGGATTTTAACTCTTTAATTGCCAAATTCATAAATGATGTCACTGATCTGGTGAAAAAACACACACAAAATGGCGTATTTTCAATATAAAAATTAATTGTGGACTGGATTTTTTTTACCTTTTATCACAGTCTGGGACATGTGAAACAACATTGCCTTTAATGCATTGCTTTTGATTAATAAGCTTTTTTTTTTCTTCCTAGTTTACTGTTGGTGGCTGTTTTTGCCCCATTGACTTCCATTATAACCACTTTTTTTAATTACAAAACCATGACCAAAATCATGCATTTTTGATTGTTGGATTTTCTATGTTGGGAAGAGGTAAAATTTGTAATTTTTACTGTTGATCATCAGTAAGCACCATTAAGCCTTTAGATATCCCTGTGCAAAAAAAAAAAAAAACTTAGTTTCTGGATTTAATATGGAATATAACAGCAAATTAAAGTTTGTGTATGTATGTCGGTGAGTGTGTGTGAGTGACCTTTACGCACTTACCTTGATATGTCTGAGAAAATCAAAATATGCATCTCAGCTCTCAGAACTACATGGAGAAAACAAAAACAAAGACTGTGTATTTATGCACCATCAAATGTGGTTATAATAGAAGTCAATGGGGAAAAAACAGCCACCAATAGTATATTAGGGAGAAAAAATGAAATCTAACTATGCATCAAAGCCAATGTTGTTACTAATCATTCACATGTCCAAGACTGTGATAAAAGGTAAAAAAAAATCCAGTCCACAATTACATTTTATTTTGACAACACACCATTTTGTGTGTGTTTTTTCACCAAATCTGTGATATCATTTGTAAACTTGGCAATTAAATAGTTAAAATCCTGTCATTTTCTAAACAATTTAGTAGTTTTGATCAGGACTGAGGTTGATTTACAGATTTATGCAAAAAATAAATAAAATAAATAAATAAATAAATAAAATAAATAAATAAATGAATAAATAAATAAATAAATAAATAAATAAATAAATAAATAAATAATATGATGCATTTTAAAGTAGTTTAATTTAGTGAATATTTTCATTTCTAGCATATCAAAAGGGTAGTAAATTTGAACAGTGCACAAGAGTTAAAAAAACTATAATAAACACAGCTACAATGTATTTAATAATTAATGATTGAATTAATATTTGAATTTGAATTAATGAATGAATTTCCACACACACACATTCACAACGGACAATTTAGCTTACCCAATTCACCTGTACTGCATGTCTTTGGACTGTGGGGGAAACCGGAGCACCCGGAGGAAACCCACGTGAACGCAGGGAGAACATGCAAACTCCACACAGAAACGCCAACTGACCCAGCCCAGCCGAGGTTCGAACCTACGACCCAGCGACGTTCTTGCTGTGAGGCAACAGCACTACCTACTGCGCCACTGCATTGCCCCATATATATATATATATATATATATATATATATATATATATATATATATATATATATATATATATATATATATATATATATATATATATATATATATATATATATATATATATATATATATATTTTTTTTTTTTTTTTTTTTTTTAAATATTTCCCAAATTATGTTTACCAGAGCAAGAAAATTTTCACAACATGTCTGATAATATTTTTTTCTTGTGGAGAAAGTCTTATTTGTTTTATTTCGACTAGAATAAAAGCAGTTTTTAATTTTTTAAAAGCCATTTTAAGGTCAAAATTATTAGCCACTTTAAGCTAATTTTTTTTCGATAGTCTACAGAACACACCATTGTTATACAATAACTTTCCTAATTACCCTAACCTGCCTAGTTAAACTAATTAACCTAGTTAAGCCTTTAAATGTCACTTTAAGCTGTATAGAAGTGTCTTGAAAAATATCTAGTAAAATATCATTTACTGTCATCATGGCAAAGATAAAATAAATCAGTTATTAGAAATGAGTTATTACAACTATTATGTTTAGAAATGTGTTGAAATGTGTGTCTCCATTAAACAGAAAAAAAATAAAAGGGGGGGGGGGGTGCTAATAATTCAGCAGGGCTAATAATTATGACTTCAACTATATATATATATATATTCTTTTTTTTTTTTTTGTATAGTATAAGTATAATGGTGTTTTAGTCCACCCTCCCACCCCAACACAACAATCTTACACTTTGCACAACAAAGGAAGCAAATCCTGTGAAGCTCAGTAGCGCCTGGTGATTGACATGAAATGCAAAGAATGGCCAGCGAGTGACAGGAACATAACAGGTCATCCTTTCCTTTGCACAAGAAGAATGTCACCACGATTGGCCAAAATGCATTTCCTATTACAAGTTCAATAGCAAATCTTTTCTCCTGTACTTTGAGCTCGGAGCAGGAGTGATCTATCAGATAGCAATAAACATCTCTGAGCATTTCTCTTGCCAAGCACAGAGGCACATCTGACAAAGCAGAGGATATTAAGAACGCAGCGCACACTGGTGAGAGAAGAAGAAGAAGAAAAAAAAAACAGCTTTGTAGTCATGGGCCAATTTATTATTATTGTCTGAGGGAGCTGAAGCAGAATGACATAGATGTGTAACCCAAAGCTTCAAATCATCTTAGAGGAAGACTTTTGAGCATCACATCCAATCTAAAAACGCTCTGAAACCATTCGCTTCTTCTGCAGGAGTCTTTATGTAGATGTCGCATGTGGCATTTGGCCATGACATCCAGATTTTATGAATGATTTAAGAGCTCAAGGCATTGGAAATGACTTTCTTTTGTCGCCAGTTTCCAACTACCAGACTTGATAGATGTTATCCTACTCAATGTCTCCCAAGCATTTCAAATTTCCATTTATTTAAAGAGGAAATGGAGGGAAATTTTAACGGGTCACTAATTTCATTTCAGTGCGTTCCGGTGGCATTAGGCCGGACCAGATATTTCAGACGAGCACAAAATCAATGTGCACATTCTGTAGGGAATCGCTCCCTGAATCCATTAGTAACTTTGACCAAGAGGTCAGGTAAAGTAATAGCCAGATAAATGTTTTATTACCGATGCCCTCACTGACTTAATGGCCAAACTAAATACATACAGTACATCCATGCATGTCAAACGATTACATCTAGATGATGTAATGCGTTTACCTTTGCTTCTCTCTCATTTAGAGCATTTGCAAACGCGCATAAAAACACCAGCCACGAGAAAATCTAAAATACATAGAGATGCATTGCAAATTAATGTTGCAATTAAGGAAAAAAAAGGTAATTATATGTCATAAATGCATCTTCTAAACATTTTTTTTAAATATTAAATTTTGTATATTTTGGTTACACTTTGTAATAAGTTTAAACTAAACAGTAATATGTTTTAATTTAATGTTTAATTAATGCAAGCTGATAAAAATTGATTTATTAATTGCATTATAAAGTGCATTAATTAATGCTAACAAACACAACTTTATGCAGTGTATTGGTAAACGCTGATATTAACTTTCAGTTTTTCTCAGTCACTTTGGTACATTTCTCAGATCAGAATTAAAATGTGCAAAACAGTAAGTGCATTTCTTAAAACAGAGTGTACAAATAGCAAAACACCATGGATTACCTGCAAAACCCAGTCTCCTGCTCAAAATCCTTAGTTCATCTCTCAAAATTAAATTTCTGTATCAATGAACAAGTCAGTGCCGTCAGAATGACGAGTCATTGTGTGTGGATAAGACAGTCAAATTACTTAGTCATGTTGTCAATACTACAGTGTACTCTGGAGGAGTGTTCTGGTGTAAACGATGGCACATTTTTGTTTGTTGTTTTTGCTGTTTGTACAGTAATTTGCTGACAGATGATGTCGTTGTGATACAGAAAGGAAAATACAGCACTGCATAGCACAAAGAAAAAACAAAAGTAAAAATGTGAACATAGGACAACCTCCTTTTAGAGCTTCATTAGAAATGGCAAGGTTTACCTGGGAGAAATGTACCAGTTGTAGACAGATTTAGAAAAAAGTCTAATAGAAAATTGCATAATGACAAAATATTATGACAACTTGTTCAGCCATTTTTCATGTAAAGACCATGTTCATGTTATGCCATGAATAAGATATTAAATGTTGTGGGGGTGAGACTATTCAACAGAGACCAAAATAATACATTTTGATCAACATGACGTAAGCAATTGATAATGTAGGAAATAGCAGAGAATTGCACATAATCATGTTCATGGAGGTACAAAAGCATTTGCAACTTGTTCAACGGAAGGAGAAACTGCTTTTCTGTTGTGCACAACTGACACAATGATGTGAAGATTGAACAGGTAGTTTTGAGAATTTCAGTTCTGATCTGAGAAATGGACCAAAGTGACTAAGAAAAACTGTAATAATGTAACAATGCATAGGCAGAATGTATGTTACTGACATTTAAATAAAATAAAATACATTTTAATTTAAAAAATAAATATTAATAAAAAGCATGGTCATTTTGTTGGGAATGAAAGCCGAGGTGTTCACAAAGGCACATAATAAATAGGTAGATAGACAGACAGACAGACAGACAGACAGACAGACAGACAGACAGACAGACAGACAGACAGATAGATAGATAGATAGATAGATAGATAGATAGATAGATAGATAGATAGATAGATAGATAGATAGATAGATAGATAGATAGATAGATAGATAGAGTGCTATTCATATTTTTATAAAAATATATTTATATATTTGTATTCATAATTTACATTCATATTTTAATAGGAAGCTATACAATATTATATTTGTGCATATACATTAGATTAGTCAGTACTGAAGCCAAATCTGGAGCTTATCTAACAAATTAACTTACGATAACGGTCCAAAAACAAGTACACCCAAATTTATATGTTATAGAAAAATATTACATACAAATTTAAAAAAGAAAAAATCAACAGAAGCAAAAAATATTGTAATTTTTTTTTTTTTTTGCAATATTTTGCTTACATTTAATTGTATTATCTTTCTATTTCTAAACATGTTTGGTGACTAAAATATTATTTTAATAAATATATCTGTTTAAGAAAATCTGTTTAGTTTAAATGCACCAAAATACATTGCCTATTTACTGAGAAATGGATACAAATAATCATTTTCAAAATGGGGTGTACGCAATATTGCTGAGCACCGTAGATAGATAGATAGATAGATAGATAGATAGATAGATAGATAGATAGATAGATAGATAGATAGACAGACAGACAGACAGACAGACAGACAGACAGACAGACAGACAGACAGACAGACAGACAGATAGAGTGCTATTCATATTTTTATAAACATATATTTATATTCATAATTTACATTCATATTTTAATAGGAAGCTATACAATTTTATATTTGTGCATATACATTAGATTAGTCAGTACTGAAGCCAAATCTGGAGCTTATCTAACAAATTAACTTACGATAATGGACCAAAAACAAGTACACCCAAATCTATATGTTATAGAAAAATATTACATACAAATTTAAAAAAGAGAAAAAATCAACAGAAGCAAAAAATATTGTAATTTTTTATTTTTTATTTTTGCAATAGATAGATAGATAGATAGATAGATAGATAGATAGATAGATAGATAGATAGATAGATAGATCATATTTAAGAATTTTTATTGCTTGTCCTCATGTTTTTAATGTGCAAGATGTTATTAATGTTAAGGGATAACAGTTTTGGATTTTATTATTTGATCTTATTACTATTTGTTTTTTATAGTCTGAAATAAGATGATTTAAATCCAATTAAGGTCTGTTTGGTCCACAACATAGAAATCTTACCCGGATTTAAAATAAATAAATAAAAAAATCGCATGAGGGTTAAGAGATGCATTCATGCATTTCAGAACATGCTTCAGAAACAGGGACTGAAAGCAATTGTGACCGCAGTAATGCTCCAGTAATCGTCTTTTTAAATGCATATTGATTTAAAATGACTAATGACAGATTATATTTAAGACTGTTTGTGTATTCTTGCTTTAACCTATTTTTGTGAGCTGCATGACCGGTCACTGGTGAAAAAAAGAGGGCAGTGTGAGTCGGGGGTTTGAGGGAGGAGGTGGGCTTTCTCTTCTCTCCAACAGGCCACATAATCCCACCAATCACAGGACGCCACTTTCAAACAGCGCTAAATTTGATTTCTTAAAGGGGCCGTTGCTTTGACCAGGAGAAGCAGAAGGATTGTTTTGATTTAAATGTATGGGTTTTACTGGCTGCTGGCAGGAAAGATGCATTCAGAGTGAAATTGGGTTATGTGAACATTATGACCTCTTTTTTTTTCATGCAGAGGCCACTGATTATAAACAAATGATGATGTCATCATTTCATTTGACAAATGGAGAGGAGATTTTATGGTGGTAAGTATTTGTTTATTAAAAGATGAGTCAAAGAGAGGTTCACATTTGGAATGTGAGGCTATAGACTGCCTTACTTCACCATGTTCCCTGGCAAAGAGTCCATCATATTCCAAACCTTGTATCAAAAACAGACTTCATGTCAGACCCACATAAAAATAAACAAAATATGTTTAAGTGCAAGAAACAAAAATACAGGTTTATGGTTGTTGTAGTTGTTGTTTTTAATAGAAAAGACGGCAGTCTTGAGTTGAAAATAAAAGTTTCATCATATGAAACAAGGATATGGAATGTACCTTTTTTTGCTTTCTTGTTTTTTTTTTTTTCTTCAGCCAGACCACCGACATTCATTATTTGCCCATTATGGCACATATTCAAAAAATAATAATAAAATAAACAGTCATTTTCAAATTGGTTGCAGGACGTGGATTGTCCAAATTTGTGGGTCAGTTTAAAGAGAAATGGTGGGGTTTTTCCTCCACAGAAAAGCACACTGTGTGACCATATTCAGTTACGATCAGTTCCAGCTGATTTCTTTATTCATCAATGACTTCAGCATTATGACAAATAATGATGTTGACAGAGCAGAACTCTGCCTGTGCATCATTTTGCTACAAAAATGCAAAAAAAAATGTAGATGGTCTGCATTTACAAGTAAATATATTGCACAAAAAAATGAAGGGGAAACAGTATGTGCCATTAAAAAAAAAACGAAAACTAAAAAAAAAAACAAATCCAGTCTCACACCTGCGATTTGGGACCCATCCACATATCACGAGTATGATATACATAAACTCCTAACTTTACTATTTTACAGTACATATACAATCTTGAAACTAATACCAGCACTGAGGTATACATCTCCTCCCTCCCCAATGCCATATGTCCTACAAATACTCAACAAATTTGATCTACAGCTGTACAAAACCTAGCTTAAAATCACAAGGCATTTTTGATGCAAGTTTTAATTTAAACTTAATCCTTAAACCAGGACTCCCTTGCATGCTTTAAAACAAATGATAAAGGGAAGAAGTGCCTGAAACTCACTGAGTGCCCAGTAAGAACATTCCCTTTGTAACTGTACAAAAATATGCCTGAAAATAGTTTGCTTTCTTTTAAAAAGATGAGGTCTGTTATGTATCAAAATGCTTCCTCTAACACCTGCAACTCTAAGGAGGTTTAGGCTGCTTAAGTTTCAAACCAGTAGGTAAACAGAATCAGAATCATTAAAAAAATAAAAGAAATGTAAAGGAAAAAAATCCGGTATTTAGAAATGACTGAACAACATTTTAAAAGAAATGTCCTGAACAGTAATAGTTCACAGATTTGCTTTGAGTCAGTCCACAGTCTTTACATTTTCAGCTCCCTGCAGTTAGAAAGAGGGTATAAGATGCATAGAAGTTCTCAGATTTTCCCTTTGTGGTCCGCTTTAGTTGAACAGTAATTGTAGACCTACAGAAAAATCCATAAAACCCTGTCATGCTGCCAGAAAAAAAGGGGGAAAAATGTCTGCAGACTTTTTTCTTTTTTTTGCTACAGTACCAGCTTCATGAGCATCTAAATCCTCAAACCTCTCCCTGCCTTATGGCAAGCCATTTTAACATTTACACATTCGAACTTAAAAGTATCTATTTTGTTATTATTACTTAATTACATGTAAGCAATCCAATATAAACTATACATTTTATTTTTATTATTTTCACAACCGATTGTTCTTTAAATACTATATTTGTTCCATATACCTTTGCTACTAGCTTTTGATGTGTGTCCAAATGTTGCTGTGTTCACTGAGCACCAGTACTATTTTAATTAGTTATTATTCCCGATCAACTGTCCATTGTAATAACACAGTCACATTTTTAGTAATCACATTTTTTTTCCTTTAAAAAGCAAAAACATACTATTCACATCTGAATTACTTGCAGTTTTTAAAAAACAAAACTACTAGTAGACACAAAGTAGTTTCAAGAAATAAACGTTTAAACGGCTTGCCATACGCGCCTCCGTCCCAAAAACCCTATAGGTGGACCAGCAGTGGAAGGCAGGGGAAAGAAATACGTACAGAACAGAGCATTATACCTCTCTCCCGTGTGTGTTATTACTTGGGAATAGTCTTATTTAGTATGTAAAAACCAAGTCCGAAAAGTTCGCTTCGAGCCAGTCCCCAGCTATCATTTCGCTGAGCTCAGGCGTGCAATAGTCTGGAAATTCAAAGTGGGAGCCCAGGCTGCCCTCGCTAAAAGACTCCAACTCCTTATCCACCAGAGAGAGGGAGAGATTCCCTGGATTTTGGCTGCCCAGCTCCGAGCTTTGCGCGGAGGAGGCGAAGTTCAAACTGAAGTCAAAAAGCAAGTCGTCCGCGTCTTCGCTCGAGCTGGAAGACGTGGAAACGGACCTAGAGGATGCTGGTGAGACGGATGCGGGATACATTGTGCTCTGCTTGGTGATGTTTTTGAAGTTGTAAAAGAGTCTGTTGTTCCGGACCTCCTCGTACATGCTGGCGCCTTCGGACTCGGTGGACGAGCTCAAAGTTGGGCTGGCGGGAACTTTTGCTACATTGTAGGCTTGTATCTGATCCTCTTCCTCCTCCTTCACCCTGACCCGAGAGTCCTCCTCGGAGTCGTCATCGTCGTCTTCGTCCGTGAATTCACTTTTAATGTGAACAGTCTTTGAAACTTTCGTGCTCTTGAACGCGTACTCGTCTCCGTAGCCGTGAGACGACGACTTGCTCCCCGTCTTGTTCGCTTTCAGTTTGGGACATTTCTTGGAGCTCTTGGAGGTCTTGCTGCACTTCTCCGGAGACGGGGCTGAAGGTTTGGAGGAACTGTCCAGCTTTGGTTTCTTCTTGGGTCTGTATTTGTAGTCGGGGTAGTCAGCCATGTGTTTCAACCGGAGTCTCTCGGCTTCCCTGATGAAAGGTATCTTTTCGCTGTCTTTCAGCATTTTCCAGCGCTTCCCCAAGCGTTTGGAGATCTCGGCGTTGTGCATGTCTGGAGACTGTTCCATGATCTTTCTCCGCTCGATTTTAGACCACACCATGAACGCGTTCATCGGTCGCTTTATGTGTCCGGTGGCTGTCTTGCACCAGTCTGGGTTTATCGAGACCATGAATTCGCTTTCATCAGAGTCGGTGGCTTCTCTAGACATGCTGTCCGTTTCGCTGTTGTCCGTTTGCTGCACCATGGTGCCGTTGCCGTGCGTTGTCAGTCCAAAATATCAACCCGTGTGTACGTCTGCTCTCTCCGACTCAGAGGTTCACCCACTCTTTCCAGAGTTACAAGCCGCCTTCTTAACTACTTCTTGGCTTTTCATGTACATGACATCATGTGTAGCGCTCCAATCACATCCTCTCCACTCCGCCCTATAGACTCCAAGCAGCGCGCTTTAACCCTTTACGCGCTCCCGTCTGGAGCCACGCGCGCCGCCAGACAAACTGAACGCCAGTGCGAGCGTCAACAGATAAACAAGAGAAACCAAACAAACAAACCGCTCGCTCCGAATGTTGCAGGATCCGTTAGACTAAAGGAGAGAGTCGTATGTTATGAAAACATTTGTGCGCTGAAACTGTCTCTCTCACCACCCCGACTCTCCCTCTCTTTCTCTCTCGTAAAGAAAAAACTGAAGGTGGCGCTTGGACACTGTTCCTGTGTTCAGATATGGGTGATTCTTCAATTAGGGGAAATATTCTGTCTTCTGGGATGGTTTATAGAAAGAAAAGCTTTTTATTAAAAAAATTACAATCATTCTAGTACATTCATTTCGTCTATTTAATTAGCTGAACAAAATTAAGAATGTTAATGTAAATTACAAGGACTTGTTATTATTGTGTTATTATAGTGTCACACACACACACACACACACACACACACACACACACACACACACACACACACACACACACACAAATATATATATATATATATATGTATACTATTTGGTATACTGTTGCCATTATCATCACCATTATTTATAAATAATCCAACATGTACTTATTTATAAATAATCCAACATATATAATGTGGACATTTTTTTAAAGACGCATGAAATATTGTTTAAATATGTAACTTTTCAAGGTAAAACGTAGTCAAAAACACTCGTATATTATAGAAAAAAATCTATAAATACATGGGCTCATCAATTATACATGGTCATACATTACAAGTGAACATTACAAGTAAAATAATTATAACTCACCAAATTGTGTCAAATAAAAATAATAGCACACCTTTTTATTTTATCCTGTATTATAGTGTGTGATGGACAGTAAAAAAAAAAAAAAAAAAAAAAAAAAAAAAAAATTATATATATATATATATATATATATATATATATATATATATATATATATATATATATATATATATATATATATATATATATATTAATATTTATAAAATTATATATAATTAAAATGTATTAAATTCCAAAGTAAAATAATTACAACTCACCAAATTGTGTCAAATTAAAATAATATGCATAAATAGGTTGTGCATTTAACAGTAAAAATATGTAACAACAAATGTGTTATGCTAATTTTGTAAATATTGTTTTTATTGTTTATTGTAAATATTATTGTTTTAAATAATATATCAAAAAATGACAGCTATCCATTTAACAAACAAATTCTGCCAAGGACAAAAAAATCAGTTTTCTCAAAAGTAAACAGCAGTTCACAGTGTGCTTCATTCAAAGCCAGCAGCTCCCTTTCCCTGTCCACTGTGGTTAGCAGTCAGCGGTGTTACTTGAAACTCTGCATCTGCCAAGGCTTCCTGTTTTCTCTGTCCCCTAGAGGGCAATCACTAGCCCTTCAGAGACCTTACATCACCCTCACCCCTGATGATGGAAGAAACTGCCCTGAGCGCTGGACATCTCACTATAGTTTCCCCTTAGAAGGTTTTAATTATAAGGTAAGACGAGCACATATATGACAAGCTTACAAAAGCAATCTCCTCTCTTAGTGACCACAAAACTGCCCCGTCCACCCATACGTCTCCAAACTCTCCTCAAAATCCCAAGGTCGTCCATTTGTAAGCAAAACATACGACATGCTCTTCTGCTATTGGACGGAAAAGAAATGTTGAATGAACAAGTGTATCTGCTCTCTTGCTGTGGTTCGGTCCGCGTTACATCATCGCTCCTGTGATTGGCTCGCAAACAGAGGTGAGCGGAGCTGCCTAATGATGTGGTGCTCATTAGCATGGCTCGTTAAGGGCTGTGAATGAGGTGAGAGTGTCAGCCACTGCAGAGGTGTGAGTCATCCTGAAACAGGGAGGGTCTCCGTGCGGGGAAATGTGAGATATCCTCTCTCTCCCCCTGACTGTGTACACACACACGCACACGCACGCACGCGCGCACACACACACACACATGAACATTTACTTAGCATTTACTTACACTCAAGTGGTTCCAAACCTTTTTGAGATTATTTCTTCTGTTGAACGTAAAGGAAGATATTTCGAAGAATGCTGGAAACTGATAGTGACTGTCTTTTACAGTAGAAAATGTCAGAAAAGGTCAATGGGAAAATAGAAATCAATGATTATAGTTACCAACATTCTTCAAAATATCTCATTTTGTGTTTAACAGAAGAAAAACACTGAAACAGATTTAGAACAAGTAGAGAGTGAGTAAAATATGTCACATTTTATTTATTTATTTATTTTCTTTGTGTGTGTGTGTGTGTGCACAATCCTATTAACCCTCATGGACACTTTCTTTTTGTTTTTGCATGTTTACATTTTCATTAAAGTGATAGTTCAAGCTAAAAACATTGACTCAGCACTTACATGTGTCCCGCTATTCTGTTAAACACAAAATAATAGTTGTAGAATGTTGGAAACTGGTAGACATTGACATGAACGAATGACTGAACAAACGAATGAACGATCGAACGAATGAACAAATTTAATGAATGAACAATTTAATGAATTACATTAATTAACAAATTATTCAAATGTATGAATGAATACATATTATAGACGCCAATGGCTACTAATTTCCAACATTCTTCACAGTATCTTCTCTTGTGTTTAACAGACAAAATAAGCTCAAAGACGGTTGGATCAAGTCGAGGGTTAGTAAATGATGACAGAATTTTCATTTTTGTGTGAATACATTAAAGTGACTATTTAACATATTTATTGGTACATATTTATGTGGTAACCATTGTCTGATGGGGATTTCTGGGTTTGCAATTCTTGTTGGGCTTTTGGTCCACACAAGCAGATTAAAACTGACACACACACAGTTGCAAGTACTGGAAGGAATAGGTAAGTGAAGATAAGCATTGGTGGTCTGCGGTGTTGCTGTCCACATGTGCATCCTATTATCCATTTTGCAACTCACACTGTTCTTCCAAAAGAAATATATCTAGAGTTGAACTATTTTGTTGACTAGAAGCATTAATATTATGACTGGCTGCATGACAGCCTACTTTGATTTAGTAAAACAAAATGTGCTTTGTCTGCGCAATAGTGTTTGTTTGTTTGATTAATAAATATTCCATTAGCTATGTACTTATGTATTTGTGTGCATAGGATGGCATGATAATAGGGAAAATTATACTGAATATCATATATTTGCATATATTTCTAATAGGGTTGGGCCGATAGACGATGCCATCGTCCTTCGCCGATGGCCGATAGACATCACGATGCTGAGCCAGCATCGTCGATCCTCCGCCCCACCCCTGTCGCAAACCCGCTCGTGAAAGATACACACTCAGGCCCCGTTTACACACTATTACAGCTTAGTTTTAAAATGGCATTTTAGAACGAATATGACCTACGTCCACACTGGTGTTTTATCTAGCATTTCTGAACAGCCCTCTGTTTACTGAAAACGCACATCACATGACCACACACACACCCACAGCCACATACACAGCAACAGACACACACACACACACTGACTACGTTTACATGGACATCAGTAATCAAATTATTTGCTTTAATCTAATTAAGAGAATAATAAGATTAAGGTGTTTACATGAGTTGCTTTTTGAATGTTCCTTTCATGATCGCATTTTACATGTTATAGCACATAATTCGATTAATAACATTGTGTCACCGCGCTATGCGCATTTCCTCCGGAGTTTCATGTAATTTCGGGTGTTTTATTTTTAATTTGTCGACTTTAACTGCAGTTTGCCACTTTCACTTTCATTCACGAAGATTTTATGCAAGCCCACCGTGACAAACGAGATATTGGATGCAACTATGAACTGCTGGAAGAGTTGTTTTAATGGAAGTTCATACCGCATGCTGAATGGAAGAAAAAAAAACCTCCGCATTTCACCATGCAGCTGTCTGTGGTCTGCACTGACTGGGTAGGTGCAAAAAGTGTCAATCAGCCGTGCGTGTGTGTGTGCCTGGGTGTGTGCGTCTGGGTGTGTGCGTGTGTATGTGTGTGGACTACCCTGTCGCAAAAAGCGGCTTAAGTCCTACATGACGGTAATAGTTTGATTAAGGTGTTTACATGCCTGTACTGCACTTCAATAATGCGACTAAGATCGGCATACTCCACATGTCTTAATTCGATTTCTCTTTAGTTCGATTATGACCTTAATCTGATTAAATCAATCAAAAATCGCTGTTTACATGGTCGACTCTTAATCAGAGTATTGTCTTAATCGCATTAAAATCGAATTATTGGTGTCCCATGTAAACGTAGTCACTGTCATGCGCTCGTCTGAGCTGCAGAGAACAGTGTACGTCGGACAGTTTATCAAGGATGTATCGCTGGATCGTGTCTCACTATAGTTGTTAAACATGATATTTAATTCATCTTGTCTCTATACAGGGCTTAATTTGTCATTTGCCTCATTTTACCGATCTCCCACCTCAAACGCCTTCCTCCCCTGTCCGCTGTTCATTTTTACTTTCTTCCGCGACTCTACAACCCTCTTCACTTTCGTCCGCGACACCCCAGCGCCATTCACTTTTGTCCGCGAGAAACCCCCCCGCGCCGCTCACTTTCATCCACGACACCCCTCCGCCATCCACCGCACCAAACAAATGACTGACCCAGATCACTCTGCCTACTCATGCCAGAGTCCTGCGGAAAGAGTGATTGACAGGTGGTAATTTGTGTGTAACTTATCTTTATTCATTTATAATTTGGTTATGGGTAAAACAAAGACTAGGTAGTTGAAACGGTAGGCTACAAATAATTAATTCGTTATTAATTAAATTAATTATTCATAAATAATTAATTCACCTCCCCTAAGAAGATGATGCCATCGTCCATCGCGATGTTTCACATTAGACATCGTAGAATGCTAAATTGGTCAACATCGCCCGATGCTAATTTCTAGATACATACATAATTTGATACTTATTTTTTGACTTATTTATATAATGCATATAAAAGTGTCAGTGCGCGCATGTTGTATTTGACACAGTTGTTATAATAAACATAAAATATGTTGAATACATCAATATTTACTTATTTTCTTATTAATTTATCAGTGTTTGTACTTATACTTGTATTTGTATACATATTATTTATGTGTTATTTATTTATTCATCCAAGATTTAATAAAATGCATATATATATATATACAAAATTCATTATTTAATAATTAATACAATTAATTAACAATTAATTAATTGTAATAATGTAAATAAGTCATGTCAAACATTTAAACCAATCTTAAGGACATCTACATGAGGCCAGATTGATGTTGTACCCCAACGTCGTGGGAACGTTACATTTTGTTTGGAAATTAAAATCGTGTTGAAGTCAGAACCCAACATTAGGTCAATGTCCAACGTCCAACCAAAAATCAACCAAATATCGACGTCTAGTGATGTTACAGCTTGACATTGTGTGGACATTACCACTATGAGGTCTATTAGACGTTGGATTTTGGTTGCCATACCTGACGAATAAATGTCTGTATTTGAAGTCAATATGACGTTGGTTTAAGATGTTGGCTCGACGTTGGATTTTGGATGCTTTCCAACACAATCTTTAATCAACCAAATATTAACGTCAAAATAACGTTGTCCCTAGACGCTGGCTAGACATTGAATGTTGGTCACCTGATGTCACGACCTAAATCTAACTTAATATCAACATCTTATGACATTGTGTGCCTGCTGGGTCTATATATAAATCTCATGGCAAAAGAATTCCCTCACTGATCTAAACACTTTGAAAAAGTGAAACTCTACTATTCTTCTATGCACAATACGATAAATAAGCTGAACACATAATACACTATATTGCATAACCTCATTTATAATACAATATACAATACACACACACACACATATATATGCTACACCTCATAAAATATTCCCTCAGTTATCTAAAGTCTCTGAAACAGCTGTTTCTATGCGCGAGCACTGAGGCATAGATCAATAGCGAGTCAGGCTAAGGGTTATCAGATGCTGCAGATTCACGGATCCATCTCTTCTGCATAGCCTCCAGACAGGTGGGCCTCCATTCACTGCTATCTGATCACTTAACAATGGCTAGGGAAAAAGGCTGTTATGGGGGCCTATAGAGACGCAAATAAACTTCTCACTTGCATAACACATTCCTGAATATTCCTTTTGCTTTCATGGAGAGGTTGTTGCCTTGAAAGGGTATTTTTATGCAAATATAAATGATAGTTATCATGAAGAGTGTGTGTTTGTGGATGGTACGGCTATTTGCATCCTCTATACGACAAAGGGAGCGCATCTGGACGGTGTTGTTTAGCGTTATCTTTGGAGTTTTTAGATTTATGGACGCTCTGTACTTTGATAAGCTGGACCTGTGAGGAATAAACAATCGTTGATTTAAATACAGGCAAATTGTATACAAAACATATAATCGTTCTAACAGTCACCATCTGCCAGATGAAAATACACTTTTAATGTGGCGACGCATTCATGTGAGACAAGAAACTAACAGGCCGGTAATGAGTTTCACAGGGGATGCAATTTAGTTTGAGAATCAGTGGGATCATAGACCAAAATCTGACTTAAATTATGCAAAAAAGTTTCTAAAGCATAATAAGAACAAGATATTAAAGAAGAATATTTTAATGAAGACCTCTCAGCTAAGACAACTATTATACATGCTGTGTATTTGTAGCAAAATTGTCTAAGATTTCACCATTTTTAAGCTACACCATTTTCTGTGTGTGTGTTTTTTTTTTTAAAGAAATTGCCTATACTGTATATAGCAGTAAAATACTGTAAAAGCCCAATATTAACCAGATGCATATATATACTGTATATATATATATATATATATATATATATATATATATATATATATATATATATATATATATATATATATATATATATATATATATATATATACACAGTTGAAGTCAGAATTATTAGCCCCCCTGAATTATTAGCACCCCTGTTTATTTTTTTTCCTAATTTCTGTTTAACAAAGAGATTTTCTCAACACATTTGTAAGCATAATAGTTTTAATAACTCATCTCTAATAACTAATTTATTTTATCTTTGCCATGATGACAGTAAATAATATTTGACTAGATATTTTTCAAGACATTTCTATACAGCGTAAAGTGACATTTAAAGGCTTAATTAGGTTAACTAGGCAGGTTAGGGTAATTAGGAAAGTTATTGTATAATGATGGTTTGTTCTGTAGACTATCGAAAAAAAATAGCTTAAAGGGGCTAATAATTTTGTTCTTAAAATGGCTTTTAAAAAATTAAAACTGCTTTTATTCTAGCTGAAATAAAACTAATAAGACTTTCTCCAGAAGAAAAAATATTATCAGACATACTGTGAAAATTTCCTTGCTCTGGTAAACATCATTTGGGAAATATTTAAAAAAAAATAAAAAATAAAAAGGGGGCTAATAATTCTGACTTCTACTGTATATATACAGTTAAAGTCAGAATTATTAGCCCCCCTGAATTATTAGGACCCCTGTTTATTTTTTCCCCCAATTTTTGTTTAACGGAGAGAAGATTTTTTCAACACATTTCTAAACATAATAGTTTTAGTAATTTATTTCTAAAAACTGATTTATATTACCTTTTCCATGATGACAGCAAATAATATTTTACTCGATATTTTTCAAGACACTTCTATACAGCTTAAAGTGACATTTAAAGGCTTAACTAGGTTAATTAAGTTAACTAGGCAGGTTAGGTTAATTAGGCAAGTTATTGTATAACGATGGTTTTTTCTGTAGACTATCGAAAAAAAATAGCTTAAAGGGGCTAATAATTTTGTCCCTAAAATGGATTTAAAAAAATTCAAAACTGCTTTTATTCCAGCTGAAATAAAATAAATAAGACTTTCTCCAGAAGAAAGAATTCTGACTTCAACTGTATAATATATATATATATATATATATATATATATATATATATATATATATATATATATAAATATATTAGGGATGTCCCGATCCGATATTGATATCGGAAATCGGTCCGATATCAGTCCAAATAAACTTTATCGGACTGCGTTAAAAATCTCCGATATAAGCAGTCTGTTCCACTCTAAACTCCGTTACAGCTATTTTATCCAGCAGCGTCCAGAGCCAGCGTGCAAAGCCCACGTGATCACAACACTGCTTGCTGGCAAAGTCCCTTAAAGATTTAGCATGCTCTTCACGCTAAATTATGGCGTATTACGATAGAAATCTATTGTGACAGTAGCACACGCTAACGCTATCAACAACGGCACATCTGTACTGGTTTATTTACTTCATGTCAAGCGATCTTTACATTGTTTTGTATACGCTGCTAAGAAATGCAAGGCACCGAATGGCGGCGTATCGCACATCGTCCGAGCCTCATAGAAAACGTTTACAATTCGGTCATGGCATATCATGGTGCATCCAGTGTGATCGATACCCAATTCAACACCTGCGCTTCCCACACAAAAGACTACCTCAGCTGGCCGGTTCTGTGTGCGGGAGAAACGAACACCGCCACAGACTTGCATGCTCTGTTGCTGCAGACCCACAGAGATGCGACCTGTTCACAAAACCTTTAACTAAGTAGACTGATCCAGCTCATTATATACTGTGCTTTCGCTTTTTATAGCTGCGTTTTTGCATTACTTTATATGCGTGCGCGAAAGAGAGAGAGAGAGAAATAAGAGCAGATTTGACCTGTCAGTGGTGCACATGGATAGTAGGAGTCAAATAGTAGATTTCTTTATTTTTATTAATTTTTTTTTTTACTTGAACTCACTGAAAAGAAACCGTGTCATGTAAAAGTTGTTAAATGATAAACATTTTTGTTTTAATTGTCTGTTAAATAAGAATAAGAAATCATTCTGTTGCTGAGGGCCATTACAGTTTAAAAAAAAGAATGGTATTCCCATATTTAACTCTTCTTTTAAAAGCCCAGAAAGATAAAGTGCTCAGATAAACAGTGTCAGCTTTGCACATGAGTTTGTAGTTCCGTCTTTCTTTACATTGTCATACTTTTCCCATGTGGCAAGTAGGGTGGAATCTGTGCAATATATTATGCAAATAAAATTAATTTTAAAAGTCACGTTATTTTATGTGATGTGGAGAAAAGTATATCTATGTTAAAGATAATATGTACAATATATATTATTATAAAATAAATAATGTTTTGTTTGGGAGCATTGATACAGCCATACTCATCTTATGATACAAACACAGATTAAATAGATCTGATCATGTCAATGTTTGCACTAACCATACTGCACATTTTTATTAACTTAATAACTTATAACAATAACTACTTATTTCTGCTGCCCAGTGTGAAAGAGATTTTTCAGCTCGAAACTGGATTGAAAAATTCATCAAGAAGCTGCCTAGGCATGTCCACAACTAAAGACTTGATTCAGATCAGTTTAGAGAGGCCTTCATTAGAGCAATATGATCCCAGACCTGCTGTGGACCGCTAGCTAAACTCCATACAGATTAAATTATAATTATTAAACACTATTTAAGCTGTTGTTGCAGTAAAATAAAACCTAGTGTACTTATTGTTTTCAAATGAATGACACTGCTTTGTTTACAGATCTCCTCTTGTACATTTATTAGGCAAAAACACTATTTATTTTATACATTTTCACTGTGCTCCTAAAATTCTTTAATGTGATCCTAATTTTTCCACTTAGGAGCGCATGTCCTCCTCCTGAAAAAAGTTAGCATCAAGCCCTGGAAATGCTTATCTTCTTAAAAAAAATCTAATGTATGATCTTGACGTTCATACATTACTCTCAACGAAATAGGTAAAAGTAAAGTATTCATGATTTGTGCTGATTTTTATATCAGATTTGTATCGGTATCGGTTAGTACTGAAGGCTGCAATATCGGTATCGTATCGGAAGTTAAAATGTTGTATCGGGACATCCCTAATATATATATATATATATATATATATATATATATATATATATATATATATATATATATATATATATATATATATATATATATATATATATATGTGTGTGTGTTTTTTTTCAAAAACTAATCTATATGAGTACTGTGAACTTAATCCATTTAAGTTCACAAAGCACTTTGAGCACAGTAAAACCCAATAAATAAAGATAACTCAAACCAACTGAGTAATGTAAAACCTAATAAATTAAGGCAGCTCAAATCATTTGAGGAAACCGATTGCTTAAAAAAAGTTTAAAAAGTGTAGTCAATAAAAAGTGAGTTAAAAAATCTAGTCTATATGAGTACTGTGAACTTACTCCATTTAAGTTGAAGTAATGAGATATTTAATTAACTCATTACATTCAACAATGAGTTCAAAACTATTTTCAAATGAGTAGAATTAAATCATTTCATTTGATAAAGTTTACTGTTGTGTCTTACAGTGTATATACTGTATGTGTCTGTATACGTTACATGTAATGTAACGTGTATTTCATTCATTCATTCATTCATTCATTCATTCATTCATTCATTCATTCATTTTCTTTTTGGCTAAGTCCCTTTATTAATCTGGGGTTGCCACAGCGGAATGAACTGCTAAACTATCCAGCATATGTTTTTAAGCAGCGGATGCTCTTCCAGCTGCAACCCATCACTGGGAAACATCCAAACACACTCATTCACACACATACACTGCGGACAATATTAGCTTACACAATTCACCTATATCACATGTCTTTGGACTTGGGGAAACCAGAGCACCCGGAGGAAATCCATGCGAACACGAGGACAACATGCAAACTCCACACAGAAATGCCAACTGACCCAGCCGAGGCTCAAACCAGTAACCTTCTTGCTGTGAGGCGACAGCGCTACCCACTGCGCCACCGCGTTGCCCGTAATGTGTATTTATATAGCGTATTTATTGTGTATGGCCATACACCCAATTGTGTAGCATCCACTTGGATGACGCAACGGCAGCCACAGGACAACTGCGCCAGTGTGCTCATCACACACCAGCTATTGGTGGAGTGAAGAGACAGTGATAGAGCCAATTCGGTGGATGGGGATGATTTGGAAACCATGATCGTAAGGGCCGATTGAGGGACCTTGGCCAGGACACCGGGGTTACACCCCTACACTTTACGAGAAGTGCCATGGGATTTTTAATGACCACAGAGTGTCAGGACCTGGGTTTAACGTCTTATCTGAAAGACGGTGCCCACTGACAGTATAGTGTCCCCTTCACTTTTACTGGGGCATTAGGACTCACACAGACCACAGGTTGAGCGCCCCCTGTTGGCCTCTTTAACACTACTTCCAACAGCAACCTAGTTTTCCTATGTGGTCTCACGCCCAGGTACTTACCAGGCTCAGCCCTGCTTAGCTTCAGTGAGTAACCGGTCTTAGGCTGCAGGGTGATATGGCTGTGGCTAATTACAACAATATAAACATGTATATGTTTATATTGTATTTAAAGGGATAGTTCACCCAAAAATCAACATTTCCCTAACATTTACTCACCCTCACATAGTTCTAAACTTTTATGAACACAAAACAAGATATTCAGAATAATAAGAAGCCATTAGCCATGTTTCCATCCATGTATGTGTATTAGACATGCAAAACTGCAATATTTCATAAAATATGTGCAATATTTTATCAAATATTTGCTATATTGATATAAAAATATGGATTTTTTTGTATCTTCATGATTAAAAGCGAGACTTGCTTAAAGATTAACCAAATATATTTTTCAATAGAGCAGATTAAAAGAACAGTTCTCCTCAAAATTGTAATTCTGTCATCATTTACACACCATTGTATTGTTGCAAACCTGTACGAGCTTCAAACAGGTTTTAAACAAGTAGATGATGAGTAAATGATAGCATTTTCATTTTAAAAGTGAGCTATCCCTTACACCAGGGGTTCTCAAACTCGGTCCTGGAGGTCCGGTGTCTTGCAGATTTAAGCTCCAACTTGCCTCAACACATAGATATATACACTAGATATCACATAGGGACCCTGAGCATGCGTCAATAGTGCCGCCACATTGGTACAGTGCTTCTAGGACAAACGTCATTCAACCGCACTAGTCAAGACAGTGTGCCAATGTGAAGATGCTGGACTTTAGTGCTGTGTTTGTGTTGTAGTAACGAGCAAACAAAGAAAACAAAGCACAAAGGCATCACATTTTATAGGTAAGATTTTGTTTTTTATGTTTTTGTATGTTATGAACTTTTGAGCTTAACAAGTAACATTATTGATGATAATACAGTCTCTTACTGCAGTCACCATAAGGCAAAGTAGCACCAACTCGCACTAAATTCTAAGCTTATGCTAGTTTTGTTGAATAAAATAAGCAAACAATGTTATGAAATTTGACAACAAGACGCTGCGCTGCCAGAAACTTGTATTATTGTCGGCTAAGTGAACGATTCGTTCATAACGGAGATTCATTCACAAACTAATCGCTCCCTCCGTCAGAATGAGAAGTGAAAGCAGGAGAGAGGGTGTTTTTCAAGACATGGATTAGATCAAATTAAACTATATCTTAAAATATTTAATAATATAATTAAAATATACCATATATCTATGGCCTCAACACACCTGCAAGGATGTTGACAGCCTAGTAAGAGCTTAATTAGCTAGCCCAGTTGTGTCTGATTGGGATTGGATCTAAAATCTGCAGGACACCGGACCTCCAGGACCAAGATTGAGAACCTCTGCCTTATATACCTAAAAGTATGTGTAGGCTAACTTGTATCTTAGCAAGCAGTTTCAAAGCTTGAATCTCAACACTGACATCTATAACATTATCGTTTCACACTCTTAAACCAATGCTAATGTCACTGTAGGATGTTAAATATCCTTCACTCCCTCAAGTCTCTGATGTTCTGCAGACATTTGACACTGAGCGGCCGTCATTAATGTAAACAGCCGAAGCCTGACACTTCTCTGGAATGTCTATCCCATGACACACTAACACAATTAACAGATCCCATGTCTAGCACAAATGCTCTCCGCTGTTTAGAATAAAACATTTAGAAAGGATAGTCACAACCCGCTGGGCCTGTTCACACCTGGTTCACACCTGAATCTACCAGGTTGTTTTCATGATGGATTTTTTTAATGTGTATGAACAATCACTAAAGAGCAACTACACCACACCTACTGACCTAATTCCTAAAAATTACAGGATGTGTTGTTGAAGTGCACTGATCAGACAAGGTTTAACCCTTTTTTGGATTATTATGGATGTGTTAATACAAACAGAACCACTTTCACTAAAAAGTGCAATTTTATGGAAATTTATTTCATCCTTATTTTCAGCCTTGTGTTAGTTTTCTTTCCTATATATAAATCTGTGTACAAAAGGTATAAATAATAATAGTTACATCTAAATAATAGTTACATCTAAAAAAAAAAAAGGCACATTGATAACCATTAACTACAATTCCAGTGCCAAATTAGATAGTGAGATAAATAAATAAATAAATCATATATACATTAAAATAAAATTAATTGATTGATAGATTAATTTAATTTAAACCATATCAACACTATTTTCTCAAGTTGGATCAATGAAGCAAATACTCTCTTTTTTTATTATGGGTTAGAGCAAAATGGCCGCATTATATATATTTTTATCAACCCAGACTCATCATTGATGCGTACCCCTATATACATTTCTGGAGATTGCGAAATACGTGCCAGGAGGTACGTTTATTTTTTTGCAGTTTTTGTTTTCGCAAATCCACCAGAGGCCGCTGTGTACACTTTTTCAGATCTCAAATTTGTTTTGCAAGTGCCATCTGTGCTTGCTGTTCCCATGTAAATCCACCAGAGGCCACTGGCAACTGACTGACTGACTGATCACCCTTCCCTAAACCCAACCGATAGTGTTTTCAAAAGCACCGATTGACCAACCCACCACCTTCCCTAAACCCAGACGTTCAAAAGCAATTCAGTAAAAGAAAAGCCATCGTTTTAAAGTCAAAATGCAGCTCTGGCTTTGTAATTCAAGCTCTCCAGAAATGTATGTGGGGGTACATTTTCACAATGAGCCTGTGTTGATTTTTATGCATATACTAATACATTTATGTACAGTATGTGAGTAGTTTGTTTGTTTGTAGACACTGCACAAAGAAATGTATCCTAATTGATATAAAATAAATTTATTTTATTATTTGTTAGGTATTATTCTATTATTTTACCTATTTGTTTTATTATTAATGGCTTATGCAGTATTTTAATTAAATAAACAAACAATCACGCAAACCACATATCATTTAGTAAATGGGGAAATAATGAGTTTTTTAAAAACACACAGCTGTCATTATGTTAGCAGTGGTGGAAAGAGTACTGAAAAATCAAACTCAAGTAAAAGTACCATTACTTGCCTAAAAATGTAGTGCAAGTAGAGTAAAAGTATCTGTTGTAAATATCACTCAAAGTATGAGTAAAAGTAGCCCTTTTAAAAGTACTCAAAAGTAGTGAGTTTTACGCTGTAAAAAGCTGATGCGTTTACATGTAATTTGTGCATGTGTGTGTAAACGTAACATTCTGTAGTGCATTTAGGTATTGCCCAGCAGGCACACAACATCATAAGATGTTATTGTTAGGTTAATTTTAGGTTGTGATGTCAGGTGACCAAACTTCAATGTCTAGCCAGCGTCTAAGGACAACGTTATTTAAGCCCCGTTTACACTAATGCGTTTTCGTTTTGAAACGGCGTTTCAAATCAAAAACAATCCGCATCCACACTAGCGTTTCATCTAGCGTTTCTAAACATATCTCCATACACACTACTTCACACCAAAAACGTATATTACGTGACCATTCGCACACTCTGTGCATTCGCGTTCAAGTATAAACAGGAAGCATGTGTCTCGCTCTGCATTTGGTTATTGTTAGTCAACAAACGCTGATTGAACGATGAACGCGAGCGATTAGCGAGTGCTCCAACAATAGCTTGCCTCTTGCGAATATATGCAGCTGCTGTAGTAAAAAAGGCAGAGTTTAACTGCACAATGGTGCCTAAAATGGCAATAGTGCAAACAACGCTCCCATTTTTGTGTCAATGTTGTAGTTTACAGTAAGGGCTGGTCTGCCGTCTTCCGGTAGCGTTATAGTCATGTGATAAGGGCTTGACAAATAGGGGGAGGATACGCAATGACCCAAAAGGCCCAATCAGGTAGCGAATCTCAGCAGCCACGCCTCCGTTTTCAGATGTCTCCGTTTTCCCCCATCCACACTGAAGGAGCAGCAGCGTTTTAGAATGAAAACGACCTCTCCAGTGTTTTCAAAATGCTCCATTTTCGGGGCTCGAAAACTCTGGCGTTGTGTGGACGGGTGGCGTAACTGTAGCAAAACTCGTTTCAAAACGAAAACGCATTAGTGTAAACGGGGCCTTAGATGATTAATAACGATGCCAAATAACGTTGATATTTGGTCGATTTTAGGTTCTTAGGAAGTGACCAAAATCCAACATCGAGCCAACATCTTAAACCATGGGTGACCAACCCTGTTCCTGGCGATCGACCTTCCTGCAGATTTCAGCTCCAACCCTGATCAAACACACCTGAACCAATTAATTAGAACCGGAGGAGCACTTGATAATTACAGGCAGGTGTGTTTGGTATGAGCTGCAACTGAAAAATGCAGGAAGGTCGATCTCCAGGAGTAGGGTTGAGCACCCCTGTCTTAAACCAACGTCATATTGACGTCAAATACTGACATTTATTTGTCAGGAATGGCAACCAAAATCCAATGTCTGATAGACGTCATAGTTGTAATGTCCACACAACTTCAAGCTGTAACATCATTAAACATTGATACTTGGTTGATATTAGGTTGAACGTCGGACATTGACCTGATGTTGAGTTCTAACTTCAACCCGAAACAAAATGCAACGTCCCCATGACGTTAAGGTACAATGTCAATCTGACGTCATGTTGATGTCTTGTGCCTGCTGGGTGTTTAAGGTTATTTTGGTCATCATACAGTAAATATTCGTCATCTTCTCATCAATGACAATCATCTAAACAGCCTCTGGGTCATTGGGTGTAAAGATTTTGGACATCTTCTTGGACCGTTTTTTAATGCTTTTTTAACAGTTTGCTGCAATTATAAATTGCCCATGTCTTGAGGTAGTTCATTATGATGCGATTTACCTTCTATGTGTAATCTGATTAGACAGAAATCACAGGATTGATTTTTCTAATCTTCATAGACAAGAAAAAGTAAAGTAATGACTGCAGGTTGATAGAAAGTAGTGGAGTAAAAGTACCGATACAGCATTAAAAATGTACTCAAGGGAAAGTAAAAGTACACATTTTTTAAAACTACTTAGTAAATTACAATTCCTGAGAAAAACTACTCAGTTAAAGTAGTTTGAGTATTTGTAATTAGTTACTTTACACCACTGTATATTACCAATAATATAACATGTTAAATCATCAAAATGTTAATAAAAGCATAAACAATATTAATAAACAATGCTTAATTAACTTTTTATTTCCTTTTTATACCATTTTTGTCCTCTATGGACCTGTGTGTAACTTTTTAAACTTAATACACAAGCCATGAAGGTGGAAAAAATTCACTAGTTCTGATTAATGGAAATCCATAACACTGGTCACAGTATTGTGGCTATCAGAGCAGTAGCAAAAAGGAAATGAAAGCTGCTTGTGTGCTTTGAGCATCACTTTTGGATTTAATCTACAAAATAAGAGCATATAAAATAAAACCACCGCCAATAGCTATGTGAATTTCAGTAGCAGTCCCAAATCTGAAACGAACAGTGTCAAAGCTTCTATTTCAGCTCACCGCCTCACTTTTCACCATGCTGGGTGGTGGAAACGTGGGAATGCTTTGCTCCGCTGTAATGATGTCGTCACCTTGCTCTCAAAAGCCCCTGGCGTCTTGACATGGCAACATTTCACCTGTTGTCATTTCCACGTCCACACACTCTCCCAGCCTGCCCGAATGTGCCACTGCATTCAGGGAAACATTTTCACTGTACAACTAGCTCCCGAGTGTTTGTGTGCGCTCCGTCTTGGGCTAATAAACATGGTCTGAGAGAGCCCTCGGGGGCGACCAGGCCGGGTAATGAGAGTATGTTTAGTCTGGGGAAGCTGGGACAAATTCTGATGGATTGCATGGCCACGGCTTAACCTCCTCTAATACACACTAAAGCACAGAGAGAGAGAGTTCTGCACACTTTCACTTTTTCAAACGCTACTTGGGAAATGGATGGAAATCAGGTTCCAAGATGCTCTCATGATTTCTGAAGTAAGACGTATATTCGACGGAAGGCTGAAATGAAAATAGCCTGCTCTGCCAAAGAGATCTCGCAGAGAAAAAAAAAGCACAATAAATCAAGGCTTTTCTCGCTTGGTTGTGAAAGCACATGTTTAGTCAAATGGCCTGCCGTGTCCAACAAGCACGAACTTGCCCTTTCATGTAAATAGAAAGAGCATGATGAGCTCTGATGGAGTCAGGGTGTATGTTTAGTCACCCTCAGACGTATCCTGGGCTCTGAAGTCTCCGTTTATGATCTTTTGCACCACAAGCCCAATTGTGACAGTTCAAAGACGCCTCGCAAGAATACACGGCCCTCGGGCTCAGCAGTCTTACTGAGAGAAGTCGCCCTCTGTAATTAGCAGCTTTACATAATCCAAAATTAAAGGTTCGATTTACTTTAAATGTGATAGGTTTCTCTTGATACGAGGTGATAAATTACTTGGAAATGATCATCTGAACATCTTTGAAACTTTGGATTTAGGCCAATAAGATAATGTGCACATGTCACTTTTGGCGAATTGTGTTTTATGGGCCTGAAAATACACCATTTTTCAGAGTGTGAGTTTTTGAAAACTATATAGTACTTACTGTAAACAACAAAAACATAATTTGGTGAATATAGTGACAGAGACGTGAGTGAGTAGCCTACTTAACAACCAAAACAACAATGACGGATTACCAGCATGCTCTCACACTTTACGTATATTATAAGTACATATTAGTTCGTAACAAATTTTTATGACAAATATACATTTATGTACAATTTGATAAATGGATGCTGAAGCAGAACACACTGATACCTAGTATTTTACAACTAAACAAACAAAAAAAAATCTTTACAAATACACACACACACACACACACACACACATACATACACACATATATATATATATATATATATATATATATATATATATATATATATATATATATATATATATATATATATATATATATATACACACACACACTTATCGGCCACTTTTTTTAGGTACACAGTAATGCAAATTTCTAATTTCAAACACATGGCAGCACTCAATGCATTTAGGTATGTAGGTCAAGAAAATCGGCTGCAGTTCAAACCGAGCATCAGAATGGGGAAGAAAGGTGATTTAAGTGACTCTGAACGTGGCATGGTTGTTGATGCCAGACGGCCTGGTCTGAGTATTTTAGAAGCTGCTGATCTACTGGGATTTTCATGCACAACCATCTCTAGGGTTTACAGGGAATGGTCTGAAAAAGAGAAAATATCCAGTGAGCGGCAGTTCTGTGGGCGTAAATGCCTTGTTGATGCCATTCAAAGGAGAATGGCCAGACTGGTTTGAGCTGATAGAAAGGCAACAATAACTCAAATAACCACTTGTTACAACCGAGGTATGCAGAAGAGCATCTCTGAATGAACAACACGTCCAACCTTGAGGCAGATGGGCTAAAACAACAGAAGACCACATCGGGCGTCACTCCTGTCAGCTAACAACAGGAAACTGAGGCTACAATTCGCACAGGCTCACCAAAATTGGACAACAATGACATCGAAAAACGTTGCCTGGTCTGATGAGCCTTGATTTCTGCTACGACATTTAGATGGTAGGGTCAGAATTTGGATCCATCCTTCCTTGTATCATCAGTTCAGGCTGGTGGTGGTGGTGTAATGGTGTGGGGGATATTTTCTTGAAACACTTTGGGCCCATTAGTACCAATTGAGCATTATGTCAATGCTACAGCCTACCTGAGTATTGTTGCTGACTATATATTTCCATCTCCTTATGACCACAGTGTACCCATCTTCTGATGGCTATGTCCAGCAGGATAACTCGCCATGTCATAAAGTGTGAATCATCTCAGACTGGTTTCTTGAACATGACAATGAGTTCACTGTACTGAAATGACCTCCAAAGTCACCAGATCTCAATCCAATAGAGCACCTTTGGAATGTGGTGGAACATAATAGTGTATATATACACTTTCAACATTTTAGTTGACAATGTATTTTTTAGACCACTTAGCCATAAGTCTCTTTTAACCTCTCTTTAATGATTCACAGCAGACTTACTATGATTTCTATTGATTTGTCTCTAGATGAAATTTTTATGCATATACTTTTGGAACGGCATGAGGTTGAGTAAATTATGAAAGATTTCAAAAGCTTAAACTAACCCTTTAAACTAACTGTTGCAAGCAAAAGATCCTTTGCTCTTATTCATCGAAAAGACAATCAAAAATGCACTTTTTACCCCTAAACCCCTTATTGTTTTCACAATAAACAACATTTATATTTTATTTGCATAGCTTTGACAGACCATGTCCCACAACAACCACAAAGTGTATATAACAGGAACGTTTTAAACTCAATGTATTTTTCTGGAAATGTTATTGCTGGGTGCTGTAGTGCTGTCTAATTAAAATGTGGCTTAAATGAAATAAACCATATTTAGTTTACAAGGAGACAAAAACATTAACATGCACATTCTCCACTGCGTTTGACGGCTCATCTGTAATTTTCAGCAAAATATGAATTCTTTAAAATAGAAGTTCTAAAGGACTATGAAAGTATTTCATGGATGGCATTTAACTAGATTACTTTTGTTTGAGACTGAAAGCACTAGGTTAAAAAACAGCTTCAAACAGTCTTATCTGTGATATTTAAGATAAGAACAATTAGTAAAAGTGGGTGAGAAAAAAAATCTCTATTTTTCTCACCTGGTACTCCAGCAGTAATCTAATTATAAAATGTCAGTAAACTAGCTTCTTGCTCCAGTTCCTTCACTTTCCAAAGGAAACACATGAGAAGGTTTTGTAGAGCCGACATCTTAAAAAAAATGGGATCAGCTTCAGCACTTTTGATCATTCTGAGAAGCAAGGGCGGAAATTGTTTAAAAGTGAGCATGTTTTCACAGTAAATCTGTTCAATGTGGCCGTGGCTCTGTTTAATAGAGTAATGACCCAGGAGCTTTTAGTTGGTGCTGGCAGCTGTCTTCCTGGAGGAAAGAAAAAAAAGCCAATAAACATCTGCACCAAAGAAATGTTTGAGTTTTCATTTGCTTATTATCTGGGTTTTTGCTCAGAACTTTTATTTAAGCATGTGGGAATGTTCTTCTGATTGAGAGACACATGTCTCCAGGCTGTAGTTAGGTGATAATGTGTTTTTTTCTGTGGCACTTTCTATTACAGTAAAAAAAAAAGGAGAGGAGAGAGAGAGAGAGTTCAATTACTTTTCTCCCATTACTTTTTTTTTTTTGCACTTTAAAGGTACAAATCCAATGTGTTTTCTTATAAAATAAATATTAGATATATTGGATAAGCTATAAAACTATCTAAGCATTAAATATTTTAACAAATCAAATATTTATGTATACTGGACCTTTTCATCTACATGACGTGAATTCATTTCAATAACTTTCTCAATCCACAAATTCTACTATTAATAATAAACATTATCTCTGTTATCGTTTCATTCATTCATTTTCCTTTAGCTTAGTTCCTTTATTCATCAGTGGAATGAATCACCAACTTATCCAGCATATGTTTTACACAGCAGACGCCCTTCCAGCTGCAATCCAGTACTGGAAAACACCCACACACTCTCACATTCACACACACATACACTACGGCCAATTTTGTTTATTCAATTCACCTATACTGCATGTCTTTAGACTGTGGGGGAAACTGTAGCACCCGGAGAAAACCCACGCGAACATGGGGACAACATGCAAACTCCACACAGAAATGCCAACTGACTCAACCTGGACTCAAAACACTGACCTTCTTTTTGTGAGGTGACAGTGCTACTCACTGAGACACCATGTCGCCCCCTCTGTTATCTATTTGCTCCTTCTTACACCAGGTATTTTCACTAGCTTATGAGTTTCTTTGTAACAAGGCAAAACGTTATTTTCCAAAACCTTTACTGTCTCTGTTCCTCTCTGTTCTGTTTCATTGAAATGAGTGGCCATACTCATGTCACATCTTTCATGAAGCAGTTAAAGAGTAAATTCTTCTATAAGCACTTCATCTACTGACATACTTAAACCAATGTACTTATAGTACACAAAGTACACACAAACACGCACACATATAGTTCATCTAGCTTGTTTGAATGAATCAATGGATACATTATCCATATCTAAGTTTGAATTATCTATTCAATTTTTTTTAAATAATAACATTACAAAAATAAGGTTTTGCAAATATATTTGTATTGTATTGTAATAATGTATTTGTCTATTTAAAATCAGGACAATTAAACAGAATAACATTTCACAAATAGGCCTACACATTTTAGTAACTCCATGAAACATTTTTATTTTTTTAATTCCTTATTTTGTCCTTGCTAACATCCCAGAATAGAAGAACCAAGTTTTTTTTAAAGCACACCTATTTTACCCCTTTTAAAGATTTAATTTAAGTCTTTTGTGTCTCCAGAATGTGTCTGGACAGTTTCAGCTCAAAACACCCATCAGATTAATAATTAAACCTTATAGAATGTTGGAATGTTCTGCTCTAAACACAATTTAGCTGTTTTTGTGGCCTGTCGTATAGACTGGAGTACTATTAAATATTGTGTCTATGAAGTATTGTAGGAATCGCCACTGTAGGACTTATTGTATGTTGTTTGTCTTATTTTCTTGGCATCTACATCAGCAATCCACTTAAAACTACAATTATTTGTACAGTATACTCATTATTCCAAGATGTTTTCAGTTCTTTAAATGGAAGAGTCTGTTTACTCTCTTAGTGAACAGTAGTACACAGTTTTTAGGTGTTAAATATTTCTAAAGTTCCTTTGCATTTCCACCTGCAGCACTGAGACTGAGAATGATTATGTGCAGAAGGCTCCACATCCTGTTCTTAAGGACTGATATTTTATTCCATCTCATTTCTTAAGCAAAGATGCTGATGCCAAATTTTACACTAAACTGCCATTACATATTACTGGTTATAGCACTGTGCAGTATACTATTTTCAATGATTGTGGACTTGTTCCCAAATTTACTCATGCCATTTGTCAGTTATTTCCTTGGGTCCTCTCATACACACTGCACAATAAGACGCAAGATGTGTTTGCTGCGACTTGTTGGTATTTTCAGACCAGCTCAACCTTAATTATCCTGTTTTGTGCCACGTTGTTTAAATAGCAAATCCATTTGCGCCGCTTTGTGGACTCATGGGTGTTCCGGTCTAGAAAGAAGGTGTGTTAGGGCACATTGTTGGAGCGTTGTTATTTTAAGGAACTAAAATAGACTGCGCAATTGACCAGCTGAAAGCAGGTCTAAAGTCCAGTGCAGAGCGCTTTAGTTGTGCGCCTTAAATGCGTACACATTGCTTAATACACGCAGGATGTAGAGCAATACACAAATATCTTTACAAGTGAAAAATAATTAAAGGATTAAAATGTTACAAAAATTATTCTTAAATATAAAAAACACTGGCTCCATGCCTTCACCTTGGGGGGCTTTTTCAGTTTATTCATGACAATCTGAATTTGTATAATGCTATTATTATTAGCAGTATTATTTAATATATGCGTATTTATATTTGTTTTATTAAAAACAAGTTTAGATTTGTCCACCTGTTGGGTTTTGGAGACGTCTGCATCACTATATAGGGCATAAGAATAGGACGCGTGTTTGGATATAACTCAGTTTTTTGACCACACTTTGTTAATATTGTTCATTTATTCGTTTGCTGGAAATTAGAACTGAATTTAGAAATAGTTTTGAAACAAATCTTTGCACTTAACAAACAAAATTAAATATATAGGCTGATGGGTGTCTTCAGTGGAGAGCGTACAACACCGTTTCCTTACTCCACCAAAATAAAGAGAAAGTAAAGAGGCTGAATGGAGGAGACTCATTCTTTATTCTTGCTGCAGATGGTCTGTTTATCTGTTTTCTCGCTAGTGAAGTGTTCACTTTTTCCATTCAGTTTATCCACTTACAAAGTTACCATGTAAATAGCAAATGTGCCACAGCGGGACGCAACTGACTCCTAAAGGGAATGGGAGATTAGACTCTGATTGGTTTAATGCACATTATGCTCAGACACCTTTAAAACTCATTAAGAAAATAAGCACAAACCTGTTAGACCATGCGTCGTGGCACAAACCATATTTTTCCATTCTTAAAATAGCAAAAGTGGATTCGGACACGCTCTTAATGCTTTTGCCATGCGGCTTGGGTTTGCGTCTTTCATAAACTACGACAGTTTGCGTTCATTGAACAGTACGAATGATTAATTAATCCATCTCAAACAGTCCCTTAAAAGTCACGTCTCGCTTTCAGTTTCGGGCTCGGGCGCGTTTTGCACTCACACTGCAAGCGTACCGCGCCTGAGCCCAAGTGAACCGCGCTCTGGCACACCTCTTCCAACCGGGCCAGGGCCGGCCAAGTGTACCGTGCCTGAGCCCGATTCAGAGCACTCACACTCTCAAACGATCCGGGAAACGGGCCTGGGCACGGTTCGGATAGCATAGTGTGAGTACGCCCTTAGACTCTGCGACTAGATCGTTAAAATTTAACCCTTTATATGTGTTGCCTAATTTCTATTCATACTTCAAGCATTCATCACCTTCTTAATCAATTTTCTCTTCAGATCTCAAGCCTAAGCAAATAACTGAGAAAGCATCAATCTGAAGCCCAGTTTTTATGATGTCATCATGCAGACTTCTTTCAAAGTATTTTACAGTATTTTAAAATACAAAAATACAAGACACTAAAGTATTTTGATACAAAATATACGGATTTTAAATACGTATTTTAAACACATGTATCATAAATACGGCCCATCCCTGGTGACAGACATGAAGGAAGCAGATCTCATGTAACATTTGTGAGAAATACTACAGTAAGAACATTCCAAATGATTGTTTGATGTATTTGTTGTGGAGTTAATTCAAGCCTTTCAATTGCTATGTTTCCATCCAAAAATTAACTTTATGCGCAAAACTGGATTAATGCATAAAAGATGGTGCAATTAAAGCAGCGTTTCCATCCAACGAGTCAAAAGCGAAAAAAAATTGTCATTTCTTGATTATCTGGCGCCAATATTAACAGTAAAAAATGGAATTTTCTGCAATAAAAGAAGCTGCGTGAATCTCTTCTTCATTTAATAAATGACTTGCACCTCAGAACGCAATCCTGACATGCAGTGACGTTCGGTGGCATTTGAATACATGAGACGCGGAGCACAGACGCTCTCGATTCTGGAGGTCATTAATATAATATAGTAATATAAAAACACTAATACTGATTGATATGATTATAACGCATTACTACGGAGACATGTTTAATAAGCATCTGTCAATCAATTTAGTGTGCGGGGAAAACCGCACTCTTAATCATGTTGACGGTCGGCCTCAAAACGGAAGCTATTTGGATTGTATTTTATGTCAGGAAATTTCAAAAAAGAGACTTATTGTCTTTTTATCAACCCGATATGAACTGTGGACACACTATAACCTACACACAGTTTCTGTCCAAACAGCTAACAAACGATGATTTTCATGTTAGGTGCCCTTTAAAATATATTAATCTTAATAGTATTATTATTATTATTATTATCACTGCTAGCAACTAGAAAAGTAAGGACGAGGACGACGCCTATTTTTTGATCGCAAACAAAGTCAAAGCCATTAAAAACCCTGACCAAAAAGCAGAGCAAGAGAAGGAAAGTCAAACATTGAAATCATCTACGCTCTAAATAAGGAACACACCACTACAATACACCGAGTCCAACAGTTCATTAGAATCAAGTCCCACACATAAAAAAACGTACAAAGAAAGATGTCAGAGGACACGGCAAGACCTCCAAACACATCCAATTTCTATTAACTCTCTTTGTTGGGTGATTATTAGGGGTACATCCGAGGTTATCGTTGCTGAAGGTATAGCCGTAAAGGATTCACAGAGTCAAGGATACATTTGACAGACAGCTCTCTCTCTCTCTCTCTCTCTCTCTCTCTTTCTTCCTATTATTTGAACAGAACAGATAAATGAACTCTCGTACTCGCAATGAAAAACACAATAATCATTCTGTTTCACTAGCAGGTCATCAGCCACCAGCAATATTCATCCCTCAGCCGAGTAATAAGTGTAGAGGTCACTTCAAAGAGGGACAATGACCACAGCGAGAGATTGATGGTCCAGAAAAGGCCAGGCAAAATCCCGGCTAAATCAAAGCGATTCAGTGTTAATGAAATCCCAATGCCGTACACTGTAAATCATCTATGAACTAATCTATTAGTGATAATGAATTGGCATTGGCAGTTTAAACCTTACTTTTGCAATTCATTATATTGAGATTAACAAGGGATGGAATCTAAGCGAGAGTGTCTGTGGGGAATTATGTCTGCGGGCTGCGTTGTCAATCACAGATTGTGTTCTCGATGTCTTCCATTAATCGAGCCGAATTAATAAGACTTTCTTTGATGCCGACAGCTTTCCTACTTTCCCCAAGATAGTTAACTCTTCATTACCCAAAATTAAAGGCATCCATCTTGCTCGCCGCTGCCATATTGGCTTGAACCTCTGCCTGTCACAACTTTGGTGTAAGACGGAGAGTGATGAACGACTAGCTGTGATCCCTTCAACCCAAAGCCAACTGAGTGTCCAAGTCGCTCCAATCCATTTATCTCTGGAGGCCGCGCCACGGGCCTGCTTTTATAACAATGAGCGGGAGCGAGTCCTATTGCACTTTTATAGAAATGATTTTAATTATATGCCTGGCAGCTCTCGGAGAGTTCATAAAGATCGCCTAAAGCTTTTAACACAGATCTGATGGAATCTCATCAGTTATGGTAATAATAAAATGTGGGTACTTTGATTGAGGGAGGATTTCTCCTTCAAAAACGATGGACTGGACATTCAGCGATTTGGTTTTATTTTAGATGCACAGGGAAAAAGGCAAAGCTTGGTGCTTATGATATTATTGGTTCATGTTTTTTGTTGGGTTTTTCTTGATTTTTTACAACAAGAAATAGATCCAGATTAGAATTTGAGCTGGTATCCGTGAACACTTTCTCAGGGAAATACATGCATTGTTAGCTGCTCATTTTATTAGTAGGGCCAGACAGAATCTGCAGACATTTCTGCGAAGAAATTGGATAAAAAAAATCTGGACATTTATGCGGAATAATTTTAGTAACTCATCATAATTAAAAACTTAATATTTGAAATAAAAATAATACCTTTTTAACTTTTATTTAATGTTTACAATGCAAATCCAATCAGATCCACTTATTTGGTAAACAAAGCAAGTCTTTCATATAATATATGTACTAAAAGACAGGACATATTACTTTACAAACTGTATTGTAAATAAATCATATGAACATTTTCATATTAGTCAATATATATGCTTAAAATTAATTAATTAATTAAAATATAAATTTACAACGATTTACAGAAGTAAATAAATAGACTCAATGATGGGCTAAAAATCTGCGGATTTCTGCACATGCAGATTCCGTGTGGGCCTATTCATTGGTTATAAATATAGTGACAAACTTGACAGTGAATAATAAACAATTTCTGCTCATTTGAATTAAATTTTGATTTCTTGTAGTGAATACTTAATTAAATAAGTTTATTTAAGTAAAGATGTTGCAAATACGTTTTATTTTCTGTTAATAAATGTTTCACTGCATATATTTTATATAAAACAATAAAGAAGATAATCTTGATTGTAATGCTAAATAATTTCTGCCTACTTTCTTTAGCTTAGTTTTTGTCAAAATCTTTAGCCTTTTTTCACAAATTTTTCAAAATACTTTTAGAAATATTATAAATATATTGGTGGCATAAGTGGGTAGCCACAATCGCCTACACGCAAGAAGGGTCGCTAGTTCAGCCCTGGCTGGGTCAGTTGCCATTTCTGTGTGAAGATTCGCATGTTCTCCTGTGTTTATTGTGTGTTTCCTCCGGGTGCTCTCAGGTCACATCATTAACAGGAAAGGCTGTCTCATAGGCAATGGGGGACAATAACCGTTTTCAAGGTATACTGCGGCTTGGAAAGTCAAGGTTTTAAGACCGGCAAAAATTTTCTTCTATACCGTTCCTAAGGTATGTGTAAGATTTTTTATTTAGTTTTTTTTTTTTTTTTTTTTTTAAATAAGACAAGTATTATGATTTATTGAATTTAATTTAACTGACATGTTTACTGTTCCAAAATATTTTAAATGTTTCTCAAACTAAAATATATTGTGTTTAAAGGGGGAAAAAGTTTTAGTTTTTTTACCCAGGCATTTAAAAAGAATATATTTAGAGCAGTACCGTGAAACCGGGATATTTTTTTATTCAGAGTTATCATACCATCAGAATCTTTACAACGGGGCCCATGTCTGCTGTCTAAGCAACTGGCTGAATGTAAGGGAGGGACTAAGCGAAATTGTTTCTACTTCATAATTAATATTCTCAAACTCTCAGCAATACAACTTTACAATAAGTACAATTGTTTGTATTCGTTACTTTGTTATTACAATTCCAATTTTCCTACTTGCAATGACTGTATTTGGAATGTTTTTTGCTCTCCTCTTAGAATCCACTGTAACGTGAAGTGAACACTGACAAAGGAGTGCGGATCCAAATGCAGGATTTATTAGCAGGATGGTCAGGCAAGCAATGGTCAACACAGGGGCAAAGAGATGTGCACAGGAAATGCCTGAGTTGTAGTCAAAAAAACATGCAGATTGGTCAATACAGGCAGGCAGCAGGCAACATAAACAACAAACAAAGGCGAGGGTCACAACCACGGCAAGACAGGCAAGGAAAACGTGTCGTAATGTTCACATGCAGTATAACCAGACCCAGCAAACTATGTATGTGAAACAGAGGGGTTTAAATAGTTTCAGTAATCAGTGATCATGAGTATCAGCTGTGTGTGTGTGTGTGTGTGTGTGTGGTGTGT
>LR812535.1:42484566-42513726 GCA_903798195.1 Danio kyathit
AAGTTTGTAATTACATGTGCAGTGTGTATATTTACGTATACAACTATAAATAAACAAACAACTGTCCATTAAATATACAAAGAAAGATATTAATTTATATATATTATCTTGGATGTAACTACAGCATAATTACAATGTAACTACATAGTAAATACAATGTAATGACAAAGTATTTACATACAAGATAAAAGTGTGCAATCACATATTACATGTGTACTGTGTACATTTAAGTATAAACTATAAATACACACATGAAATATACAAAGGAACAAATTACTAAATATTATCTGGGATGTAATTACAATGTAATAGCAATGTAATTACATTGAAGATAATAGGTTGTAATTACATTACATGTGTATTGTGTATGTTTATGTAAATAACTATGAATACACAAATACAGTACATTAAATATACAAAAAAACTTTTATGGTTATAAATATTATACTATTACATATCTACATATATATATTATAATAGGTGGGCATAGATTAATTTTTTAAATCTAGATTAATCTAGATTAATTTTGGAATTAATCTAGATTAAAATGGCTCATTTGAATTCTGCCGAAGGCATTCAGAATATGTGTGCTACCCAAATAATAAGTCTTTGAGAACGGATTTCTCAAGCCAGGTGGCGCATTAGACCAGGGGCTCAACTGCGGTTTCCAAAATGCATCAAACTGCTTGAGAAGCATTTCTACTATGATAATTGGTGATGAAAATAAATGATGTTCAATACGATGTAATTGTGTTTACTAACTGTTTATTCAATTAAACATGAATTTTGAACTGTAGACCTACATAAGCTTCAAACTGCGTTGATGACCTTAATCCGACTAAAGTCATAAATGAACTAAACAGAAATGGAATTAAGACATGGAGTATGCAGATATTAGTGGCATTATTGAAGTAAAAGTACAAGATCCACACTCGGCTGTCAGTAAAGGACCACACACACACACACACATACATACATACATACATGTATATATGTATATGTGTGTATATATATATATATATATATATATATATATATATATATATATATATATATATATATATATATATGTGTATATATATATATATATATATATATATATATATATATATATATATAATATATAATATATATATATATTATATATATATACATACATATATATATATATATATATATATAGATAATATACATATACATATATATATATATATATATATATATATATATATATATATATATATATATATATATATATATATATATATACATATACATAATACATATATATATATATATAACATACATAACATGTGTGTGTGTACTGTATGTAATGCATGTATGCATGCATGTAATATATATATATATATAAAAATAATAGTATCATTGTAAATAATAAATAAATAATGATCCATAAACATAGTGAAAAACAGAGTGATAAACTATTTGGCTCTGTAATTTATTTTTATCCATCATTAAATTAACATTATGTTTGATATTTTAATTTACATTTGTGTCAAAAGCATATCTCTGGCCAAAGCTGTTTGGATTTACTGTGTTTTGTTCTTCAGATAATTTTCTCTCTGTTTTTCAGACAGTACAGTAATATTTAACATGGTAATATTGATATTATTGCTGCGGAAAAAAAAACAAAAAAAACTTTTAGAATTATTCATGGTCTGCTTTTAGTAGTTCGTTTTAATTTTAATTTAAGTTTAATTTTCCTTAATGTTCAATGGATGAACTGTGAGAGAAATAATGACAGATTATTGATTAAAAAAAAAAAAAAAAAAAACTCTTCACTGATAAGTCACTCCCATAATTTATGCAATGTATCATGAGACATGAGAAAAAGGTTGATACACTGATTTAAAAAAAAATGCTTATTGATAACCCTAGTTTATATATTTTATATTTAAAATATTCAAACATAATACATATACTCTTTTTTAAGTTAAGTGGGTGTAAACCATTATATTTGGGCTGAATTTAAACAAATGATGTTGAACATTACTCAATTAAATTTTTTGTTTAAATTCAAAACATAATTTGTTTGCAACAATTTTGCAGACATTTTTTTTTTTTCAGTGAACCAACCTGGCAATGCAAGGAAACCATGTAAACACTACAAAAAGCTTATTTGCATTTTATATATATATATATATATATATATATATATATATATATATATATATATATATATATATATATATATATATATATATATATATATATATATATATATATATATATATATATATATATATATGGGCCATTTATATGGGCTGAATTCAAACTAAATAAGTTGAACATTACTTCATTTAATTTGTTTGTTTAAATTCAGCCCATTTAAATTGTTTGCAACCACTTACCTTAAAAACAAAGTAGTAGTATATCCAATGAATTTTTTTTTTTTTCCAGTGTACCATGAAGACTAATCAACAAATCAGTGTATTTCCTGCTACTCATGTCAAAATTTGTGTACATGAATATGGCATAGGTTATGTCATTGGTCATGTTCAATAAATCAATTAAAACCGAACAAGAGAATTGCTAAATGTCAGCGGGGAAATTTATGGCTCATATAATGTCCACTCAAGATGCAGCATTTTAATTGTAGCACTTCTACTTATGCTGTATAAGATGAGAACACATTTTTTTTTAATTGTTTGGTTCATGAAAGCATCTGAGATTACACTATTTCCTTTTCTCTTTCTGCAAATTGTGTGCTCTTTGTGAAGGTGTTTAAATCCACAGTGAAGATGTGTTCCTGTCACATTCCACACATGTGCACTTCAATAAACCGACAGAAAGCAGGTAAATGTAATTATTTGCTTGCAAAATTGATGTAAGGGGCAAAAATCTAGCTGTGATGATCAGTTTATGCTTAAACCATTTATGATTCTCCACTGCAGTAAAAGCGGTTTACTATGTGTTGCCGGCTTATTAAATACAATCAGGTTAAAAACGTGTATGTAAAGACACTCAATGAGCTCATCCAGCGCAATAGACTCTTACTGTACTGACCGCTTCTGTAACAGCTCACTCAGGATTATGACTTAATCAGAGCAGCTTACAGCGCTTAGGTAATTATTTAATCAAAGCTGGACATGCCAATACAGCAGTACGGCAGATTAATTAGGTATAGAGGTGACTTCACCTCCGTCTCTCTCTCTCTCTGCATCTCTTGAGATTGCATCAGAGATGTGCAATACTTCAACTTCAGCAGGGAGCAAAATCAACCCAGCGACAAAATCTGTCATGTGGAAAAAAAACAGTATCAGTAATGTATTAATTATAATTTTAACACACAATAAATTCCAAGCCTAAAGCACTGATAGTAAGAGAACAGGTTTAATATATACACTCAAAATTATTAGCTCTTTTCAAATCTTTATACATATTTAAAATATATTTACTTATTTTATTCATACATAAATAAAACAATAATTAAATATATTTATTTTTATATGTAGTTTTATTTTTATGGGCATATTTGCAAATATAAACATTTCTAAAATTTGAGTATACTTTACATTAAATGGATAAAAAGCAACAGCAAAAAAAAGAAAAAAGAAAGAAAGAAAGAAAGAAAGAAAGAAAACTAGAGGTGCACGATACTGGAAAATATGCAGTATTCAATAATGTTGTTGATTATTGTGATAACAATATTTCTAATGATATATAATCTCTCTAACAAAATTCTATTGTTATTAGCTATGTTTTAAATACATTATTTATTTAAATACATTGAAATAAACAGGTAAAATATATATTTTCATATCTAATTATAGAGAAATTTATGAATATTTGGGTGCGATGTTGGACAATAAACTTAAATGGGATGTATGAGCTGACTGTATAAGGAAAAAGCTTCAACAGAGAATGTACTTTTTACAGAAACTATTGTATTTTAATGTTGACAACACATTGTCGATAATGTTTTATAGTGATTTTATAGAAAGTATTGCAACATTTGGGCCCTATCATACACCCGGCGCAATATGGCGCAAGGTGCGACGCAATTGTTGTTTGCTAGTTTCAGCTTGACGCAAATGTCGTTTTGACGTTTTTCACCACGCTGTTTAAATAGCAAAATGCATTTGCGCTCATATGTGCGCCCATAGGCGTTCTGGTCTAAAAAAGGAGGTGTGTTAAGGCGCATTGCTGGCTCGTTGCTATTTTGAGGATCTAAAATAGACTGCTCAATAGACCAGCTGAGAGCGGGTCTAAATCTCCAGCGCAGAGCAAGTTAGTTGTGCGCCTCGCTTAAACATTGCTTAATACACACAGGAAGTAGAGCAATGCGCAAATATCTTTACAAATGAAAAAGAATTAAAGGAATAAAATATTACAAAAAGTATTACTTTCTACATAAATATAAAAACCACTGCCTTCATGCCTTCTTCATCTTGGGGGGCTTTTTTAGTTTATTCAGGACAATTAGCTTTTGTATAATGTTATTATTAGATGTTGTATTATTTATTATATGCATATTTATATATGTTTTAATAAAACCAAGCTTAGGTTTTAGACCATATGGGGCATAGCATGTGTATTTGGATATAACTCAGTTCTTTGACCACACTTCATTATTATTGTTCATTTATTCGTTTGCTGGAAATTAGAACTGAATTTGAAACAAATCTTTGCGCTTAACAAACAAAATTAATTATGTAGGCTAATGGATGTCTGTGCGTACAACACATTTCCTTATCCACGGAAGAGAGTGAAAGTAAAGAATGAGGAGACCCATTCTTGCGCTGCAGATGGTTTTCTGGCTAGAAGCACTCAGTTATTCCACTTACAAAGTCCGCCATGTAAATAGCAAATGTGCCATGGTGCGACGCAACTGACTCTTAAAGGGAATGGGAGATGAGACTCTGATTGGTTTATTCTCAAAACACACCTATAACTCATTAAGAGAATAAGCTCAACCCTGTTAGACCATGCGCCGCAAAGCGGATTTTACCATCCTTAAATTAGCAAAAGTGGATTCTGACACGCCCTTAATGCTTTTGTGCCCTGCGCTTTGGACTTTGCACCTAGATCGTCAAAATAGAGCCTTTTGTGTGATCTGTTGAAACGGAAATGCTTCTGAGGCCCAGAAGAGGTCACTGGGCAAGGTGGTAACAACAGCCAATAAGTTGTTGGTAATAAAACTAAAGAGTTTTGAGAGTATATACAAAGAAAGAGCATTAAATAAGACTAGCATGATTGTCAATGAGAGGCATCCTTTATCATTCATTCATTTACTTTTCGGCTTAGTCCAGTTATTGTTAGGGGTCACCACAGTGGAATAAACTGCCAACTTATCCAGTATATGTTTTATGCAGCGGATGCCCTTCCAGCTGCAACCCAGCACTGGGAAACACCCATACATTATTGCATTCACATCTTTATCATACACCTTCAAATTGTTATCTTCAGGTCATCTATATTGTTTTCCCTGATGAGTAAGAAATAGGTCAAAATGATCATTCCTCAAGCAATTAAGTTAAGTTCCTCCTCTCTTAGTAGCAGTTGATGGCCAGTATACTGGATATTTATATAGGTACCATTGTACTTTAGGTTTTTAAATGATTTATTTATATAAATGCCAAATGTGAAAATGCCAGATCTGTCTCTGTGGGTGTATGCTGCAAATGAAATCTCCCTTAGGGGACAAATACAGTTAACTAATTCATTCTAATTTAGTCTAAAAAATGTGTCAAGGTGCAAACATTTATCCTAAAACAGGGGTTCCCAAACTTTTCAGCCAGCGACCCCTAAAATAACAATGACATTGACTCGCAACCCCGAATTCCTCAGAGGTGATAAATAATACGTTGCGCACACAACAATAGACTTATATAAACATGAGCCTATTGACAACAATCTAACAACCATTTCATTTGTATAGTCATTGATTAATTTAATATAAACCTCAGCTAAAGAGACTGGTGGACACAATGTTTTCAGCACAAGTCTATTCTTGGTTTAATTTTGGAGACCGCCACTCAGAAATCATCCTCAATGTTCTGTTGTGGCCTATATTTATTTTTAATGTATTTGATTGTCATAAAGGTGTCAGAAAGTTTAACCTGGTGCTATAAAATCAATCTGCTGCAGCTGAAGCTATTGCTGTGTTGTTAATCTAATGTAAACACACCAATCCTATGAAAAAAAAAATATTTAAAGGCTGATGGCTTTTCATTTGCATGTCATTGTTTTTTACTATTAAAAACTACTATTTTTATCTTCTGTGTGTTACGGTTAAAATATGATAATTCTAATAGTTTAATACAGTTTATTTGATTTTGAACAAGAGATATAAACATAATTATAGACACATATAATAACAGAACAAACTACAGATTTATAGATATAATGACAGTTAGAACAAGCAAATGATAGATTACATGTTTGATAAACCGACAGAACAAAGACAGAAAGATAGAACACCAGACAAATAAATTTATAGAGTGATGAATAGCATAGACAGATATAGTGTTGAGGTTAAAGACAGGTTGAGCTCTGGTCTCAAGAAGCTCATCGTCTTTCCCTTTCATTGTCTTTCCCTTTGACTTCCATTTCTTTGAATACAAATCTGGCGAAATCCCAGAAAGAAACAGCGCATTGTGACAGCATATAGAGCCGGAAAACTTCCTCTCCATTGCGGTCTGACGGCAATAGTTGTGTCATGATTTATAGTTAGCGTGCATGTCATTGCGTTGAGTAGGGTTAGGCCAGTCGCAGCTTGGCAATCGCATATGACTCAGTGGACTCATCCTGACTAACCTGCTATTAGTCACATGCAGCCTGTCTGAGGATGAAAGCTGAGGAAAGACTCGTTCCTGCTGATCCTTATCTAGCTGATTAGGGATTCCTGACAGCTCTGACACTGAAACTCCAAGCAAAGCGTGATTCAGATAAAAGAATGATAAATGTGACTGCTGTATCTCAGCTTTGGTTCCGGAGGATCCGCGCTGGAGACAACCCTTTACGTTTCCATGATTAATGCTGGCCACGTGATGCGCACAATGAGAACTATCAAAACATGTCATGAGGCAAGTGAAAATACAAAATATTGGATATAAAAGTGGTGCGGATAGACTTGTAACATTCATGTTTGTGGTTTACCACCCAAACAGACACTATAAGGAACTTCAAATGTCTATACCTAGAGCAATAAAACCCACAGTTAGTCATTATCATATCCCAGAATGCCAGGGTTTAAACTTGTAGGTGTATGGTATGACAATATATACTAAAGTATATGATAATATAAATTTTGGCATATTGTTTATACTATTGTTTATTAATTACTACTACTCTTTCTTAGAGTAAACTGGCCAACTTCTTTGTTTTACTTATGATAAATTCAACATTTCTATCTTCCTAATATACTTCCTAATATAACAATCTTTTTATTAAGATGCAATAAAAAATATGACAATATAACATCTCAATCCTATTTACATCTTTGTTTTTAATTTTGAGAAAAAAAAACAAAAGTAATGGGGAAAAGAAACAAAAGCAAAGAACACAAAAAAGGGATAAAAAACAAATAAAAAAGGGGGGGGGGGCACAGGTTGTTTAAATTAGCAAAAGATTATTTTAGTAAAAACATTAGGAAGAAACTGTTGAAAATACAAATCGTCTATAGAAGGCATGCGCCAGATCATCAATATGACAATGACTTGTTTAAATAAATCTTTGGAAATAGGGGGAATATGTAGATAGGCTAAGTCAATGTCAGTTTATTTCGTCTTTTCCTGTTTCATTTAATAAATTGCTGAAATTTTTATTTGAAATGAGATACAGTTGAATTCAGAATTTCAACACATTTCTAAACATGATAGTTTTAATAACTCATTTCTAATAACTGATTTATTTTATCTTTGCCATGATGAGAGTCAATAATATTTTACTAGATATCTTTCAAGACACTTCTATACAGCTTAAAGTGACATTTAAAGGCTTAACTAGGTTAACTAGGCAGGTTAGGGTAATAAGGAAAGTTATTGTATAATGATGGTTTGTTCTGTATACTATCAAAAAAAAAAATAGCTTAAGGGGGCTAATAATTTTGTCCTTAAAATGGTGTTTAAAAAATTAATAACTGCTTTTATTCTAGCCAAAATAAAACAAATAAGACTTTCCCCAGAAGAAAAAAATATTATCAGACATACTGTGAAAATTTCCTTGCTCTGTTAAACATCATTTGGGAAATATTTAAAAAAGAAAAAAAAAAATCAAAGGAGGCTAATAATTCTGACTTCAACTGTATATAAAGGGTGTCCACATTTTCTCAAAAACAGTAAGTTTGCCCATAGCCAAACAGAAAGACATATTACTGATCCACTGTACAATAGATGGCCTTCTATTTTACTCTAGTACAAAGCTATACAGCGCTTTGCTTGGAGTATACTTATATCGATAAGTTTATGAGTACTGCTATGGCAGTCAATATTTCCCAATATTAATTCCCAAAATAAACATTTCCAGTTTCATGGGCAGTTTTATAGATACCATTTCAAAAATGAACATTGAAACCTCTTTCCAAAATTCCTCTACTTTCGAGCAATCCCACATACTGTGCAAAATTGTACCTTTTTCAATTGAGCATTTGATGCATGTTTCTGGGACACTTTGATTAATTTTATTTAACCTGACAGGAGTGATGTATGTTCTCATGATCCAGTTGTACTGTATTAATTTAAGATTATAATATACACAGTTGACACTTTTTAAATGTTCAGTTTAAACACATTTGTATTCAACATGACCAATCATAAAACTATTGTATTTAAGTGATATTTATCATAAAAGTATTATATATATAGTGATATTAATCAATTTTACTGACATCATAAAATAAAAAGGTCAGGACATTGATGAAATACTGTGATATTTGATGCTTAGTTGAATCCACAACCAGAGTTGTTAGTTTCAGTTGAAATGATTGAAATGCTAGGGATTTTAATTATATTTTGAATGTTTGGCCTTTCTGCTAATGCTAATTTCATAGCTATCATTTTATGTACCCTCTGCAGACACAAATAACTTTTTCCTTTCTTTTACCATTTAAACAAATACGTGTCATTTATTTAGTTAAAAGTGAAACATTATACAAAAATATTTCGTTTACAAGCACAAAATTATTGACATGAGTAAAGCTGTTACCTTAGCATTTTAGCTAGCTGAGGCCTTAGCACAGGGGTGTCCAAACTTGGTCCTGGAGTGCTGGTGTTCTGCAAAGTTTAGCTCCAACTTCCTTCAACACACCTGTCTGGAAGTTTCTAAGGGTGTCGAAACTCGGTCCTGGAGAGCCGGTGTCCTGGAGAGTTTAGCTTCAACCTTAATCAAACACACCTGAACCAGCTAATCAAGCACTTTCTAGAAATACTAGAAATGTCCTGGCAGGTGTGTTGAAGCAAGTTGGAGCTAAACTCAGCTGGACACCGGTTTGGACACCCCTGTTCTAGAATACCTAGAAAGAGCTTGATTAGCTGGTTCAGGTGTGTTTAATTGGGGTTGAAACTAAAATATGGAGGACACCGGCCCTCGAGGACCGAGTTTGGATACCCCTGCCTTAGCATTTTAGCTAGCATTGTTCTGCTGTATTTCCAATATAATTTTTAAACAAAATGGCAGACTTTTTGTTTTGCTAAGGGTATTTATTTAGCTTTGTTTGAGTAATTTTGTTTTGTTTTATTTATTTTTTTATTTAGTTTTATTTAATTTAATTTAATTTAGTTTTAATTAGTTTTATTTAATTTTATTTAGGTTTATTTTATTTTATTTTCATTCATTTTCTTTTCGGCTTAGTCTCTTTATTAATCCGGGGTCGCCACAGCGGAATGAACCGGCAACTTATCCGGCACGTTTTTACACAGCGGATGCCCTTCTAGGCACAGCCCATCTCTGGGAAACATCCAAACACACTCATTCACACTCATACAATACGGACAATTTAGCCTACCCAATTCGCCTGTACCGCATGTCTTTGGACTGTGGGGGAACTCCACACAGAAACGCCAACTGACCCAGGCGAGGCTCGAACCAGCGACTTTCTTGCTGTGAGGCGACAGCACTACCCACTGCGCCACATTTATTTAATTTAATTTAATTAAATTTTTTATTTCATTTAGTTTTATTTAGTTTTATTTTATTATTTTTTATTGTATTATTTTTATTTTAAATTTTTTTTTTCTCTTACATATTCAAATGAGACTCAAAATAAAGTTGACAACCTCTAAATCTCTACACACTCACCACAATGTAAAATTAATTACATTTAGCATTCTAAATACATCACAATAAATATTTAAAATAAATAAATAATTATACTTTTTTTTAACTAATTTGTGAGTAAACAAAAATTGACTAATTAGAAATTACATCATGCAAAGGCTGTTCACAAATGACTCATGCATACTCGTTTTCTAAATCCAAACTTTTCTTTAAAAATTTCATATATTCTAAATTCATATTCTATATTTGAACATTTATTTTTTAAACCTCATGTGACATGGAAGAACAACTGGTGTTATGTCCTTAAAAGCAAGCCAAAACCAAGTTCACTTGGAGTTTGTTTTAAGCTTAAACAGCTTGCGAAATTAAACTTTCCAGAAACTTGACTTCAGCTGGTGAACACCTTTAAAATACTATTGGTCCTTGACAATGATGTAACAGGCAGATGTGGTTCTAAGACCCTAAAGAGATGCTTTAGAATAGGAGCAGAAGGCTAATTCTATTTGAAAGCAGCTAGAAGAATATGCTTTCTCAACTGCTGTTTTCTCATTTGTGTCATATTATTTTGTCATTAAGATGAAAACCATAAAACACTGCTCAGGTATTTCATATTTGTTTTAACCCCTAAGTGAAGAGTGAAAAAAGAATTTAGCAGTGAGTATAGCACAGATTGTGAGCAGGCCTGTGGGTGGAGGTTAACAGTGGTGTGTCTGTAGGGAGGGTTAAAGGAACGGGAGCCTTGTGGCAGATGGTGGGTCTGGGAGACAAAGCTTTCCTGCCTTCAGCTGGATCTGGACGATATGGGGCACGGATGAAGTATGCTGGCAAGGATCCACGTCCTTCAGCTAGCACACAGACACACTTTGACAGCAACACGCCGTGGCGAGTCCTCAGCATGGGGGGTCCGGCAGACAGGGATCAAAACAACAGTCAAGACAGAGGCACAGAATGACACAGGAGGTGAGGGGTCTGAGGGAACACGGCAACTGTTGGATTCAAACGCTTGTTTCTTAAAACGTCAGTCATGCTGTATTATGATTGAAACAGATTCTCAGATCCCTTATTGGAATGAGCTCAAAAATAAACCATGAGATATTGTTTAGTAAGACCCTGAACAACTTTTCACCATCCCGATTATCATCTATCACTCTCATAACTGGTTATTTTCTTTTTATTCATGAGTTTCTCAAATGAAAATTCTATCAATATTCATGCTCCACAGAAAATATATAGGTCACACTTTATTTTGATGGTTCGTTTGCTGAATTTAAGTTACATTGCATCTACATGCCAACTAATTCTCATTAGATTATAAGTAGACTGTTAGGTTGGGGTTAGTGTAAGTCAGGAGTTTTTCATCACAGTGAAAATGTTGTTTTGAAAGATTGTTTTTTTATGAACCTTTTTAAGGTCAAAATTATTATCCCCTTTAAGCTATATTTTTTTTTTCAATAACAAACCATCGTTATACAATAACTTGCCTAATTACCCTAACCTGCCTAGTTAACCTAAATAACCTAGTTAGGCCTTTAAATGTCACTTTAAGCTGTATTGAAGCGTATTGAAAAATATCTAGTCAAATATTATTTACTGTCATCATGGCAAAGATAAAAAAAAAAAAAGTTATTAGAAATGAGTTATTAAAACTATTATGTTTAGAAATGTGTTGAAAAAACTAACTAGGCAACACCCTACAATTTCCTAAAAGTAAAGGTGCTTATGGTTTTATTTGAAGTTATCCTAACAGGAGTAAAAGAGAAAGAAGAGAAAGGGATCTCAACATTTGACACAGCTATGTTACAGTACATTAAGCAACACTTACTGCATTAAAAACAAAAAATATGTTTAAGTTTTAATGCTGTGGCTTTTTAACACAGCATTTTTTCCCAAATAATGTGAACATTTAAGATTTTTACAGTTGTTACGATCTTCTTAGGTCTAGGGATGTGACCGTAACAGAAAATAAATGTTTGGTGATGGGTGATGTGCAACGGCTGGAAAAAAAGAGATAGATCCCATCTCCCCAAAACAGAATGACTAGAGACTTAAACAAGGTCAAATCAAGAAAGAGAAGTTTATTTACATATCAAAATAAAATAAAGAAAACAGGGTATTAATTCAGAAGGGGGCAAGGCCAAAACAACAAACAAAAAAAAAAAAAAATCAAGCTAACTCCTAATATAACATCTTACTGATCTGAAATAAAAATAGAAACAAAAATACATTAACCTAAACTAACTCCCTTTACTAACATAAACAGGAGAAAACTGATTCAAAACAAAATGGCACCCACCTTCCTACTTAACCCTCAAAATAAAGATAAGCAAACAAAACAACCAGACTCCCTTCTCTTTGGGTGAACAATTAGATGTTAACAAGATCGCTGAAAGTAGAATTCTGATTTCAACAGCTTAAACACACAAGAGCTATTTAAGGTAAATCAGGTCTTTAAAGCTCTAGCCAGCAACAGGTCTGTAATGTGGAGAAGAGCTCAGCCGCTGCACAATCTAGCCACCACCAACAACTGGTTTGAAGTGCAGCTCAGCTTAAATACTCTCTCTCCTCTCCCAAAAGCCAATCAGTGGAAAGATCCAATGATCACTTCCAGGTGGACACAGTTACCTGCAGGGAGAGAGAGAGACACAGAGAGAGGAAAAACACAAAAGCACATTCCACACACCAAAAGATACGTCTCAGGACGTAACACAGTGTTCAAATAAAAATAAAAATTAATGTTCCTGCTATCATATAACTTAAATATAAATTCGAATGATAAAAAATAAATCACTATTTAGATTTAGTTTCTTTATGCACTCAAAAATACGTCTGCTGCTTGTTCGAACATTTTTTTTTTATTTAAATGAGCACAATTCTTTAGAAAAATGTAATTGTTTTATGTTCAATTTACTTAAATGTGTTAGGTTAACCTAATCGATATGTGTTGAGACAACATGGAGGAATTGTGTGGAACCCTGCATTTTTTAAAGTGTATTGATAAGAGTGGATTGATATTTTAAACAAATTTGTTTTTGCATTTGTTGTTCCGCGAGGAGAGTGGAGGTGTAGTAATATAACACTAATAAAAAAGTTAATGTTTTTACACAACAATAAGCCTAAAATGTAAACAAGTTAAAAAACATCTTTCATTTACTGAAACTATAACATTATTATATGTGTGTGAAGTACCATTTTTGTGAAAATAGTGACATTTTGCACTGGTTTATAGGCATGTGTAAGTATAACCTGACAACAAAGGTGGACTACATATGCACATGGTGTTTCTTTATATAATACAGCATTTTTAGTGATTGTAACAGATCTGTAAACAAATTTTGTTGTGACAACATCATCTATATGCACAACATCATGTAAGTCATGTAAATGTACCTGAATAATACAGGTTTGGAAGTATATGAGATACAGTAAGTAAGCCGAATAGAATGAGTGAGCTAGTCCTTTAACCCTGAAACTAATAACTATAACTATAATATACCCATATAACTATAACTATTATTATAGTTATTTAACTGTAACTATAATAGCCATAGTGATCAATCTGACACTTCACATAGTATGCCATATTATCATGTCATATTTATATTCAAACCGTCTATTGTGATTTTCTAAATAATCTTTGCATGTCTGTCATCATATTGTATGAAGTTATTACTCTAAAAATACAATATTTGTTTGTAATATAACCTATAATTGTGTATGAGTTACTAGATCGTCTAAGTAGGTGCGTTCAGGAGTTTTTCATCACAGTGAAAATGTTGTTTTGAAAGATTTCTGAAGTAAAGTTGTGTGTTTTGCTATCAGAATGTTATGTTTTTGTTAGCAAAAAAGTTGCTAGGTAGCCCAGGCACGCATAACCACAGGCAAGGTAATAAGAAGCAGATGCTGAAATGCATGCATTCATTTTGACCATCACGACTATTCAATGTACACTGTAAAAGATTATATGATCAGTTAATCCTGACAGCATACGTTTTTAGGTCATTGTAATTTATTAAACTAAGTTAATCATGTTCTAACTTAATTTTATGAGTTATGCAATCTGTTTTAAGTCCATTTAAAGTACTAGTTCAGTTGACTCATAAGGTTAATTTGATTCAGCTTAAAAATTTAAGGCAACAAGGATTTTTATTTTTTTACAGTGCAGAAATACTCACAACTCTTGTGTTTTTTAATTGCAATACAACAATAAAAAAAGCTAAATGAAATTTAGGATAAGTCAGGGTACAATAGATAAATAAATTGTATTAATATTATTATTTTTAAGTTAATAAATTACAAAATTTTAAACAATCAAAAACGACAGCCTGAGTAGTTCTAGTGTTAAATTTCAAACAGTCCCCAATTGCCTTTCACCTCTACTTGGAGTAACAGAATCTCCTTGCAATCTGAATCCGCTGCTGAAATGTTCAATGTTAAAGCTTTCACTCAAATACGAGGCTAATAAAGAATGCTGGTTTTAAGTCTTCAAACAGGTGTTCACAGCAAAACTGTCCACAGAGGAGAAATATTCAAAGAGGAAAGGGATGTGCGCGGCTTTGAAAAACCACAGAGAGGGAAAGATGGGTAAAACATCAAAGCCCGGGCAGGATGTGTCGGAATCCGCTTCTGAACACCTCTCTGCTGGAAAGAATTCAGCATTTCAAATAGCAACAAAACTGAAACATGTAGTACCAGTGTAACATTTGCGCTGCGAGGGATTTACACACATCTCTGCTGTTCTCTCTCAGCGATCTGGATACCAACAAGATTCAATACAGATCAGCCTCAAGGGAACGTCGTGTCACAACTTATTCCCATTTCTTTTATATTTTGTACACGGCATTTTAAGAGTACAAATATTGATAACACTTTATAATAAGGTTTAATTACTTAATGTTAATGTAATTATTAACATGATCAAACAATGAACAATACATTTATTACAGTATTTATTAATCTGTGTTAACTTTAGTTCATGAAAATACAAGTATTGTTCTTCGATTACAAAAAAAATGTTAGTTTGTTCAAACTATTTAAACTGATATTCTTATACATATGCAAACTACTTATATAAGCCGAAACAACACTTTCCTTAAGGTTGTTTTTTGCGACAACTTAATTGTTTTATGTTCAATCCACTTAAATTTGTAAAATCTAATAGGTTCATTTAATTCCTTTATGTGGTCCCAAAACAAATTGATTGTGTGGATTTGTTTTTTTACAGTGTTTCTTAATTCATGTTAGTAAATACATTAACATTAACTAATGGAACTTTATCATAAAGTGTAACTCATTCTGTCATTTGCATGCGGTTATGGGAGTTTTTCCCTCTCTCTCTGTGTGTGTGTTTGTGTGTGTGCTTGTACACGACTTTAGGGTCAAATTGTGCAATCTGGTTTGCAGCTGAGTTTAGCTCAATTCCTGCAGCTCAACAGGCTGAACACAGTGCTAGCAAGCCAAGGTCATGGGATTCCCAGAGAAAGCGCATTTTGGAATGCTGTAGTCTATACATTAAACTTTAAGCTGCTTTGGATTAAGTGGGATTTTTATTTATTTATTTTCCCACTCAAAAAAACCTACAGTATGGCCATGTTTGGCCTTCTCTTACAGTCAGATTAATGGGAGATGTGTGATAAGCTTTTTAGGGTATTAAAAAATTGTCACATGACTGACTACAACAAATCCTACTATGAATTTTCAGTCTCCTACAAATGCATATGTGACAAAGTTAGCTTAATTGTTAGCTAAAAGTTATCTAATGTTAAGACATAACTATGTTTAGTGAGGAGGAAAATCACATCTAAAGGCTGGCTCACACTGTGTGATTTTTTTTTTATATAATCTTGAGCAATTGTAGCATGTCAGACTGCACGAACATGGCTCCCATGTCAGACTGTAAGATCTCAGCCATCATAATGTCAGAATGAATGACAATGAAGATGCACCAAACACAGAAGAAAACTCCCCCAGAGTTTGATGTCATCAACTGCTGACATTTTCACTATCCCGCATTCTGAAATAATTCCTTACAGCATACGTAAACAATCTGTAGCATTTTGAAATTTGTCGCATCTATTGCGTCATAAGATTCTGCGCTCCTATTGGTTCTTGGATTGACGCTCATCGCAGCTGTTGTCACACTGCAGAAAAGTGTCTGAAATCTTCTGACACTGCCAGAACTTCGTCGGAGGGAAAATCTGATCGCAATGAGCTATAAGCAGCTGTCTGTGAACATGTCAAACTAACGATTAAAGACCACCGATTTTAGCCTAGGATCTCAGGAATCTTTTAGAATTTCCCAAATTTGTCCCAGATGACAAAATCGTGGCTGAAATCTCACAGTGTGAGCAGGGCTTTAAGCCATGTCCATACATACACATTCACATTTTTTTACACTGAATCATTTTTATAAGTGAAGTTTCACAAACTGGCAACGCAGTGGCGCAGTAGGTAGTGCTGTTGCCTCACAGCAAGAACGTCGCTGGGTCGCAGGTTCGAACCTCGGCTGGGCTGGGTCAGTTGGCGTTTCTGTGTGGAGTTTGCATGTTCTCCCTGCGTTCGCGTGGGTTTCCTCCGGGTGCTCCGGTTTCCCCCACAGTCCAAAGACATGCAGTACAGGTGAATTGGGTAGGCTAAATTGTCCATAGTGTATGAGTGTGAATGTGTGTGTGTGGAAATTCCCAGAGATGGGTTGCGTCTGGAAGGCTGCGTAGAATCGTGCTGGATAAGTTGGTGGTTCATTCCACTGTGGCGACCCCGCAAGGGAAAAAGCCGACAAGAAAATTAATGAATGAAGTTTCACAAACTAATTTCGAGAGGAGCACATGATATGATTGATCGTCACTATAAATACCCATAAAAACCACACTGAACTGAGCTAAACTGAACTTAAAACACTGAAAACTGGACTGACACTGTTTTAATTTACTATAATATTCTATGTGAAGCTGCTTTGACACAATCTACATTGTTAAAGCGCTATACAAATAAAGATGGATTGAATTGAATTAAATAAATAGCCTGACAAGCATTACTCCCCTCATCTTTGTTTTTTGAAGAATGCCCCTATCCACCCCATCTCCCCCTTTTTCTCCTTAACCAGGGGGAGCTCTCGAGAAATACCTGATCTCGTACCCCCTTATTGACCAGGCAGGAGCCCTGGGCTCAATTATCTCCGATCTCAGGGTTCTCTCCCAGGACAGCATGCCAAAATTGCTAGTCTTAACAAAAAATATCTAAGTGTGAACTCTTGAAATGGGGTTTTCCTCACTTTCATTTAAAAAAAAAAAAATCTCAATTCATGTGAAAATGCAAAAACACACTGAGATGCATGTTAAGAGCATGCCGAACCAACAGACGGTGATAATTTTATGGTGGGTTTACACCAAACAGGGTATTTGCACAAGTAGATTGCATACAAATCATTGCAAATGTGAGAACAAAGGCAGATTACCGTCATACCTGTCAACCCTCCCCGTTTTTCCTGGGATTCTCCCGTATTTTACAGTTCTATCCTGCTATCATCCCGTAAAGGTATTTTCCCATATTTCTCCCGTATTTTCAGTCTTTCTCTGAAGGGTGGCAATAAACATTAAAGAGCAGAGCCTCCCTATATGCAACCCATACCGCCAAACCACCAGGGGCCGCACTTTGCTCTTAAATGTGAGTCTTTTCTGTGCTTTCGCTTTGTTTAGGCATAAAAACACTTTGAAATAAATATAAAAACGGCAGGATTCCCTTTCCTCTTATTACAGGTGCCGTCTCCCCATATGCAATCCTCAAAACAGTCATATAGTGGTACATGATTGTCAGCTGACGCGCTTCATAGTGATAAATAGAGGCTGTTTCCCAAACAGATTGTGTACACGCGATTTGAAGCGGAGTGAAAGTCTGGGTTTTGGGTGCGTGTTTAAACAGACATATACACATAATTAATAATAATAATATCTAAAGATGTCGATCTTGGTGGTTTTTTTTTTTTTCAAACACAACTAATTTTGTCCTGAATGAGCATAAAAAGTTAGGAAAGCAATCGAATGCTTTCTTTATAACATTAGATGGTTGCATTTTTAAAGTGACACCTGTTATTTAATGTAATCAACCAAAAATAAATCTAAATAAATAAGAGATTTGTTCGTTGCTTTTTAATCAGAATGTGTAAGTTATACAGTGATTCTATTTTATTATAATAGCTATTGATTTTATTAAGCTGAACTGTTTGCTATTGTATTTGCTGCTAATGTATACTATTTATTTTTTTCTTTTGTAAATAATAATAATAAAACATATTACTGACATATTACTGACCATTTAACTGTTTATTTACAATGAAACAGCTCCAAATCAACATATTTAGTAATTTGGGGATTTTTTAAAGGGCGGTGGGGATCTTATGTGGGCATATCCCTTATTTTCACATCCCAATGTTGACAGCTATGATTACCGTCCCGCAGGTGAACGACACTAAATATATGATGTGTTTGCCGTGAATTTTGCCTCATTTGTGTCTTCGATGTTTGGTGAGAACCCAGCCATGTTGGCCAATCAGAAAGGAGTAAACAGCACACATGCTGATATCATGAGGCGTAAACTACATTTGCAATGTCCACAAGACCCCACTGTACCCGGTGTTTTAAAATATGTTCACCCTGGTCAGGGGGCGTTTTCAGAAAGTTTGGGGTTTAGTCACCTGACACTATGTTTTAGTGTGAACAACAGTGAAACCACACGGTTTTGAAAATACCTGCGTTCGTGTGGACAGAACCTAAAAATTGTGAGGTAACATTATAATGGTTAAATACAAAGTTACTATTACATTAAGCAAGATTGAAAGTATTTATTTATTTATTTGTTTGTTTTTATATTTTGAAAGTCAGGAACATTACTATCAAATGGAATATTTTGTCAAAATGCAGTAAAATCAAGAATCTATGATTTATTGCATTTTGTTATCATTTATTCATCCTCGACTTGCTCACAACCTATTAAAGTTTCTTTCTTCAGATGGAAGATATACTATGTAGAATGCTGGAAAACAGCCGTTAACTTCTATAGTATTTTTTGTTTCTACTATGAATGCCAGTGACTGCTTTTTTCCAACATTCTTCAAAATATCATGTTTTGTGTTTGTGTTCGATAGAAGAAACTGTAAGGTGAGAACACAGTGGTCCATTGACCAATTTAATCAATGACATAGAACTTTTATTTTAAAGAGTGTTGGCAGCTATATAAAAAATGCATCTCTCAAATGTTAATTTCATATTTGTTTGCATTGTTTAGCTCCTTGTGGATTTCTTCTCTCTTTTTTCCCCAAACATGTTATTCAAGCATGCTTTATTTAGTCTCTTTGATTCTCAATCATAGTTTCATATGAGCTGTGTAACACATAAGCAGAGGTCAGCGAATGGGTCTTGTGCCATTTCATTAAGTCTTTAAAACAAGTGGGCAGCTGCACCGGGTTCACACATCAAAAGGGCGAAAGCCAGAAAATACACGTGTGTTTATCTCCATTCTTTACATTGACAAATCCAGATGTCTGCAGCATGTGGTGCTTTTATTTGCCCATTAACTTGAGACACAATTAGAGCAGAACTGCAGGCCAAGGGCTTCCCGACTGTGAACTCGAGTCAAACTGTTTCAATAGCAACAAATGTACCATGAAAAATGTAGCCGAGTTTAAGCCTCCGCTGCTCTTGTTTACAGACGTGCAGTATCTCAACTGCTAATCCGCCGCTATTGCAATAGGTTGTTTCAAGTGCAAACATGTTTAAGCAGGACAAAGGTAAATATAGCTGGTGTCAGTGTGAGGAGACGTCTGGGTTTTTTTGTACTGTGAATGGATGCACTGAATGGTCTTCTCGCACTGGAATCTCTCTTATGCAACATCTCCAATTATACTTATGATTAGATCATATGCCTTAATGTAGAGTTCATATGGGTTTGAGGCAATATGATTATTAGAATAAACAAAAACAAACCTTTTTATGGCAAGAAAGTGGGAGACATGAACCTCAAAATTAACTGTATATCGAATAAACATTAATGATACGTAAAACTGAATCATAATCCTTATTATTTATTTTTTAAAATTTCAATTGATTACCCATGTGGATATCTTAGCTGCTGTTGACTTAAGAGTTAAAAAAAAAAAAAAAAATCTGGCTCAAAGTTATGTGTAAAAGTTATTCATTAGGAGGCTCAGTTGTAATTTAAGTGAAGAGTGGGAGGAAATCTTAGGCATCATTGTATCATGATTCATGATACTGTGTTGTGCCACAAACAGGATTTTTAATGACATGGACAAATCACTGAATACAATTACTATTAAATATTATGTTTAGAATAATTCAACATGTAATTATCATATAATATATCATAATATAATATCATAAAATAACATAATTAAACATATTAAATAATATATTTAGAATAATTTAAATTGAATGGTGAATTCCTAACATTCAAGACACATTTGACAATAAAGAATAAGAAAGAGTAAATTAAGAGACACATGACATTGGAAATGAAACATTTAGATAGATTAGACAAAACTGGAACTGATCTAAAAATAATGTGTCTAAAATGTGTACACCTAAATGAATATTCCAAGGAAAAACATTAAATTACAATTTAATAAACAGGAAAAATATAAAGAAACATAAAAATTCTGAAATTTAATTTGGAATTTTGTAGATTGTAATTATTTTTCAATAACTCATTTCAATTTAAATGTATTATTTTTCTATTTTTAAAGATGTTTGGTGACCTAACTTTTTTTTACTTCTATTTTAATGGATGTACGCGTTTAATAAAACTGTTTGGTTAAAAATCACCAAAAATGATTATTTATTTTCACTGAAAAATTGATTAAAAAAATATTCATTTTTAAAAGGGTGTGTGCTCAGTTATGCTGACCAGTATATTGTGAAAATATTATTTAATAAGTAAATATATAAGTAATTACCTTAATTTAGAACACTTTAAAGATTCATCCATTCATTCATTCGTTCATTTTCTTTTGGCTTAGTCTCTATTTCAGAGGTCACCACAGAGGAATGAACCACCAACTATTCCAGCATTCCAGCATCAATTTTCAAAAAATGTACACTCATGACTGTCTTTTTTTTTTTTTTTTTTTTGTGGTCCAGGGTTACATATATGTTTCTATGAATATATGAAAATGTGATATAACATTGTGCATATGGTACATTTGCATTTGGGGAATCATATGTAGTCATTCAAATACCATCCAAATATACATTTGTTTTTTTTCCTGAAATATTGCATCAAATTCCAGATTAATATTGTTATTTTCTTTTTAATCATTCATTCATTCATTCATTCATTCATTCATTCAATTATTTATTTATTTATTTATTCATTCATTCATTCAATCATTCTTTCATTCAATTATTCATTCATTCATTCATTCATTCATTCATTCAATCATTCAATTATTTATTCATTCATTCATTCAATTATTTATTCATTCATTCATTCATTCATTCATTCAATTATTCATTCATTCATTCATTCATTTATCTATTTATTTATTTAATTTGCATAAAGATGTCTGAATTCTCACTGATCATGTGAAAAGACATGTTTCCTTTGAAGCCGGACAGTACTAAAGTGAAGCCTAGCTGATTTAGCCATCAGAAGCAGGACACAGAAGAGCCGTGACACGACCTGTGCCTCTAAACTTTTCATCTGTCCATTTGATTACTGCTGCCCACTCAAATGGAATAATAATGAAATGTCCCCTAGAGAAAAAAAAGAAGAAAAAAAATCTTTAAAGATGTACTGCACATCATACACCTTTCAGAACTGATCTAGCGGGATGTGTGCCATCAGTGTTTTTTCAATGAGCATGTGAGAAGGGCATCCATCTGTAAGGTCAGTTTACATGCAAGACCAAATCACTTTGAAAGGGTCTGTGGATAAAACAGAATAGACGATGCCCTTGGATCTGGAGATTACACTATGGTGGGAATGAAAATATGAATATAATAATCATACACAGTAAGGTGCATACATACATTTAGAATGATAAGATTACATGAATCAAATCAAACACATGTAAAAATATATATATATTAAATAAATAAAAAATACATACATGTGATACAACATGTGATATATTTTATTATACTTATTATTATGCTCAGATAAGTTTTATTATGTTTAATTATGTATTATTATCATTTGATGACTGTCAATTTAAAAAGGAAAGCACTTATTTTAATGTTATTAGTGTCACTTCTGATCATTTCAAAGTGCCTTCCTGAAAAAAAAAACATGCTTGTACTTGCTCTTAAACTATTAAAAAATCGTACAGAATATTTCCCATTTTTGTATTACTGTTATTATATTACTTCTGCTATCATGTTACTATTTTACATTAAAATATGAGCTGCTGTCTTATTTATTTTTTAATTTTATTATTATTATTATTATTTATTTATTTATTTTTTAATGTAATTATTTCACAGGAACATTGACCTCAAATGGAAATATGCTAAATCAAATTTGACAAGTCATTTTTACTGACCTACAGTTGAAACCTGAAGTTTACACTCTAAAAAAAGGAACATAACCATTTTTTTAAAATGTCTGATGGTAAATCATACTAAACGTTTACTATTTTAGGTCCGTTAGGATTACCTAAATCATTTACATTTGCTAGATGCCAGAATAATGAGATAATTTAAAAAAAAAGTTTACATACATTTGCTTGGTATTTTTTTAGCTTTGCTTTTAAACTGTATAACTTTGGTCAACTGTTTTGGGTATCCTTCCACTCGCTTCTCACAATAGTTTGAAGGAGTTTTGGCCCATTCCTCTTGACATAATTGGTGTAACTGAGTCAGATTTGTAGGCTGTCTTGCTCGCACAAGCTTTTTCAACTCTGCCCACAAATTTTCTATAGGATTGAGCTCAGGGCTTTGTGATGGCCACTCCAAAACATTCACTTTGTTGTCCTTAAAGCACATTTAAACTAATTTGGCAGTATGCTTAGGGTCATGGTCTCTTAGGAAGACCCATTTGTGGCCAAGTTTTAATTTCCTGTCTTGAGATGTTGCTTCAGTATTTCTACATAATGTTCTTTCTTCATGATGCCATCCATGCTGTGAAGCGGACCAGTCCTTCCTGCAGAAAAACAGCCCCACAACATGATGCTGCCGCCCCCATCTGAGCTTTTTCAGAGGCATAATAATCTTATTGTATGTAAACTTGACTTTCAAGAAAAGTTATAACAATTTCTCCAAAAATATCTCTCTCATCATTCTGCTATTAAGCATAACAGAAACAAATGTGATAATCCTAACTTACCTAAAAGAGAAAAAAGTCTAGTCACATTAACATCTGACTTTTTTTTTACAGTGTATGTAAACTTCTGGTTTCAGTGCCCCACTAGTGATGATATACAGCCATATTGCACTGCTACGAGTGTGATATTGTTTACACAACAGTTTGAAGGCATAATTGTGTATATAAAAAACAAAATCTAACACGCAGTCTAAACATCCTTTTGCATGAGGAACTATTTTCTTCCATCATTCATTCACATCTACAGCTGACGTCAGAACAGCAGAAACTATTGCTACTTCACAAACGTCCCTTTAGAGCTAGTATTTAAACAATTATTTAGCGTAATGTCTAAAGTGATGACAAAACAGGTGATTTTGCTCACATTTTAAGATTATAAGGCTGAACGGCATGAAATGCCATCAGTCTACAGAGATTTCCCAGTATTTCTCTGTTGCAATCGGGAGATCACAATAATTAACCCCAAAAAAGCCAAAGCAATACAAACACTACACAATTACTATAGTATAAATACAGCACTACAACATACAAAAGAGAGAAATCGACTTAGAATGTTACTTACCTGTTTTATAATGATTTGATCAGCTGTAATTTGAAATGTACGCTGAGTTTTTTTCTCCCCTAAGGAAGTATTTTGTGGCCTCTGTCACCATCTTGTGGCGGAACGTCAACCCTCTTTGCTCTGCTCAATGACAGGCTAATGGCCACCGACATGCTAAATATCCAAAATTATAAATATTTAAAATTATCCTGTATTGCAATCTAAACAACTACATTCTCACCTAAAAAGCCTCAACAGCACATTATGTTGTTCAACGGCTGCAATGTTTGTCAAACTGTAGTGAGTTTATTGATTTGCTGTCACTCTATGTGGGCGGAGTAATACACAAGAGTGAAGAGGCTGTATGAGTGCTGATATTGCAGAATATTGCATGGCTATGTCAATCAAATTCGAGAACCAGACAGAACTGCTGTGTGTGTGTGTGTGTGTGTGTGTGTGTGTGTATATATATATATATATATATATATATATATATATATGCACACACACACACTGAGATAATTTTTCTTTAAGCAGTATATGTTTATACATGTTTATATTCTTCTACGGTCCACAAAAGTAAGTCAAATTGAAGGTTGAGTCACTGACAACAATTTTCATTTTGGGTTAACAGTCCCTTTGCTATCCCTTGTTGCATTTGGAATTATTTTAATGATCTTGTTAAAATGTTTTTGATGAATTTTGTTCAAATTGACCTCAGAGGATAAAGAGAAACCTTATTTCCCATGAAATTATCTCTTCAGACCAGTACCACTATTCTAAAGCACATGTAAATGTGTTTCAGTGTTTTAGACCTTGCTAGACAAATCCTCTTCCATCTAGTTTCCAACATATTTCAGTTTTATACATAAATGTACTCTGCATATTCAAATATCTAAACACTCCAGCATTAACATGAGAGACTTTCTTTCTTGACTGCAACTCAGATGTAGAAGATGCTCATCACCGGGCAGAAATCACACACAAATCCACCGCCATAATTGGTTTCAGACTTATGAAGATGGTAGAGACAGATCTATGAAACAGGGCTCACTTTGTCTCTCTCACTTTATAGTTCTGTCGTCTCTTCGGTCTCGACCCTGGGGCCCTCCATATGCTGAAAGGTTACAAAATCCACCCATATGACCTGCTGAAAGCATTGTCCTGATTTACTGACACAGACAGTGTATTTATTAGCTCATTAAAATATTTAGATTGATTATAAAATACAATTTAAAGCTTAAAATAAAATAAAAATAAAAAAGCAGAAATTAGGTGATCAGAGGTGGTAGTCAGTAAAATAAAATAAAATAAAATAAAAGGAATTTCATTTAATAAACAAAAATAAACAAACAAATAATAAAATAAATAAATAAATAAACAAATAAACAAATAAACAAACAAACAAACAAACAAACAAACAGTCAGTCCATTCCAGTGACACAAACAAAACAAAACAAAACAAAACAAAACAAAACAAAAAAAACATTTTGTTGTGGTGACTCCAGATAAAGCACAGACTAAAAGCCCTGGTCAGATCACATGATTTTTATCGTCGGTTTGCAAAGTCACTATGTCAGATTATGCAATTTTATCTTGATAAAATCTTGACTTGTCATGTGTAACAAATGTACCAGATTACACGTTCCTTCATGATCAGTCATCCCATGACGTCTACGATGAACGTTATTTCCCAAAGCAGTCACAAGTATTGCTATAACAATAATTCATATCTTACTAATTTCAGTGTTTTTGTTAATCTTAGGTCAATCTCTCAATTAACACTGATGCTTGCTGACAACTAGGCTACATTTAAGGGCATTCATTATGACACTGATAAAAATCAAAATATATATTTTTCAACCATGGGTTGCTTATCAAACACTCCCTCGCCTAAACTTGCCGCAAGTGGGATGAAGAAAATGAAAGCACAACAGCACCAAGGAAAAATCAGATGCAAAATAATGACATATTAAAAAATAGCAAATATATGACAGAGGTTTGTGATACAACAATTACAGTGAAGCATTAATTAAATCCTTATTTTCCACAGAGCGACACAAATCATCCACCCGCACAATTGAGTAGTGGATGGGCACAAACAGAAAAAATAATTAGCATATTTTCCTTTAAAAATATATCATTTTGAAATGAATTTTGTTTGGTAAAACTTGTATCTTAATTTTAATGTGCTTTTTGTTGGTCAGTTATCTACTAGATAAACAAGAATCCCGAATAACATCTTAGGTGAAGCGCTTCAAAACTAGTCTTCAGCGTTAAAGCACTTTTGTTAAATAAAATAAAATCTAGCCTAAACAAAATTAAAGTGAAATATTCACAGTATCAGATAAGCCTATATTAAACTGTCTTCATTTTTAATGACAAAATCATCTATTGCGCAGGTCAGTTTCAATTTAATTTGAATAAGCAAGACAATTTTACTATGTATTCGCAGCACTGAATGTGTTTCCAGATTACCTTGGAAGAACGAACTCGGAAGGAAGGATGAGAGAACTCAGATACTCCTTGTGAGAATGATGTCTGCATATTCGTGCCAGTCTGTCAAATAATAATTGCTCAAAACGCTTGAATATTTTAGAGAAAGTAGTTCAAGTTTGCATAACCAATGACTGATCTTATCCACCCAAGACCCAACCATAAGTAAATATGCAGCCTATTTTTTTGATTACCTGACCCATGGATTAACGGCAGCACCTGCAGACTGAGAAATTATGTACTCCTATTGTCTAGTGTCACTCACGTGATGGAACTTATCGTGGAAATCGGGGAAAAAATTAAACATGCTAGACTTTCTGTGATGGTGTCCCAGGCATGGTATCACGATCACCAGCGATCTACAACCAGAGATCGCTGGTAAACACTCCCATTCACATGATCTACAAATCCACCATGTATGGACTACATATTCAGTCATGCAACACACATACACACCTGCTCCAAGTCACCAGTGATTGCAAACACACAGCTGAAGCTGCTCACAGACTGATAAGGACTAGAAGTACAGCTCAGACACACACAATGTTGCTGAGTCTTGTTAGCTGTATAGTGACATTACAACGCATTTCCTTTGTCTTGCTTTGTCTGGTTTTGATCCTCGCCTAGTTTATGTTTATCCCTGTTTGCCGCCTGCCTTCTGACCATCTGCCTGTTATTTTGACTACGACTCTGGATTGCCCTTATACATCTGTTTGCTCCTGTGTTGATCATTGCTTGCCTGATAATAATCCTGTTAATAAAACCCCGCATTTGGATCCTCACCTCCGTTGTCAGCGTCACTTCCCTGTTACACATGGTACTGATTGTTGTGAACTATGCCACATTACACGAAGAGAAACGATTGAATATTGTGTCACAATGGCCATTTGTCGTTTGTGACTCCCCACTACACCCTACGCCAAGGAAATCATGCTGAAATGAAGAAAAGAAAAGTGAAAAGAAAGAAAGAAAGAAATATTATGTGATCAGATATTATGTGTAAGTCTAACAATCTGCAGGCCAGAGGGAAATGTCTTGAAGTCACGGCAAGGTCAGGTATTCTGTTACACTGAGCTTTCTAAAGCACCTGTTCTTTCTTGTCTGTTTGAAACATGTGGGTTTATAGCAGGAATTATTCCTCTGCCAAATGCTTGAAACAAAAAATGTGAGCCCCTGTAAGTTCCTGAGTGCTAAAGGTCACATAAATATAGATAAGATGTTTGGCAGATGTTTGAGGGGAAAATACCAATCTAAATACATCCTTTTCTCATTTCCAAAAAGAAATTCAAAACAAACACAACGATCGATCTGAATCCTGAATCTCCTGGATATTTCAAATGCATCTTAAAAGAGTAATTGATATGTAAATCCCCTTACATATCAGATTTCTAAAGTGAAACAGACATGAAAGCACACTGGGCTGAATACTGCATGTCTGAAGCAACAGCAGTCCAGGCTGGTTTTATTCTTAGCCAAGGAGCGTGAAGTCAAAACAAGCTAGACTTCCTGCTGGCCTCAGCGCTGGTTTACAAGCCAGACCACTGACAGGAGAAAGTCCCCTTTCTCTCTCTCTCTCTCTCTCTCTCTCTCTCTCTCTCTCTCTCTCGCTGAAGTTATCTTAAGGACAGTGAAGTCTGGGCTGCTACGTTTAACACTTTTTACAGTGAAGACTTCCAGCTGCTGGTAATGAAGAACTTTTCCTAACGCTCTCTCTATTTTTCATTTTGCTCACACACATGCACACGCACACACAGATAACAACATTTGCAAACAGTATCTTGCAAACATCTAAAAACCAAATTATTTCTAAAATAAAGCATACAGTATTTGATTGATATCCAAACAACAATATAATAAATGCAAAATGGAAAATTAGATAAAATTCAGCTTAGCTAAAAAAAAAATATATATATATATATATATATATATATATATATATATATATATATATATATATATATATATATATATATATATATATATATATATATATATATACACACACAGATTTTAGACTTTCTGTTTATTTATTTATTTATTTTTTGGATTATTAAATATAGGCAATCATGTTGAGCAAAATAATATAATAATAATTTATAATAAAAATATAATATAATTTTTTAATTATTGAAAAAAAAAATAATAGCATCAGACGTGGTGAAACAGGTTCCCCTTCGGGAGGGGAACTTCAATGCTATGTGGAAAAACTTCCACTATGGGGAATTTCATTCAGAAAGCCAATCATCTGAAAGGGTATGTAAACGGGCCAATGAAATTCCAATGAGTTGGCAGCTTCAGCTTGCGCAGCTGATGCTCGTTGCAATTAATTTGGCTATAAGAGCACAATGCGAGCAAAGCCAAAGCATCATTTTCACTTCAGAGACTTCAACAGCCTTCTGAGAGAGTCGATGAGGGTTCCTCCAGCTGAGTTTCAGACCGAGAGTGAACAAGAGCGATCTCCCAGTCCAGAATGTGTGACAGGCAGCGGCAGATGGTCGAGCTGGGTTTCTCCCTTGGCATCCTTTGGGTCCGGTCCTCCAGTGCGGTATGTATTGTTG
>LR812535.1:42513826-42684318 GCA_903798195.1 Danio kyathit
TGACATATATGTATCTGACATATATGTGACATATATGTATCTGACATATATGTATCTGACATATATGTGACATATATGTGTCTGACATATATGTGACATATATGTGTCTGACATATATGTGACATATATGTCTCTGACATATATGTGACATATATGTCTCTGACATATATGTGACATATATGTCTCTGACATATATGTGACATATATGTATCTGACATATATGTGACATATATGTGACATGTATGTGACATATATGTATCTGACATGTATGTGACATATATGTATCTGACATATATGTGACATAAAAGTCAGAGACATATATGTGACATATATGTATCTGACATATATGTGACATATATGTCTCTGACATATATGTGACATATATGTATCTGACATATATGTCACATATATGTATCTGACATATATGTCACATATATGTATCTGACATACATGTGACATTTAAGTCAGAGACATATATGTGACATATATGTATCTGACATATATGTGACATATATGTATCTGACATATGTGACATATATGTATCTGACATATATGTGACATATATGTCTCTGACATATATGGGACATATATGTTTCAGACATATATGGGACATATATGTTTCAGACTTATATGGGACATATATGTTTCAGACATATATGTTGACGTATATTTTTCTGACATATATGTGACGTATATGTTTCTGCATATATGCTGACATATATGTTTCTGACATATATGCTGACATATATGTTTCTGACATATATGGGACATATATGTTTCTGACATATATGGGACATATACGTTTCTGACATATATGGGACATATACGTTTCTGACATATATGGGACATATACGTTTCTGACATATATGGGACATATACGTTTCTGACATATATGGGACATATACATTTCTGACATATATGGGACATATACGTTTCTGACATATATGTTGACATATATGTTTCTGACATATATGGGACACATATGTTTCTGACATTTTTGTTGACATATATGTTTCTGACATATATGGGACATGTATATTTCTGACATATATAGGACATATCTGTTTCAGACATGTATGGGACATATACGTTTCTGACATATATGGGACATATAAGTTTCTGACATATATGTTGACATAACTGTTTCTGAGATTTATGTTTCGACATATATGGGACATATATGTTTCTGACATTTATGGGACATGTATGTTTCCGACATAGATGTTGAGATATATGTTTCTGACATATATGTTGAGATATATGTTTCTGACATATATGTTGAGATATATGTTTCTGACATTATTGGATATATATGTTTCTGACAAATATGTTGACATAAATGTTTCTGACATATATGGGCCATATATGTTTCTGATATATATGGGACATATGTTTCTTACATATATGTTGACATATACGCTTCTGACATATACGGGACATATAAGTTTCTGTCATATATAAGACATATGTGTTTCTGACATATAAGGGACATATACGTTTCTGATATATATGTTTATGACATATTTGTTTATGACCAGCCTGATTTCACGAGGAAACGTAAGTATTTTACATTTTCTCAGTTTAGTGGCTAATTTGTATGAATTTGTACGACTTCAGTCGTACAAAAATGTACGATTTTAAAAAGGAGGCGTGGCACCCAACCCCACCCCTAACCCATCCGTGATTGGGTGATGAGCAAATCATACTAATTTGTACGAATTAGATTGTAGGACTTTATACAAATTAGCCACTAAATCAAAAAGTTACGAATTGTCGTGAGATTGCGTTGTTCTGATAAATATGAGACATATATGTTTCTGACATATATGTTGACATATATGTTTCTGACATATATGGGACATATACAGGGGCGTAGCAACCAGGGGGGAAGGGGGGATACATTCCCCTCACTTTTAGAAACAGACCATTTAGAAACAGGTAATTAATAATTATATGAACGTAACCTATTGGATCTCATACAGCTGACCCCCCCCCACTTTTTAAAATGTTTGCTACGCCCTGTACACACACATTTTTTGACGTAATGTAATACTGACAGCTGTAAAATACTACTTTCCTTATTGCCTTATTGCATTTTCATTTAATTAAAATGGGATTTATGCCCATAGCAGCCCTTAGTCAGACCTTTCTGAATTTTCAAATGTCTTACTACCACCTTTTGTACACCTGTAATCAAAGCTGCACATGCCCCCACCGTACTTCAGTGACGCTGAGTTAAAACAACACAATTGCTGTGTCATCTTTCGTGAGCTTTTTTGGATCAACAGCAGGAGGAGGAAGGTGCTTTTTGAGCAGACTGTTTTCGGCATTTCAGGTGAAATAAAGGTTTGTATTTGTATTCGTATAATTTCTCTTCATCATTTCATTTTGTTACCTAATGGCAAAATGTACTTTTCTGAATCTAAAATATCTTATATGATGCATCATATTATAGTCCAAGGTTCGCCTTATTCAACAGGCGGCCCACGCTTGAGTCGATTTTGGCAAGTTTTTTTTTTTTTTTTGTGACCCGCATGTACGTTATTCTATTATTATTGTCCACATCCAACAAATTAATCTGTTTAACGTTAACGTTACATGATTTTGGTCCACAACATCACTCGAGTAAACTATATATTGTCGCGTCATCTACGGTGTAGCCTAGTCAAGGCCGGAGCAAGCTGAACTGGCGCTCTAGGCAAACGGCGATTACACCGCTCTCAACCCGTAAGTAAAAAAGAAAGTGACTGGTTCGCGGATGAAAGTGAGGATCGGGGGGGAGGGGTGGGTTGTCGCTTTTTACAGAAACGATCAAAATAGAATTAATTACCTTTTTGAGTGTGATGCTTTAAACTATGAATACATTACAACGTGCTTTGAGGTAAAGACAATTGACTAAAGCCAGATTAATTCAAAGAAACTTATTATTTAGTTAGTCATTAATCCATTTTATTAAATCATAGACTGCTCTATTTTATAAACAGACTGCAGCAATTTTCACGAGAAACTATCAAACTGCATGTTAATTTGTTGAGTTTGTGTTTTGGTGGGACTCCTGGTGGGAGAATAGTGATATCTATTTAAATTAAATATTAAGTATAGTTAAGCGAAATATGAAAAAAGTACTTCTTTCTAAGAAATTTGTGAACTATGTTCAGAGTTTTATCATTCTGAGTTTATGCAACTCTTTTGAGTATGAATGCTTTTTTTTTGCATTGATATAGCAAAACAAAATTTTAATTCATTTTTATTTGTTCCAGATTTTAATTCAGACCCGCACTAAACTGTCATGGTGGTAAGGCTACAGCCTTTTGCTTAAGGTAAACACTTTTGTCTGATCTGGCATGTGTATCTATTTTGTTTTTGTTTTTTTGCTGCTATGCCCTTTGCTACTATCACTGTGAAAATAAAAACGTTGCCATCAGTTACTCTCTTGTATGTACACTATTTAGAACATAATCTAAACAAAATCTAAATAATTTTAAATCTGATTATGGGGTTTATTCTATAAAGTAATTCTGTTTTTCAAATAAAGAACAAATTGTCATATTTAAATAAATAATTTTTACTAACTAAAATTCATGTTTCATGTCATCTCATAAATAAAACTGTTTGCAGAAATGAAGTTCTGTTTTTATATTTTAGGTAATCTCATTGTGCTTTGATGGATTGTTTTGTACATAAGTTAAATGAATGGCAGCTTCCAGAACTTGTAGTTTTTAAGGTAAGTTTTCCTGTTATGTCCTATTTGTCTTTTGCTTTAGCGCAAATAGTGTAAATTGATCATCACAAAACTGAATGTATAACCTTTAAATTAATATTATTTTAATGTATTGTCTTTAGGTGATGCAGTGACACAGTGAATAGCATGTTTGCCTCACAGTAAGAAGGTTGCTGGTTTGAGCCTCGGCTGGGTCAATTGGCATTTCTGTTTGGAGTTTGCATGTTCTTCCTGTGTTGGTGTGGGTTTCCTCCAGGTGCTCCGGATTTCCCCCACAAGTCCAAAGACATGTGGTACAGGTGAATTGGGTATGCTAAAATTGACAGTAGTGTATGGGCGTGTGTATGAATGAGTGTGTATGGATGTTTCCCAGTGATGGGTTGCAGCTGGAAGGGCATCCGCTGCATAAAACATATGCTGGATAAGTTGGCGGTTCATTCCGCTGTGGGGACCCCAGATTAATAAAGGGATTAAGCCGAAAGGAAAATTAATGAATGAATGTATTGTCTTTAGCATAAAACGTTACAAAACTTGTTTGTAGTGCAAGTAATTCAGTTTACTACCATTTGTTATTCTTCTAGTCTTTTACCCATGATGGCTTTATTAAATCAAATTAACCTATTATTTAAGTAAGAATAACCAATTATTGGGTAGAAAAAACAACCCAATTGTGGGGTTAAAAATAATAACCCAATTACTTGGGTTAATTTAACCCCTGATGTGTTCTGTCCCGTATTTACCCAGCAGTAGGGTTAAAAACAACCCAATTTGGGTAGTTTTTAACCCTGTGTTTTTAGAGTGCAGCAATGATAAATCAATTTACAATTAAAATGTTCTTGTCAAATAAGCTTTACTTCATGTTTACATTTGATAGTACCAGTAGTGGATAAGTGCATAATACACTTAAAATACAATGTTCATTTGTTAATAATTGATGCATATTTTTAATACATCATTACATACTTAAGTAGAGTTTTAAGTTATACTTTACTTTTAATTAAGTGTGCTTCCATCAGTTTCAATATTTTGTGATTCAAACATTTTTAAAATTCAACTCTACAATTTAACGAAGTGACTTTTATTGACATTTTAGTATAAGAAATAATAAAGAGATAAATAAGTCTGTAAAAATAATAGAAAATGTATTGGCAGTTTATTACAAGGTTTTTATACCGCAATTTACAACATCAACCCAGACAATATACCACTATATACTATTAAAAATGTTAATAACAGTCACCTTTTTAAACTTCTCAAGGTTAAAAGTTGTTAGAAAAAAAGATCAAGGTCCCATAATGCAATTCAAAATGCAAATTCAAAATAAACGATGAAAAAAAAAAATAGAAATATGAATAACAAAATATGGAAATTCATTCATTCATTTTCTTTTGGGCTTAGTCCCTTTTTTAATCTGGCGTTGCCACAGAAAAATAAACCACCAACCTTTCCAGCATATGTTTTACGGAGCAGATGCCCTTCCAGCTGCAACCCATCACTGGGAAACAGCCATACACCCTCATTCAAATACATACACTATACGGTTAATTTTAGCATACCCAATTCACCTGTACCGCATGTCTCTGAACTTGTGGGGGAAAGCGGAGCACCCAGAGGAAACCCATGCAAACACGGGGAGAACATGCAAACTCCACACAGAAATGCCAACTGACCCAGCCGAGACTCGAACCAGCGACCTTCTTGCTGTGAAGCAATTGTGCTACCCACTGCGCCGCCCCAATATGGAAAATGCATATGCATATTTTTTTTTACAATGTGTATATAGTCCTTTGAAGAGCTGTGAAAGGGAATAATTAAGCCAATGTTGTCTTCTATAGGCAATATTTTTCAAAAGTTGAAATAAATAAATAAATAAATAAGCAAACAAACAAACAAACAAACAAATAAATAATAAATAAATAAATAAATAAATAAATAAACAAATAAATAAATTCACTTTTGGAATACATTGTGCTGTCAGGTAAACAAACTTCCAGATACATTGCTTTTAGCATTGATGAAGCTCTTTTGGAATGGCCAAGTACAAGAGTTGCCTGTCAAATGGTGAGATCCACAGAGCTCTGATTAAACTACTCTCTTAATATGATTTAAGACTGCAGACCTTTTCATTGAGTGTGACACATGCTAGTCAGACGCCGCTCAGCGTCTGAGATGACTATTAATGAAAGCACAAACTATTAAGCTGCTGTGTGCTTTTATAGACACTGTAAAGAGAATAAATTTATGAACACCAACTACCACTACTCTATGTTATTCATTCATTCATTTTCTTTTCGGCTTAGTCCCTTTATTAATCGGAGGTCGCCATAGAGGAATGAACCGCCAACTTATTCAGCATATGTTTTAAGCAGCGGATGACCTTCCAGCTGCGACCCATCACTGGGAAACACCCACACACACTCATTCACACACATACACTATGGACAATTTAGTTTATTCAATTCACCTGTACCACATGTCTGGACTGTGGGGGAAACCCATGTGAACACAGGGAGAACATGCAAACTCCACACATAAATGGCAACTGACCCAGCCGAGGCTTGAACCAGCGATCTTCTTGCTGTGAGGCGATCGTGCTACCCATCTATCTTATATAGCAGTTATTTTCAACATGTTCTAAAAGCATACCCAATGTAATTTAAACAAGTTTCTCATCCACCAGCTTGGCAGCCATATTGCACCAGACCGCACAGACAGAGACAGAGTGACGAACCCAATTACGATATAGGGACGCCATATAAGGACACTCATCTGTAGAGAGTCCTCATCAATATACTGGGGCATTAGGACCCACATAGGCCACAGGGTGAGTGCCCCCTCCTGGTCCCACGAACACCACTTCAGGCAGCAACCTAGCTTCCTATGTGGTCTGCCATCCTGGTATTTACCAGGCTCAGTCCTGCTTAGCTTCAGTGGGTGACAATGTGGGAGTTGCAGAGAGCTAGCTGCCGGCCGTTTTATATATTTATAAAAAATTATCAGATTATCAAAACATATTTTGTCACACTTAATCATTCGAATATTTTCCCAATTAAAAGTATTTATTTAATTAAAAAGATAGAATAAAATTCTACTTATTTTAGACCAAATGTAATAAACATTTTTTTGTGTATGGGTTATTTATTTATTTTATTTTTAATCGTATTGACATTTCTTTTTTGTGTTACATTTTCCCCCTTTTTAAAATTTTATTGATGACATAATTTATGAAATATTTTAATTTAATTCTTACATTACCTCATTACCCTAGCAATCTCACAGACCCCCTGAGCAACTATAAGCTGGTATTTGTTATTATTTAATTGATGAAGTTTTTTAGCCACACTTCTACAGCAGAATAGCGCTCCTTCTCATACTTCACACATCACACTTGCCTCCACATCAAAGTTCCTGAAAGCAAAGAAGATCAAGGTGTTCCAGGATTGGACAGCCCAGTCACCAGAATGAACATTATTGAGCATGTCTGGGTTAAAATGAAGGAGAAGGCATTGAAGATGAATCCAAAGAATCTTGATGAACTCTGAGAGTCGTGCAAGAACGCGTTCTTTGCCATTCCAGATGAATTTATTAATAAGTAATTATTATCATTGCAGAGATGTATGGACAGAGTCCTCCAAGCTCATGGGAGTCATACACAATATTAATTATTTTTCCACTGCACCATGACTTTATTTTTTATACTTTACATTATTTCTGTTAAGTGACAAGACTTTTGTCTAAGCAAAGTCAGACTTTACTGTCCTAATTAAATAATTAAAAATCAAGCATGATCATATTTTATTTAGGTAAAATAAGTGTGATCTAAAGGCCTTTGCCTTTCATATAAGCTACTTCTGATACCAAATGATCTACTAGAAGTCAAGTCATTATTTGTTGTTCCTAAAACTTGGTTAGGCAACAAGACCTTTGTCAGGTAGTGTATAATTTATCAATTATAATCTCTTTTTATTATTAGATAAACACTGTTTCTCAAAAAGCATGAAAATATTTTATGCACCAATGTCCAGCCTACGACATCCTGCAGCTCAGCTAAAGTCCCACACTGTCTCCAAGCAGCCACTGAGGCACAGAAACTTTGAATCCTGGATGTTTGCGACTGAAAAAAAAGTCACAGAAAGTCAGATGCACAGCACGAAAGGAGTGTTTTGAACTTTGCTCTGCACTTCTCAAAAATGAGCCGCCCTGAATTCTCCAGCGCCGGTCTGTCCAAAGGGAGGCACAGGGAGAAAACCCTATTAAATTTTGGGGGCGCACACTTCTCAAACTGACAGGCCGTGCTGAGACAGCAGAGGGACGAGGAAAAAAAAAAAAGAAAAGAGAGAAAGCAAAAAACATCCCCCACTCTCAAACATGTCACCCATGTCAGGTCCATGTCAAGGTAGCCTGGAGGGAAAAAGAGGCAATGACTTGTTCAGTATAGCCAGGTCAACACAAAGAGCACCTAATGATGTGTCCAGATTCAGAATGGCAGGCATGGACAGACAGTATGTCGTCCATTGAGAATTAATTCAGAGGCTGGAGGGATGAATAACACTCGTCTGCTTTTTTTTCAGCTCCATGTTTTGGCATTTTAACAGTAATATCAGGCCAATTCCGGACTGACAAGTTGGCATTGATGGACGAAGGTCGAACATTAATGTCATTATGTGATAATGAACCGGGAATTAGAAGCTTACTTTAGAAGTCAGGGTTGTGTTCGGAAATGGATGAATATTTCAGGTAGCGCGTGCAGTCGGATTCCCCCCAGGCATTGGTAATGGGAAGATATGCTGGATATGATGCCAGAAGAGACTGCATTACATTGCATTGACTGACATAGGGAAGACAGTGAAGGAGACACGCACTTCACGGAAAAACAAATGTAGAGATCCCTACCCAGTTCACAGACCGTTTCGTCTGTGATATTTGACCTTAGGAATATACACATGTGTGGTAATTAATTAAATTTAGTTTGTAATTTTATATTTATTTATTTTTACTTGACACACTTTAATTGAATGGGGCTTTTATAAGACACCTTTATAATAATAATGACATAACACCTCATGAATATGGAAAGTTTTATTTAAATGAAAAGATCAAATTGTTTGAGATGCCTGACATATATTATATGTTACTTGATATTACCAGGACAGCAAAACTTATGAATTTATAATTCATTAATCTGTCATAAAATGAATGGCCAAGTGTCAATACTCTGTCAAATCATTTTACAATAGTGTCATTAGTATTTGGTTTTAATGACAGATTCAGTTTGTACCACTGTAGTTGAGCTCAAGAAAATATTTGTGATGCTGTTATAAAATTCCTAGCAATTATGTTTATGACAGGTTTATAACAATATGTTGTCTTGATACTATCTAGTTGTCCTGAAAAAGACAGAGACAGGTTATAATTTATTTAGTATTGTAGTATAGTACATTTTTGCTCTTAAAATGACAACTGAGTAAAGCAAAAGCAAAGTAAAGAATATCTCATTCATATTTATGATGCCATGTCTTGATGAAGTCTTATGCCGAGTTCAGACTGTATGATTTTCAAAGTAGTCATGTCACAGATGTTTTCACAATGCATGACTATCTGAGATAGCGTTTCGTCGCTGCTTTGTTTACACTGCAAGATGGATCGGCGACAGAGGGTTTCACTTTAAAATAAGAAGAATCACAGACAACTTTGTCCAAACTATGTCTCACAAGCAAACACACACGAGAAATTACATGGAAACAATGCAAGGTCACGTAGTTTATCTTGTTATTAACTACATATTGAGAAAAGAAGCCTTTAGTGGTGCAGAAAATGTACTTATTTTGCTCACCTGGCCTTTGAGGGGAATTTGCAATTTCTCCTCAACTTTTTTGTTTCGACCCAGTTGTGGTATTGCTCAGATGACATGTCAAACAGACACGGGTGCTCCTGCCAAATTTACTTTAGTTTTTCCTCCATTTCTTGGGTCTAAATAGACTGAAAATAAGCGCTTTTAACTTCTCTGGGGCTAAAATCATGCAATTTGAACTCAGCATTATGAACACCCCCTTCAAGTAAAGTGTTTATTTATTTATTTTTTTATTTTACTTTAACTTCGCTAAATTAAGTAGAGTTCCTCTGCTCCTGTGAAATTATAATAAACATGAGAATTTTGGTTATACTTTCAATTCTCAATATCAACAAACAATTAACATTTGTCCCAGTAAACTCCTATTTTGCTACTTATTAATAGGTATTAGTAGTTTTGTTTTGGTATTGGGTAGAATTAGGGATAAAGAATATGAGCAAATATGTATTTTATAACAGTGGTCCTCAACCACCGGGCTGCGGACCAGTACTGGTCCGTGGATCAACTGGTAACGGGCTGGACAAGAAATCATTATTTTTTTCCGCTTTATTTATTATCTGAGTCAGAAAAATGACCGTATTTTCTCGTTTACACCTTGGTCACTTGAGCGCTCAAATTCAACCCACAAGCAGCAAAATGAGTAAGAAACAGACGTCTTTGGAAAGTTTCTTTGCTAAGGAGAAAATACCCAGTGAAGGACCCGCGAACCCGCGAACTGCCAAGGAATGGATCCACAACCAATTTGGCAACAAATCAGTAGAGTCCATCATGTCTGTACAAGAAGATCGCAAGAGATCGCAAATGACGTTCGCATATTGCATTTTTTCTAAAGTTCACGCAAGTTTGTTATTCCTAATGGAGGTTTGCGGCTTGCGTGCGCAAGCGGTGTGACACGCTCACGCCTTCCAGATTCACACAGTTGAATGAATGGCGGGAGCTCACCCAGTCAGTATCAGCTTTTATGGAATATACACATTTTAGTAGACTAATTATCTCAGACAACCCAGAACACCCAACCATTGCAGTGCTTTGTAATTTTCACCATAAATAAAACTTGCATCAGAGTGACAGCAATTTTTTGTCACCTTTTCATCCTCTGAGAAAATGGTTGATGGTTGCCTAGCATCTCCCGCTCACCCCCGTTCCACGGTAAAATTGTCAAGCATTGACAGGTCTGTGGTGATAAAAAGGTTGGGGACCACTGCTTTATAAGTACTAATAAACAGCCAATATGTATAGAAACTAGTTCATAGAAATGGTTCCTATAATAATGCATTACAAGACTTATAATTAGTATATGTAATGTATACTCTGTAATTAGTATATGAAGAGTTTTGTTGCAAAACGAGATATATCCATTTTGAGAAATGTTGGTTATTTGACATTATTATGTAAGACATCAACTGTCAAGTTCCTTCACAATTTTTGTTCATTAAACTATTACTTGAGCTCAGTGAAGGGCAGGAACACAATATTCTTCAAATCCTGGATATTTTTTATTCAATTTTATGTCAATGAATGCAACATATTTATCTTAACATTGTCAAACATCTTACATTGGTTAAAAAAACAATACATCATAATATATATGGAATAATATATACAATGATTGATTAATAACAATAAAATTCTGAGTTAGTTTTGGCCAGAACGTACACAACACAACATAACATAACTTTTTTTTTTTTTTTTGCAAAACGCTATATATATATATATACCTTAGGCTATATTCTGCTACTGTAATACCATTAAGAAAAGCTAGTGAATCAATGTTTTGTTTGATAAGTAAGATTAACCGATCACACAAGTTGCATTTCCAGGCACAGCTTCATGCCAGGAAATGGGAGCGCGCACGCGTTTTAAAAGACTCTTTTCCTAGGGGATGCTGAGCTCACGCAGCATCTTGAACGTTCTATAACCAGGGCCGGCGTGTCCATAGAGGCGACCCAGGCGGCCATCTAAGGCGGCAGAATAGGCGCCGTCTGCGACAATCTCCCCATCACCCCGGTCCTCCCCGTCGTACGCGCAATTACACCTGTCTCTCATTTTCAGCATGATCATCTTTTGCCTAGAGCTCCAGTTTAGTTTGCTCCGGGCCTGTCTATAACCGTTATATCGCACTTTGTAAAGAAACTGGTCTGGCGGATATCGCATTTTGTGAAAAAATAAATTTTAAAGTAGGCCTAAAATGTACATTCTTCAATGTTATTATTGGCAGCAATTCACACATAGATTAAGGTACATCTGAACAGTGATTTCCAATAATAAAATCCAAATGTCAAAAAAATGGCGTTTATCGCGTTTTGCAACCAAACTCTTCATATATAAAATGTAATAATTAGTTTATATGATACATTCAAAAGTCACAAGGCAGTGGATGCTTTGAGAATTGGGCAATTTGAAAACAGAGCCTTTGCACTACTAAATATCAAAAGCAATTATACATGAACAGGTTTTAAGTTTAGCTTTAAATAGTGCACATATGTGAAAACGTTCTGTAGGGAGGGTATTCCATAGTTTTAGACCTAATTGCGTATACCTGGACCTGGCGACTTCCAGCCACCACTGGTCTGCAGATCGTAGGGCCCAGTTAGGTTTGTGAACGTTTTAAATGTTGCATACTGTAAATATGAGCAAAACAAACAAAACAAACAACAGTAGTTTAAAATCTATTCTAAATTTAGCTGGGAGCCACCCTTAAATCTTGCACCCTTAAACCTCTTCAGATGATCCAGAATACTGCAGCTTGTCTAGTCCCAAGAGAGCTTATGTAACACCTCTCTTTATCTATCGACATTGGTTACCGGTCGAGGCTCGTATCAAATTCAAATAATTGATGCTTGCTTAGAGAACAGTCACTGGCACTGTGCCCTCTTTCCTTCACCTGCTCCTCAAGGTCTATATCTCCTCCAGACAGGCTCTAAGTCACTTTTCAAAATCTTTTCATTTAAAGTTCTTTGCTGGTGGAATGATGACGGACTGATGATTCACTAGTATCATACAAACGACAACTAAAAAATTCATTGAAACCCCTGTGAACAAAATCAGGACCTCCTTTTCTCTGACCCCGATCACTCCACATGACAAACTCGAAACATTATGCGATTTTGAGTGTGCCTCACACAGGTTAGTAGGCTTGACAAACCACCTGTAGAAAACACATTCTTTCATCTCTCTGACACTTTAACCAACGCTTGCACCAGTTCTTGCACATTTGTACTAGATACTTTCTTACAAACGCTCCCCAAAAAAACAAAAACATTTTATATTTCTGTACTGTGCTTCACACAGGTGAGTGGGCTTGACAAACCAACTGTAGGAAACACTCTTCTCTCTATAAAAAAATAAAATAACAAAAAAATGCCTTCTTATAGCACTGTGTAGTAGGTGATCAGCCAAAATGCTAACGTTAGAATAATAGGTTTGAAAACACAGTCCCTCTGCTGCCGTCTAAAGCCACACTTACTGAAATCACGAACGCGCACGGCAAAGATGACAGTAGACAACCCACTAGATCATGTCATTTGCCAGTTAAAATACTTTATAATACTACAATTACAAATGAAAAACTGTCCTATATCTAGCACGTTTTCAGTTGTGTAGCAAGCAAAACTTGTCATAATGTGCAATATTTCATGTATACAACAATCGCTGGTATCTCTCATGCGCTTTGTCCTAAAGCGACTACTGTATGCTTAGCGCTTGGCCGGCGGTGTGCAGAAATTACACTTATTATATAGGGAGCATGTCACAGATTGTGAATATAAAACCAACTTCACCTCAGTAAAGCAGGCTAGGCGGAATAGCGTTATTTACTTATGCTTTGTTGTTAAACTAAATAAAAAATCTACATTATTGATGCTGTAAAAGGTATCTTATGAAATTGAAAATAGTCAGAAGTTTCGCCGGAACTTCTGTGCATATAACCCATTCATAAAACAAGAAAATCTACATAAGCTTTGCGTGACTAAAAGAGTTTTAAAACATACTGTAACATTACCTGTCTAAAATAAAAACTTCAGCCATGGTGTCATCCTTCCTCCAGTGTGCAAAAGACACTCCAAAATTGATACAGGTTTTTAAAAAGTTTTGATTCAGCACTTGTTTTTACTGCTGTCTCTCTTTCGTGTGCATGTGCAAACAGCGGATCAGTCTGCGTGAACAGGGGTGCGCAGATGTACAAATCTACATTTGTTCACAGACAGTTTGGGCTACTTGGCAATTATCGGCCGGACAAATTTTAATTGAATGAAATTTTTTTAGTCTTATACCTTACCCAGAATATCAAAATACATACACATACACGTAGATCATTTACTCAAATTGTTACTATTGGAATGTGACTTTCAACCAGCACAATAAAATTGTTTCTGAAGACAATCACCTACTGCACCTTTAATTCTCTGAGCACTAACAGTTTCGTTGTATAATTAGCACTTCTTGTGTGCATCACCTATTCTTTTTGAATTGCTGAATGCCTCCTCAACTGTAAATTGCTTTAGACAAAAGCATCGGCTAAATGTAAGAGAGTAAAGGACAGGTGTGATGTGTTCAAATTTGTGACTGCTAGTCCTTAATATAGTGTAAACACACATAGGAATAACATTCATTCATTCATTAATTTTCTTTTCAGCTTAGTCCCTTTATTAATCCGGGGTCGCCACAGCGGAATGAACCGCTAAACTTATCCAGCACATGTTTTACGCAGCGGATGCCCTTCCATCTGCAACCCATCTCTGGGAAACATCCATACACACTCATTCACACTCATACACTACGGACAATTTAGCCTACCCAATCCAAATCTTTGGACTGTGGGGGAAACCGGAGCACTCGGAGGAAACCCACGCGAATGCAGAAAGAACATAGGAATAACAACATAAGAAAAAAATTCAACATAAATCTAAAACATTTACCTAAATATTATTAAATATTTCACATTTAACAGTTCTCTAAAACATTTAATTAAAAAGTGACAGGTTTCTATCATGTTAATGTACCCATCACAGGAATGAGATGTGCTCCTTTATCTTTAATAAAATGAAAAGACATACTTTTAATGGAATGTGTTGCCTACAGTTCTGTATAGTCTGAAATTCACGATGTTTCCTTAATTTTAATTAGTAGCCACTTAGGTCCCTGGGGATTTAGGGGGCCCTGGCCAATTCCAAAAAGCCTATATTAATTATATAGCTCTTTTATAAATTTTCTATTTCATATGTTGTAAAATCTCTCTATGGTCGTTAAGATATTAAGGTTGTTGCTTCTATGAATAGTGGACCGTTCCTTCCATACTGCACATTTGGGAGGAGTGAGCGGTTCAAATACACTGCCAGTCTGCCAGCGATCAGAGTAAAACTGAGGTAGAGTAGAGTGTACAGAAGTGAGAATTTTGAGAATATTTGGGAAAAAAAGTAGAAATAACACAAACAATGAAACGCAGCTACCTCAGCGATCCTGCTTTCTGGCCGAAACACCTGTCGGATGATGAGCGCTGCTTGTTAAGAGAGGGATTGTTCAAATAAAATAACATTTCCCAGTGAAAATAAACGGCCGCCGATAAACAAACAGCAATTATTCAATTCATATGAAATACGGTGACAAGATTAGTTTGACTGATTGTAAATTAAATTTGTTTAAATGTTTTTTTTTTATTAATAATTAAATCTAATCACAAAAAAACCCCGTCTAATTAAGTGTAGTTCGTTTGTGAATTTATTGCATTTAATTTTACATTAGGACTTTAAATATAACAATTTATGGAAGCCATGAACCATAAGGTGAAAAAAAAAATGAATAAAATATACAAAATATATAAATTATACTTTAAATACATTTATAACGTGCAGTTTATTTACAAAAAAAGAAAAAAAAAAACTTATTTACAGAGAAAAAAAAATATCTATGGAGAAAGAGAACGTTCGATTTTCAATGCTAGGGCCCCATACCTAAAACTGCTTAGGGCCCCCAAATTACTAAGTCCGTCCCTGATTAGCAGTAATCAGTTACTTGTTAGTCGAGTAGTCTTCTTATTGGAAACGTTATTACTCTTACTTAAAGTATTAATGTTATTACTCTTACCATTACTTTTATATAATCACTTTATAGGTAGTGTTACTTTTAAGTCCAAATTTTGCCTGCTCTGTTAAAACATGCAGACTCTCTCATGTGACACTGATTTGTGTCATGCATGCCAATTTAAAAATAAATAAATAAATAAATAAAAAAGGTAGATTTCAAAAAATTTTACTCTCGGCCCTGTTTTCAGAAATATCGACTTTTCCTGCAGTCAAGTGAGTTCGTTATTGACTTCTTAAGGAGAAAGTCAGTGAAGCCTCTGTCTTTTTTTCTGACGTGGCTGGACTGATTTTGACTGATCTTTTAATCTGGCTGTGTTATTTAGCGATGTGGCTCAGCGAGAGGATTAATTGGACAGCGGTGCACACGAGGGGTAGCTTTATCCACAGTAATGCTGGGAAATTGGAATGTGACTCATCTGTTTTAAATTGCTCGCTGACTTCAAAGGTGCATCAGTACAGTCAACGTCTGAAGGTAGAGAAGGAGTGATAGTATCTGAGAGAGAGAGAGAGAGAGAGAGAGAGAGAGAGAGAGAGAGAATTGAATTAAATTGAAGAGAAAGATGACTGGACGTTTGCATACAGTGGTTGTTAAATACTATTTAATTAAAAACAGTGTAATGTTATGAACAGTGTTGTGCTAGTTACTGAAAAATAGTAGTTAGTTACAGTTACTAGTTACTTCATTCAAAAACTTCATTCAAAACTCAATTACTTGATCGATTACTTACACCAAAAAATAATGCATTACTGTTAAATTTTGACTGTGAAGGCAAGGTTAAAATGTCAGCATATTTACACATTTTCAGCTTTAACTAGAGTAAAGTAATTATTTGTAAACAAATGAATAAATAAACAAACAAACATTTTACACTATAAAAAGTGATTGGTTGCTTTACTTTAAAAATGTAAGTAAACTTATTGCCTTAAAAGCCACAAGTTGATTTTACATAAAATTAGTTATAAAACCCTTTGTAACGTTTTAGTTGACTTAACTTAATATTATTTTTGTCCCACTTTATATTAATTGGCCTTAACTAATATGTACTTACACAGAAATGGATCATATGTTACAATGTACTTATTGTGTAAATACCAACACAATCTCACGGCAATTCGCAACTTTTTGATTTGGTGGCTAATTCATATGAATATGTAACATTCGTACAATTTAGTATGATTTACTTATCCTCCAATGACCGTTGGGTTTATGGGCAAGGTTGCACTGTAAAAAAATATTTGAACAATTAGTCATGACAACACATGTTTTTAGTTCATTGCAACTTATTAAATTAAGGTAATCGTGTTCTAACTTAATTTTATAAGTTATGCAAGCAGTTTTAAATAAAGATGTCCAGATCCGATCACGTGATCGGAAATCGGGCCAGACCACGCAGTTTCAGACTTGATTGGAATCGGACCTTACTTCCCGATCAGGACTCGAATACACTCAAGAAAGATATTTTTTTGCTCATTCAAACTATTTATTTAAAATAGGCTGAATCAACACAATTCTTGAGATTTCATTGGGACAACATTATTTTTTTTTTATGTTCAATCCACATAAATTTAATTTAAAAGTGTTAAGTTAACTTAATCAATTTGTTTTGGGACAACATGTATGAATTGTGTGGAACCCTGCATTTTTAACAGTGTATATATATATCATAAGGTTAATTTGATTCAGTTTAAAAAATGAAGGCAACCAGGATTTCTTTACAGTGTGCGTGCCATGCCTACCTTTTAAAATCATACATATTTGTATGACTGAACTTGTACAAGGTTGTACGAATTAGCCACTAAACTGACAAAACATAAAATAATTACATTTCCTTGTGAGATCAGGCTGGTAAATACATGCTTTTTCATTGTACTCATGATTAATAAAATACCTGCATGTATTTACTTCTGAAATTTATTTCTGTAATTACATTTTAATTACACTGTTGGCCATCTCTTATACCTTAACTCAATCTTAAACCTACCCATACCACCAATCCTAACCCTAGGATTATGCACATAATTTACTTAATATTTTAAGTCAATGGATTTACTCTTTTTTAATTAAGTCAACTAATTGCTTATTAATTAAGCTATTGCTTATATAATTAAGTTATTGCTTAACTTGCTGGTAGTCTGAATGGTGTGTAATTTAAAATGTATTTGTTAAAAGACATGTTTAAACATTTCCTATAACCTTTATAAAACCAACCACTGCAGAATAATTGAGGTGCTATGTTTAGATGTTGTGAATATTGTCATAAAACCACAGTCAAAAGATGTGAACAGCTTCAAGAATGTGTTGATTACCCAAAAGTTTGAAAATATGTTAAGCTAGCATGCTAATGTTACGCTAAATTGATCTGCACTTAAACAAGTAATGTAGCATAAACAGATAGTAGAATATAAAAGTATGATACATAAATAAAAGAAACTACTGTCTAAATAATAGTTCAAACAACATAACAGCCCTAAAATGAAGTCTACATTACCCCTTATCGTTTCAGCATGCATAATTGCTTTGTGGTCAAACTTAATTCAACCAAACTGGGGTGCGTTTCCCATACAACGATGTAACTCGCGGCTGAACTATCATAGTATGATGCATTGTTTAAGAAAAGAACAATGTAGTGACGAGTGTTTCCCAAAAACACGTAGTTTCTCTGTCACAGATCCATCGTTTGAACCACGTTAGTTATAACATAAATCGCCCACAATGATTCTCCAAATGGGGTGGAAACAACTTCTTTAGAGAAAAACCCCATAGATCCTTGTGCAAATTTTATTGTTTTACACGCACATGCATTTAAAAAAAGGGTCCCACTTTATATTGTCGCTTATACCTGTGAACTTACATGGTAATTAGATGGAACGATGGATTTGGGAAAAGCCAAATCAACGAACTATGTTTGTAACAACAGAACTTGCAACCTTAGTTGGCTAACGATGGTTTTCGGAAACACACCCCTGATCATGACCAGGGCTTTACATTAACACCCGCCAACCGGCCAAATGCGGGTAGATTATAGCTGTGGCGTGTTAGACAGACACCTCCACTAGCCACTTTGGCTGGTTGAAAATCATTTTTACACATACTATTCAGTGGGTTGTTACATGAGTGTAGTTACACCAGTAATACAAAAGTAAATACTATGTAAACGTGTGTACATACACTGTAGTTACATACTACTTACACATCTAATTACCATGTAAGTTCACAGGTATAAGCGACACAATATAAAGTGGGACCAAAAAAAGAATCCAATATTAGTTTTGATAAAAGCATACACCCGTTTTCCATATTAATGGAAATATATGTAAATGGCACATATAGGTCCCATGTATCTTTTACAAATATTATTGAGAATACTCCATATTCTATTCTAAAACACAAAATCACTTACAAAAGCTAACACGTATTCTAATCTCATATATAATCATATAATCATATATATAAATAATGAGGCTATTTATTAATAAATGAAATTTAATATTTATTAATATATTATGAAATTTAAAAAAATCTAACTTTAATAATAATATTAATAATATTGATGATGATGCAGATGATGAGGATGATGATTATTATTATTATTATTATTAAGTAGGATATTGTTTATTTTTTTTATTTTTTTATTGAAAAGTCTACTTTTGCAATTTGACACATGCAAACCACTGCAGAAATGTTCTAACCAACAGGCTCATATCATATACAGTACAGATACTTAAATAACCTACTATAAATTAAAAGCATTATCGTATGCTATGTTTTTTTGTTTTCACAAGCTTTGGAGACTTAGCGTAAATTCTGCTTTTAAATAATAGGTCACCTATACTGTAGCTTTCTATAGCTATGTGTTCAAAATGACATCAATGTTTTCAAAGTGCACTGCGAATGAAGCACAATTGTAAACATGAAGATCACTAAAACTGAACTGTAAAAACACTTTGACTTTTAATGCTTTTATTTTTAATAATTCCAAGTTTAAATGTTAGAATTTTCTAAATGAATAGGGCATAGGGGGGATAACTGGGAATAGAACACAGCCAGGAACAAAGTACCACTCCAGAGTTGTATTTTGCAAGCATACAAGTTTGCGACGCAGTTTGCAAATGTTCGTTGGAACGATGGATTTGGGAAAAGCCAAATCAACAAACTATGTTTGTAACGACGGAACTTGCAACCTTAGTTGGCTAACGATGGTTTTCGGAAACACACCCCTGATCATGACCAGGGCTTTACATTAACACCCGCCAAATGCGGGTAGATTTTAGCTGTGGCGGGTTAGACAGACACCTCCACTAGCCACTTTGACTGGTTGAAAATCATTTTTAAATTGTAGTTTTCTTAAAAGCAAGGTTCGACAATAAGGATGGCCCAATATTCGTGCAAATGCGATCTTAGAATCAAGAAGCAGCATGACTGACATATATAATCGTGTTCGTGCGGGCAAAAGAAAGCCGGTTGATTACCAAATGAGAGGACAATCACACGCGCCAACAGCTGATGTGATGCGTGCGACTGTTTAAAACACGTGCGCATTCCTGTTTCTTTGCTGAAACAACCGTGCCTGGAAACGCAACTGGTGTGATCGGTTCTCTTTCAAATAGACTAGACAAAAAGTCTAAAAGGTCATGTGTAGACTGAAAAGTCATGTGAAATAAAAACTAATTGTAATACAACATTATGAAACCATGACCCATGTGCTCATGCTCACTGAGCAAGCTCATACACAACATACACAAAAAGTGACATGAATGAGGAGGCATGTGGGCATTCCACAAAATCTAAATCAAGTAATTTTAGCATGTCAAAGTCAAATTTATGCATATAAAATATATTTTCCGAACAACAAAATTGTGGCTATTGAACATGGTGAGTGGCTAGTAATGTTGGAAAACTACTAGCCACACTGGCTGGTGATCAAAAAAGTTAATGGCATGCCCTGATCATGACTATATAAAAAATTGGCCCTCGCTCCTTCATTCACAATTATCTATATTCACAAACAATCCATTTATGAGAGAATGAAAACAAATGAGCAAATTAGGACACAGTGGGTACAACTTCAATCAGAAACCATTTTCCTTAGAGCTTTTGAAAAAGTTTGTATTCAGACAACAGCTAAATGTTCTCTGTTCATATGGATCCATGAAAACAACTTTAAATAGCTTGAGCTGCACAAACAGTTCTGTAGTCTGCCATTTATGTTTTGGTTGTCAAGTACTTAATCATGCCTATAGACTCAATACGTATCCTATAAACTGAATATTTATCCTATTTATGCATTCATTTTTGGTTGGCTCATTGGTTCCTTTCTTCCTTCCTTCCTTCCTTCTTTCCTTCCTTTATTCCTTCATTCTTTGTTTGTCTGTGTGTCTGTTTAGTTTAGACAGAGTTGCTAACATAACCAGTTTCAAAGGTCTGTGTATTCAGGGCCTCAAAATATTATTGTCGTATTAAATACAGAGCCAAAATGGCTAAAAATGGTTTGCGTTTACAGCTCAAAATGTTACAGTGTTAACACCCTGAATGCTATGACATATTCTAAAGATGTGGAAATTCATTTATCATAATACATCAATATTCTCTAGCGACTAGCCAACGGATGTACATCAGCTTTACATTCATATTGAGAAGAATTATAGAACGAGTGCACTCGATAATATCTACTGTGGTTTTGGACACCAATACAAATGACTGTCCTTTCAAAGCATGCACTGCATAATATAATAAGGACTGATATCAGAAACGAACCAATGCATTCACCAATTATATCATCCACCAGATGAACAGTGTGAATCTGAGCATGACGTAATTGTACTCGTGCTCAGACATACATTATGCATATGCATTCAGAGCAGTTTGTGTTTGTGGATTTAAATGAGTTTACAGAGCTAAGTAGCTAGGTCAGTACATTGCAAACTCATCCATTTTCTCTTTTTTATGCACACACACACACACTCACATGCACACACCACCAGCAGCAGCATTAGATCTGGCTATTAAACTTCACCTTGAAACACCCTTACTCTGGATTATTTGGGGTTACCAAGAGTGTCACATAGAAAATAGCACATTTGTATAAACCATAGGCATTCTGGGTGTTGTTTTCAGACTGTGCAACAGCGGAAAAAAATGCCTTTGGCACGTAACAAATGCAGCAAGTGGTGTATCGGCACATTCATTTACCACTGAGAATAATGTAGGGTAAATTACCTAAAAAATTAATGATTTACTAATAAATAATTACATCATTAATGTGTATTAATACAGTTATATGACATTTCTAATAATTATTAGACTCAATAAAACAATTTATAAAAAATAGAATTCCAACACATAGACACTAGAAATAAACTATTAATTACTTAAAAATTTGCCCAACATTACCTTTTATTTTTGAAGAAAAATACAATTAAAATAATAAAAGTGAATATATAAAAATGTAAATTATAATTAATGTATCAAAACCCAAAATATTTCAAAGTAATGACACCATATTTGAAACATACCATATACTTTATTTGTATTTGTACAAACATTTAGTTGTTTCTTAAGCATGTATTGTTAAGCATTAAGGTTTAAATATGTCCTTCTTTAACACAAAATATATAATTATGCAAAATATCAGATTAGTGCCGAGCAAAGATTAATCATGAGTAACCACATCAAAAATAAAAGCATGTTTTGACACAATATATGTGTGTGTGTAATATATATTTATTATTTATACTGTATGTGATCCTCACATTCATAGAAACAAAACTATAAAAAAAACTATTTTGTTACATATATATTATTATATTATATTATATTATATTATATTATATTATATTATATTATATTATATTATATTATATTATATTATATTATAATATATTATATTATATTATATTATTCATTCATTCATTTTCTTGTCGGCTTTGTCCCTTGCGGGGTCACCACAGCGGAATGAACCGCCAACTTATCCAGCACGATTTTACGCAGCGGATGCCCTTCCAGCCGCAACCCATCTCTGGGAACTTCCACACACACATTCACACTCATACACTATGGACAATTTTAGCTTACCCAATTCACCTGTACTGCATGTCTTTGGACTGTGGGGGAAACCGGAGCACCCGGAGGAAACCCACGCGAACCCAGGGAGAACATGCAAACTCCACACAGAAACGCCAACTGACCCAGCCCAGCCGAGGTTCGAACCTGCGACCCAGCGACGTTCTTGCTGTGAGGCAACAGCACTACCTACTGCGCCACTGGGTTGCCCTATATTATATTATATTATATTATATTATATTATATTATATTATATTATATTATATTATATTATATTATATTATATTATATTATATTATATTATATTATATTATATTGTTCTACCTAGTTCTTTTGAATTTACACTACCTGACAAAAGTCTTGTCACCTATCCAAGTTTTAGGAACAACGAATAATAACTTGACTTCTAGTTGATCATTTGGTATCAGAAATGGCTTGTATGAAAGGCAAAGGCCTCTAGATTACGCTTATTTTACCAAAATAAAATATGATCATGCCTTGATTTTTAGTTATTTAATTAGGACAGTAACATAATATACAGTATAGAATATAAAGTCATGGTGCAGTGGGAAAATAATTAATAATGTTTATGAGTCCCATTAGCTTGGACGACTGCATCCATACATCTCTGTAATGACTCAAATAACTTGTCAATAAAGTCATCTGGAATGGCAAAGAAAGCATTCTTGCAGGACTCCAAGATTTCATCAAGATTCTTTGGATTCATCTTCAATGTCTCCTCCTCCATCTTACCCTAGACATGCTCAATAATGTTCATGTCTGGTTACTGGGTTGGCCAATCCTGGAGCACCTTGATCTTATTTGCTTACAGAAACTTTGATGTGGAGGCTGATGTATGAGAAGGAGCGCTATCTGCTGAAGAATTTGCCCTGTTCTGTGCTTTGTAATGTAATGGGCAGCACAAATGCCTTAATACCTCAGGCTGTTGATGTTGTCATCCACTCTGCAGATCTCGCGTACGCCCCCATACTGAATGTAATCCCAAACCATGATTTTTCCTTCACCATATAATATATAATAAAATATATAAAAAAAAATAAATAAATAAAATTACTCTGCCTTTCTAAGATGATCTTTAGAACTGTTAAACTTATGTGGACCTATATGTAAAAAATACCTAAAAAAAAAATAATCCCTTTATTGTTTTCAATGGTAAAGTAGTTTAATTACAGTAACCAGTTACTTTGTAACTAATTACACCCGACACTGATTGGGAGTGCATGAAATACTAGGCTAAATTTAAGGCTAAATTTAAGGCTAAATTTGTGTGCAACCAAGACTAATGCAACTGAAATAACACAACCTCCTGCTACATATCAAACGCTGAAAATGCTGGTCAAACCCAGACACTCCACACAGAGATGGCATGTAAGGCAAGAGCCTGTTGATGTGGGTCTGTAACCCAAACAAACAATCCAGACACATTTCCTGCTGCGAGAGGGGGGGGGAAGGTAGATGTTTGTGTAAAAATGCTTACAGAGGCATCCCGATGAAAAGGTTAACACTAAATCCGCCGACAGCTTTGGAGAAGTTTCCTTTTGCTGGTCTTCTTTTCGGTTAAGATGAAAGGAAGCACTTTCTAAATCAGTACAGAAAAGGGCAAAGACGAACGAGACGGGGTTGAAGGTATACTTGTTTTTTTGTGAAACAGAGGTATGCTGCTTCCTTGGGAACTTCCTGATGTAAAGAGAGAGGCCAGAGGCATTATTATTCCAGAACTCATCCTGCACCAGATGTCTTGCTTTTTTTAGGTCCTGGAGGAGTGGCGTCTGACCCACGCTAACCCCTGGACTAATGAAGGAATGACTTTGCTTGGAAAGAGTTGAAAGTAAACCACAGTGTGTGAAAACTCTTGAGTCAAGAATTAACATGAGAAATTAATCTTGAGGATTACGTGCCGCTTCTCAACAGCGTAAACACGGAGGCTGGAGATGCTGAATGTTTGAAACTGAGGTTTGTCAGAAATTCAGCGTAGTCACAATTTTTATGCTGATGTGACATTCATGTCTAGGGTCCAGATTTACACCTACAGTAGCTCATTTTAGTTTTAAGGGAAAATATTTCAATAAATAAATGAATAAGTAATTCTCAAAATTCTGAAGTTTTAAGAACCCGATGAAAATAACTAAATTAAAATAAAACTATTTTCATTTAATTCATTTTTCATTATTTAAACTGTATTTATTAAATTATACTGTTTAAAACATATGTTTTGGATCAGTGTAACTTATTAAACTAAGTTAATCATGTTCTAACTTAATTGTATAAGTTACGCAAGCTTTTTTAAGTCAGTTTAACATAATATAAGTTCAATGGACTCATAAGGTTTATTTGATTCAACTTAAAAATTTAAGGCAACCAGAATTGTTTACAGTGTACACTGTAAAAAAACAAACAAACATTAGCTGCCTTCCTTTTTTTAGTTGAACCAATTGAACTTTTGTAGTTGCCTCAACTTATATAAATCAAACTGACTAAAATATTAAGTTAAACTTTGCATAACTTATGGTTAGAACCTTATTAGCTTATTAAAATAAATTAAAGTAACTTAAAACATTTGTACCCATGACCTTTTGTCACATGATTTTTTACAGTGCAGTATATTTTTCCACAGACACTCCCTCAAAATGCTCAAAATTGGATAAAAGAGATGCCTAGTGTAAATTATAATTTGTTTACCTTGTCTACTTGTGACCAGATCTATCAAAATGCATCTTAATGTCAGGTGTAAATAGAGCCTAGAACTATTCATTTATTTAAAAAATGCATTAAAACTACAATGATTCAAATATTTTCTATCATGTGCGTTTAATTTTTCAAATTACAGGAAGGTTTTTGAGAGTTTATTTTCCTATATTATAATTTGCCGGTTCATTCCGCTGTGGTGACCCCAGATGAATAAAGGGGCTAAGCCAAAAGAAAATGAATGAATGAATGAATAGTCTAAAAAGAAAATGTATCTAAAAAGTAATTGAATTACTTGACTATCGTAAATCCCTATAAATCTCAAAGCATAGACAATTTAAATTAAACTTGTACTTATTTAAATCAAACATGGTCTTTTAGCTTTATTATATACATTTAACACTTAAGAAAGATATAAACATGCTAATGTATCTAAACACAATAATGAGTATTTCATCCGTATATTGTCATTACTGCATTTATTGTTTTTTTAAAGCATCCGAAGGAAAAAAAAAAAAAGTTATTATGCAAAAGGACTGAATAAGCATGTGCAAGTGTCTTGATAAACATTTCAAACAATTATTTAGCAAGATATATTTGTTAACAAAAAAATACAATCATATGATTTATACAGAACGATTGAAATGATGTATAAAGTGTGTTTATTATAACTAATTACATTACATAAAAATGAATAGTAACCCCTTACTTTACTTTTTAGTTTTTCCCAAAAAGTAATTTAATTACAATAACTTTATAACATTCTTCAAAATATCTTATTTATTACTTGTTTCAACAGAATGAAGAAACTAAAATAAATTTGGAACAATTAGAGAAAGAGTAAACAAACTTAGACCCCATTTACACTAATACATTTTAATTTTAAAATTGTATTTTAGAAAGAAAACTATCCACATCCACATTGTCATTTCAACTAGCGTTTCTGAAAAGATCTCCATCCACACTTTACCGCTGAAAACACACACCACGTGACCACACACACACACTCTGGCATGCGCTGCAGTCTATTCGCACGTCTAAGGCAGTCAGCGGGTGCTTTGAGCACACCTCCCCAGATGAGGTGGGGAGTTGGAGTTGCACGTCGGACAGTTCATCATGGATATACCGCGAAATCTCATCTCACTGTAGTTGATAAAAGTGATATTTAATCCATCTTGTCTCTAACTAACGACTACAATCTTTTGAATCTATTACTTGTTTTCAGGTAAGGTGTTTTGGCTGAGTGCAAGGATAAGTTAATATATTAATTCATGTAATCACGTACACTGATTCTGCATATTGACTAATTGCTTGCCTTTATTTCCTATATTGTATGAACTTATTGTACGTTATACTTTTATAATGCCCATTATTGATTATTAAAGCTGATATTCAGCAAAAGAGAGGGTGTTTCGTATTTTTTAAATAAAAAATGAACGGAGCCAATTATGTTATAGGCTCCGTTTTGTTATAAATATGCATACAGTGAAGACGACGGTCATATAAATATGTAGCTACATGACACCTCAACATTTTTGGTGTCTGTTAGTTGTTAATATCAAAATGAAAATAGGCAGTTCCTTATATCATGTTTTCATTTTACTGTTAAGAAACAACGTAGGCAGGTTATGCGAATAAGGTTATAAAGTACAATGTTCCCTTTAAAGATTTACCCAACATGTCCTCGGGAGTTTGTTTTCCACATCAAACTTTCGAAGTCTGTACTTACAAAGAAAGGATGCAAGACTGAACTTTGTGAACTTAATATTGAGGAAAAAGCCCCAATCAAGCCTCTATCTCAGCTGTCTGTTTTCTCCCATCCACACTGACACAGAGCAGCAGCGTTTTAGAACCAAAACGGCCTCTTCAGCATTTTCAAACCACTTTGGGGCTCGAAAACTCCGGGATAGTATGACGTAACCGTAGCAAATGTTATGCATTTTAAAACTAAAACGTATAAGTGTAAAAGGGGCCTTAATGTTTGGGTGAACTATTCTTTTAACACTGAATAAATTAGAATAGATACTCATAAGTATTTAAGTTTTAATGGAAATAAAAACAAACATTAATACTAGTTGCTTGAAGGTCATTTCATCTAATGACATTTTCAGAGTCATTAAATGAAAACTTTTCCTCACAACTGAACATTTTTCAAAACCGCATGAAACCTGCATTAATACGAAGACCATATTTCTGAGGATGCGGCGTGCTTATTTACATTTTTAAAATATTTGTCTTTCCCGTTCGCCACGGACACTCTTATTCTTCGCTGACCCTGAAATAGAAGCATCGTTGAATCCTCAAACATATAAAATGCACCACACATCTCGGGAGATGAATTGGCCTTCATCTCAGAACAAACAATCCCTTCAATTTGCATTCTACTGAGCCGTGTCCGTCCTGAATAAACTGCAGCACATTTATGGATGGTTATACTGAAATACGAAGCTTGTTTGCTGTTCTTAATATGATTTTGGGTAAACATTATGCGAGTACGAAGACAAATTAAATCATGAATATTTACTTTTGCTAATGTTTTTTCCTCCATCAGCGCCGCTAATGGATGTACAAACATCTGCAGAAATGAGAAAACCCTGCATTAGTCAGTGTGCTACATTGCTTTGCAATACACTACACCAAAATGTACGACCAGATGGTAGTTAGCAGCTAATGCGCCCAGTAATCAAATAAAAGAATCCAATACTCATTTTCTACTTTATGAAGACTTAAAAAACAAATAGACTTATTCAATTGTTTTTCAAACTGCAATTTGCTAGATCGAAATGAAACAGTTCGTTTGGCTGGAGATTAGATCCATTTTTCCCAAGCGAGGGTGCGTATCCTCAACATTTAATAGCAAATGAAAGCATTACATATGCATTTGCTTGAAAAATGACGACATTAATGGCCATCTGGCTCTGTATGTATCAATCTCAAACTTGGCTTTGAAACTCACCTTAATTGCTAAATATGTGCTACCAAATGGCTGCGAGTTGTATTGATATGTAGCACAGATACAAGCTGGGGAGTGATGGGACCGTGCCAGTTTGTAAATGCAACAGGACCTGATGAATACATGCATTGGAGTATAAGGGACGTGAACGTAAAAATGAATCATCTCGTGTCGGCCTCCAAAATATTCGTCTGGATATTATGAGAACGTATGGCGTCGTTACTCAAATGTCAAATGCAGGCAGGCGTGTTATACGTCAAGCATGTATGCATGTGCCGGTGTGTCTTAATATCTAGCGGTCTTTGCATATGACACCTCAACATAAAATGGTAACGAGAGCCATTTGATTCATCATGTTCACCTAGCAGGACAGATGAATGCCAGGCATAAACCACCTTGTAGCTATAAAATACCCTACTAAACGGTTTAACACTATCCTGTAGAGCTTTACTACTGTCTCGGTATCACCTATGATCAGCTAATCTGTGCCTGATTTTACGACCTATACCAGAGGATTGTGGGTAAACCACAACAACATTCCACTACGCTTTTATTTTTCTCTGCCCACCTTTCCTTCTATCTATTCATGCAAGCACCCCAGCATAACATGTTGGTAATGAATGATTAATTTGCATGACATGCTTTCTGTTTTTGCTGTTATTTATTTATTTATTTATTTATTTATTTGTTTGTTTGTTTGTTTGTTTGTTTGTTTGTTTGTTTGTTTGTTTGTTTGTTTATTTATTTATTTTTATTTATTTATTTTTATGTTTTATTTGATATTTTATATAAATTTTATATAATATATTTTATTTTATATTTATTCATTCATTCATTCATTTTCTTTTCAGCTTAGTCCCCCTCGCCACAGTGGAATGAACCGCCAACTTATTCAGCATATGTTTTACGCAGCGGATGCCTTTCCAGGTGCAACCCATCACTGGGAAACATCCATACACACTAATTTACACACACACACACTATGGACAATTTAGCTTACCCATGTCTTTGGACTTGTGGGGGAAACCGAAGCACCTGGAGGAAACCCACGCCAACACGGGAAGAACATGCAAACTCCACACAGAAATGCCAACTGCCCCAGCCAAGGCTCGAACCAGCAACCTTCTTGCTGTGAGGCAATCGTGCTACCCAGTGCGCCACAGTGACACCCACATATTATATTATTTTATTTTTATTTTATTTAATATTTTATGTAAATTGTATGTAATATGTTTGATATATAATTTTATATTTTATTTTTATTTAGTTATGTTATATGTTATTATATGTTATTAATTTTATTTTATGTTGTAATTTTGTTTTATTTCATGTTGTCATTTTATTTTATTTTATTTTTATGTACATTTTATTTAATATATTTTATATATAATTTTATATTTTATTTTTTATTTTAATTTGTTATGTTTTATGTTATTATATGTTATTAATTGTATTTTTTGTTGTAATTTTGTTTTATTTCATGTTGTTATTTTATTTCATTTTATTTTACTTTATTTTTATGTTTTAATTTATTTAGTATTTTCTGTAAACGTAATGTAATAATATTTTTATACAATTTATATTTTATTTATTTTTATTTTATTTTGTTTTTTTTTCCAGAGATGGGTGGCAGCTAGAAGGGCATCCACTGCGTAAAACATATGCTGGATAAGTTGGCGGTTCATTTCGCTGTGGTGACCCCAGATTAATAAAGGGACGAAGCTGAAAAGAAAATTAATGAATGAATTTTATTTTGTTTTGTTATGTTATATGCCATTATATGTTATTAATTTTATTGTATATATTTTATTTCATGTTATATTTTGTTTTATTTCATTTTGTCATTTTATTATAGTTCATTTTATTTTTTATGTTTTATTTTTTTATATTTTATTTTGTTATGTTATTATTGTTGTTATTTATTTTAGGCAGCACGGTGGCACATTGGGTAGCACAATCGCCTCACAGCAAAAAGGTCACTGGTTCGAGCCCCTGCTGGGTCAGTTGGCATTTCTGTGTGGAGTTTGCATGTTCTCCTTGTGTTTGTGTGGGTTTCCTCTGGATGCTTCGGTTTCCCCCACAGTCCAAAGACATGCGGTACAGGTGAATTGTGTACGTTAAATTGTCCATAGTGTATGTGTGTGAATGAGTGTGTATGGATGTTTCCCAGTGATGGGTTGCAGCTGTAAGGGCATCCGCTGTGTAAAACATATGCTGGATAAGTTGGCGATTCATTCCTCTGTGGCGACCCCAGATTAATAAAAGGACTAAGCCAAAAAGAAAATGAATGAATGAATATTTTATTTTATTTATTTGTTTATTTTATTCTATTTTATTATTCTATTCGATTATTTTTTTTTTATTATTATTTTTTTTTATCTAGTATCACCTATATGATCACCTAATCTTCACTTGATTTTACGACTCATTCGACGAGTATGGTGGCCAGACCACAACAACAATAATACACCTATTTTTCTCTCTCTCTCTCTCTCTTTCTACACACCTTTCCTTCCATCTCTTCATGCAAGCCTTTAGCACTTTACCAGATTAGCTCTGACAGGGTGACTGACTCGAGGTGAACCTCGGTGATGACAGACAATAGCCTTTATCAGTGACTTGCACACCGCGAGGCTGCTGTTCTGAAGATTAGGTTCTCTGATCAGGATTTTCCCCCCAAACTATGTCTGGAGCCTTTGAATATTTCTTATTTATCCAAGAGGTCAAGGTCTGACCGGTTGGCATGGTTAGCCGGTATAACATGTACCCTGACTAAGTCATTTGTTTTGCTGGCAACATATGAAAGCAGGCTCATTGGAAAAACATGCGTATGACAACATTTCTGCTCATTAATGGTATCTTAATGCGAAATATGTACTGAAAACAAATCCTTCTGTTCACCATTCTTGTTTTGGTTGCAAAATACACGTCTATAGATTAACTATGTAATATGGTTTTTTTATAAATCCACATATTTGTCATTTAAAAACAGAAAACATTCATTTTGTTTTCAAATACTTGAATTAATTAGCCCCCAAAATGACACTGGGTAATGAATGGTCAATTTGCATTAAATGTGTTCTTTTTTTTTAGCTATTAGCTTATTTAATTACACTATATTTATTTATTTATTATTTTTAAGTATTTTTTTACAGACGTCGAGAGAACAGGCAAATAGAAAAAAAAGAAATAAAGCATCTTCACAACACACATGCACAAATACATGAATACATGCTGCACGCACTGTAGTGAAAGATCAAGAGGGAATGTTTCAAGGAGATCCCAAGGAGAAAAAAAAAAAAAAAAAAAAATATATATATATATATATATATATATATATACATACAGTATGTGAAAACTGAAGTATTAACTATTATTTAGCAAATCCTGCTTATTTATCCAATATTGTTAGTTTGCTCAAATCAAAAATCAGGATTTGGTTTAAATATTGGTATAAAGGGTAACTGGTTAGCATAATACATACATAAATAAGTAAATAAATAAACTAGTGCTAATAATTACACAATGCTCAACTCAATTAGATTAGAGTCTATATAGTCTATAGGCTTGCATATATACTTAGTGAAATATGTTCATGTACGCTGAAAGCTTTTTAAAATTTGTGCTTATAGTTATTCAGTTATTCAAAACAGAAATCACCCCTATCTAATTTCTCCACTATACAGTTGAAGTCAGTATTATTGGCCCCCTAAATTATTAGCCCTCATATTTATTTTTTCCCCAATTTCTGTTTAACGGAGAGAAGATTTTCTCAATACATTTCTAATCATAATAGTTTTAGTAATTCATTTCTAATAACTGATTTATTTTATCTTTGCCATGATGAAAGTAAATAATATTTTACTCGATATTTTTCAAGACACTTCTATACAGCTTAAAGTGACATTTAAATGCTTAACTAGGTTAATTAGGTTAACTAGACAGGTTAGGGTAATTAGGCAAGTTGTTGTATAATGATGGTTTGTTCTGTAGACTACCGAAAAAAAAAATAGCTTAAAGGTGCTAATAATTTTGTCCTTAAAATGGATTTAAAAAAATTAAAAACTGCTTTTATTCTAGCTGAAATAAAGCAAATAAGAAGAAAAAACATTATCAGACATACTGTGAAAATTTCCTTGCTCTGTTAAACATAATTTGGGAAATATTTAAAAAAGAAAAAAAATCAAAGGGGGCTAATAATTCTGACTTCAACTGTATACACTAAAGGCAAACACTTTCCTTAGTCTTAGTTACATGGCAAATGCTGAAATGTGAGGGGTTTTAAAATATTAGTGTTTTGGCACATGCATTTTTAAGATGTTGAGAAGTAAACACCTGTTTGTGTTGAATAAATAAGCAAAAGTTTTTGCGTGATAGTCTTTAATCCTAGAATCACTCCTTGATTTAACGGCACTTGGATTTTACAGGACTCTGAAAGCTCCATATCACAGCATCAAATCCATACTAGGTGTGCTACCAAGCATGTTTACCATGCCTTAAAAGTCCTACATATGGAGCCGACAATGCATATACGGTAAATGCTTTGAGGTCAAGGAATTGGGCAATAAACTGTGCAAAGAAAAGCCTTCATCAACTGATTAGTCCTAATTTATAATTTGAGTGAAATATGAATAAAATAAAATAAAATAAAAAAAAATTAAATTAAATTAAATTAAATTAAATTAAATTAAATTTAATTTAATTTAATTTAATTTAATTTAATTTAATTTAATTTAATTTAATTTAATTTAATTAAGGTTTCCACTGCATCTAAAAATTGCATACATCCCTACTTTATAGTATTCAAGCTAAGTTGTGAGTCTGAATTTATAGGTATAAAAATTAATAGAAGAGAAGCTCCCGGGTACTCTATTACTTCAATATATACTTTACTGTCCCATGAGGCCAAGAGAGAACATTTATGATTCGAAATGAAGTGACGTGAATGACACTGGCACATCATGTGATAATGACAACATGGTGGATGTAGTATTTCTGAATTTAATTTCTTAATACTCAAATTCACACTATATAAAACATACCTTTCTAAGCTTTTTGAAATCTCAAACTGTCATGTAGATGTAGTTTTCATTTCAGTAAATTATATGTATAATTTATTTTGGGGGTTCTTCAAAAATGTACAGTAGGTAGGAGGAATATTTTCCAAAGAGCCAGCTGCAGCTATACATCACAAATATTTCCATAGATTATAGCAGATTATTTCACACAAGGCATTCGAAAGTGTGGATGTGGTTATCCTTACTGAAGGATAACCGCTAGCATAGTTAAGAAGCTACTGTCTTGCTACTTCAGTGTGATTAGCCTGAAAACAGTCCAACAGTGAGCAAAAAACGAAGGCCTAAAAAGAAACACCATGATTGAGATGAATGGGTATGCTAATGGCAAGCTTACTGCAGGTGTTACAGACCTCACAAAACCCTAGAATCCTCTTCAGGGCTGGTTTTTAATTGGCTCATTTCCTGACTCTGAAGTAGTTGTTTTAATTGACTAGGATCTTTATTGGCTAATAGGAAGCAAATGGACAGAGGGGGAAAGAAACTCAAGGGAAGGGAGAGGCCAAGACTCTGATTCGCATTGACATCCGTGGGACGGTTTTCCTGTCTAATATTGCCAGATCTCAAACATAACCTTGGACAGATGATATTAATGTCCTCTCTTCTGAATACAAATTCACGTTTCACAATTCTGATGACCTTGGGCATATTTATGCTTGCTTTCTTATAGCATCAGCATATTTTGAAAAAGTAATGTCATTTTGAAGTTAGATTCTGTCAGCAGTGTTTTTATGTGACACTTTAAACTGTAATAAGATGTTATGGAAATGTTTGGCAGACAAGTTGTCAATGCAAACACAAATGACCACATGAAGGAACGATGACCTGAGGTAGAGATACATCAAGCTATACGGCAGGGGGGACAACAGAGGAAGTCTGAAATCTGACAGTGGTGTCACTTTCAATAAGAAGACTCGGTATAAACCAATATAAACCCTCAGGAGTGATTAAATGATGAAACACACTCTACATAATTCTTAACCCACCTGTATCACAGATGTGAGCTGACAGCTTTAGAGACATGCTCGCATTGCCATTCCATGTCCTGGGGTTTCATTGGGAATTTTCTTGGAATACCATCAGGCAAGTGTACTGTAGCACACAGAAATAAAATACACAAGCTGTCACTGGGGCGGTACCTTTTCGAACACATTTGTACTTAAGTGTCCATACTGATACCTTAAAGGTGCCGTAAAGTGATTGTGAAATGTGCATTTGTTTAATTCGATATTTGACATTATCTCAATTAAAAAATGAAGTGATGGTGGGATATAAAGTCGTGTCTCCCCCTTAAAAAATCAGCCAATAGTATTTTGCTTTTATCACAGCTCTGCCATTGAGAGCACATCAAATGAAAAGCAAATGAGAAGCATCTTGAAGGGGGCGGGGCATTTCAGATACTAGAGATCATTTGATTGGTCAAGATTTGATGAGAAAATGAAGTATGAAGTAATGTGAATAAAACCGTTGATCATGATCACAGTCAGCTACTCTCTGTGTCTCAAGTTTGCTAACGTACGTGTCAAGCTACCGGACAAACTGGTAACAGCAGAAAAACCATCCATATGAATGTAAGCAGGCAGCTGGTAAGCGAGAAAAGGAACGATGTCATACCGCCCCGTAGTGTTCATTTTAAAGACAAAATGCAGCCATACGTAGTTCTGGCTACATAATTCGTGATCTCCAGAAATGTATATAGGGTTACATTTTCAGAGTGAGCCTATGCTGATATATTGTCTGGTTTGCATAAATTAACACTACAAAAAACAGTAATGAGCTGCCAGTACATTGTTAAAAATGCAGGGTTCCACGCAAGTCATTCATGTTGTCCCAACACAAATCGATAAGGTTACAGTAGGTACCATAACACAAAACAATGAAGTTTTCCCCAAAAATCTCAACAAGTTTAAAAAAAGTTTAAGATTCTATAATGTAATTTGAAAGCCTAAATAAATGAAAAACAGCTATATTTGCCTGTTAATAATATATTTCAGGATTACCAGTCAGGGTTCAGATCAGGACACAGTACTGTTACTGAAGCTACACTAGTCTTGATATCACATCCTCTTTAGACAGTAAGCAGTCCTGTGCTGCTCTATTTATTGATTTATCCAAAGCTTTCGACTCTGTAGATCATAAACTAATGTTACAGAGACTTAGGGCCCTATTTTAACGATCTAGGTGCAAAGTCCAAAGCGCAGGGCGCAAAAGCATTAGGGCGTGTCAGAATCCACTTTTGCTATTTTAGGAACGGAACAGGGTTGAGCTTATTCTCTTAATGATTTATAGGTGTGTTTTGAGAATAAACCAATCGGAGTCTCATCTCCCATTCCCTTTAAGAGTCAGTTGCGTCGCGCCATAGCGCATTTGCTATTTACATGGCGGACTTTATAAGTGGAATAACTGAGCGCTTCACTAGCGAGAAAACAGTTAAACAGACCATCTGCAGCGCAAGAATGAGAGAATGGGATAAGGAAAGGTGTTGTACGCACAGACATCCATTAGCCTACATAATTAATTTTGTTTGTTAAGTGCAAAGATTTGTTTCAAAACTATTTCTAAATTCAGTTCTAATTTCCAGAAAACGAATAAATGAACAGTAATAACGAAGTGTGATCAAAAAACTGAGTTATTTCCTAACACACATGCTATGCCCCATATGGTCCAAAACCTGACAGGTGGGCAAATCTAAGCGTGTTTTAATAAAACAAATAAAAATATGCATATAATAATAATAATACTACTAATAATAACATTATACTAAAGCAAATTGTCATGAATAAACTGAAAAAGTCCCCCGAGATGAAGGCATGAAAGCAGTAGTTTTTATATTTATGTAGAAAGTAATAATTTCTGTAATATTTTATTCCTTTAATTCTTTTTCATTTGTAAAGATATTTGCGTATTGCTCTACATCCTGTGTGTATTAGTGATGTGCGATACCACTGGTTTCCTATTCGATCCGATACTAAGTAAAATGAAGGCAAATATCTGCGATATCGATCCGATACCGATACTTTGCCTAAAATTACTTTTTGGGAGATTAAAGTAACAAGTAGAGTACTTAAAAGTGTCACTTCATACTGAATACGAGACATTTTATGGGTTATACTTGTTTATTGATGAAGAATTATCATACAAAAAAAAAGAACTTACATATTCATTGTGACAAAAACCTAAGCCCCCAAAATACAGCCCCATCGCCACATTTTCTCCCTCTGTACCTGGATAGTGCCTGCCTGCTGCACCTAAGGACTCTGAAAGCGATGTCCGTCTCTCTCTAGCAGCACCTGTGCCTCTCCTTTCCTCCTCTTCTGAACGCCTAGTCATGACGTTGTCCTATTCTGTCTTGTGATTCATATGTATATGTTTGATTAGGTTTGTACCTCACTGTTTTGTTACATGTGTCACAAACCGCATCATTTGAGTTTATGGAAGTGAAGAAGCTTCACTTCAGCTTCAATCACGCATATCCAATGACAGTGTGACTGAACAACATGTGCCAGGCCAGCGGACTGAGTGGCTAGCTAGCGTATTCTGCAGTTGTACAGTGCCATATTACGCACATGACTTGGCAGGCGGAAGAACAAGTAGTTCCGACTAAGTTGGCATTATTCAGATAAACTAGGGTAACTGTGGTTACTTTTCGCTGTATATCTATTTCCAATAAACGACATATTTGCTCTAAATTACTGAAATATCGATATTTTGATAAGATAATTGATTCTAGAGCATACAAAGCTGGTCTCGGAGATATCGATATTTTAGTATCGATCCGCACATCACTCGTGTGTATTAAGCAATGTTTAAGCGAGGCACACATCTAACGTGCTCTGCGCTGGACTTTAGACCTCCTCTTAGCTGGTTTATTGAACAGTTTATTCTAGTTCCTCAAAATACCAACGCGCCAGCAATGCACCTCAACACACCTCCTTTTTTAGACCAGAATGCCTATGGGCGCACATATGAGCGCAAATGCATTTGCTATTTAAAGGGTCACGAAACACCAAAACACATTTTTTTGAGCTGTTGACAGTCATATATGTGTCCCACGCTGCTATAAACACTATTAGGACACATATATTTCACAAAAAAGTGAAAATTGGTTGTTTTTGCGTTATTTTGAGCAAATTCGTTCTTCCGGTTTGAAACGAATTTTTGAAGCTGCGTCACGGCCATGAGATACTTAGGTGTAAATCCAGCCTGGAGAGTGGCTGTCTGTCCTTTCGAGAACATTGTGACGTATCTGAGTGTGCGGCATTAATTCATGACAAAGACGTGCTTCAAACCAATCAGCGCGCTCTATTGTGTATGACACGAAACTTCATTAATATGCATGATAGCTCCAGAGACTGTTTACAGTGTTCAGACGGCAGAGAATCACGTGTGGATTACAGTGCACGCGACAGAAATGCGTTTGTAAGGAACATTTTTTACCCGAGAGCTTTTTGCATTTGGAAATGATGAAATCCGGATTTGCCGCTCGTTTCGTTTTAAAAAAGACACAGCTCCAGTTTGATTGTCTGTCTACAGATTTGGTAAGTGTGTGTGATCAATGCCCTTTGTTTAACCCAGATTGCAAAGTTAGTTTGTATCGTCAGCAGTGCTCTTTCAGTTTTTAAAGACATACCATAGTCAAAATTATTTAGTTACTAAGTTTACAGTATGTTAATATCACTGCAATATTACAGTACAATATTATAGACTGAAAGATCCGCTGTAAATGCTGCTCTCCGAGTGTAAACATGTTAACACAAACTATTCCCGTCGTGCAGGATTTTCGCCATATTTTGTGACAGGATAGTCTACAGTATACACACACGGCTTTCTGACGCTACCTACCGAGTACATAAGTTACAGAGAAATGCGGAGGATTTTTTTCTCCCATTCGCCTTGCGGTATCAAACATACTGCGTCTGTGTGTTTGTTTTGCCTGTGAAACTCAGCGCGTGCCCAAATGGAAATGCCCTTCTTTGCAAGTCCTTCCCTCTTTCCGTTCCCCGACACTCCCACACTCCCAGAGCTGGACACGCCCACTTTCCTGACTTTTTTTCAAACTAGAGGTGTGAAAACAATCTGCTGAGACAGGGGGTTTCGTGGCCCTTTAAACAGCGTGGTGAAAAACATCAAAAAGACACTTGCGTCAAGCTGAAACTAGCAAACAGCATTTGCGTCGCGCCTTGCGCCGCATTGCGCCGGGTGTATGATAGGGCCTTAAGTGTCTCTTGTTTTTTTTAAATATTTCAAATAAGTAAAAAAATAAATAAATGAATAACCAAACAAATATTCTAGATTTGCATATAAGCAAGAAGAAGTTTGAGGAAACTCCAACTTTTTTTTTATTGAGCTACTTGTGTGTAGAGTATTCAAGTACAACATTATTAGTGATATATGTACACTTAAAGGTAAATGAGCTGCTCCATTTACATAGACAAGGACTCTTTTTTTCTCTCTAAGAGCCAATTTATCCAGACGCTCTGGATTTGCTTGCCCATTAGCTTTCTAATGAAGACACCAGTCATTTAAACACTGCTCTTAACCTGACAGCTCAGAACCGCATTCACATCACAACAAAAGCCAAATGGATCTTTTGACAGCATGTGATTGGTGAGATACAACAGTTCAGCAGCAGATATCAGTCTCAGAGCTCCCAGACAGTTATGAATATTTTAATCAGCATAAGGCTTTAATAATGTCATAGCCAAAATAATCAGAGAAGATCTGCGGGCCACAGGGGCTGTCATTCAAGAGGGAGAAAAATAGTGAGGATGTTAGGTCTTCTGTTTGGGGAAAGCACCTGTCAATCACGACCAGAGCAGCAGGAAAGCATCTGGCCTGTCCAATCAGGAGACATCCCAGCACAGCAGGTCCGGGACCAGCAAGAGGAAAGCCATCTGGAGAAAGGGTGGACTCTGAAAGGCCCACACATCTTCGGGATGACACGCGACAGGTAGACTAAGACTTGACGTGATCTAATTAAACGCATCGAGGCTAAATCTGTCACTCAGACAAAGAGTCGCACAACTCTCTAATGAGTGTGAATCCCAGCGCTCTAATACACATGTACCATATTTTTGGCATTAACAGCAGGACAGATTGGGTAACAGCGCATTACTGATAACTGGTTGCAGGCATCTTTCAACTGAGCACACATTTCATCACTGTCTCAACATGTAGGTGAACTGGAAACACACCAGGATGTCTAACATAACACGGGGAAGTCTTACACGAAATGTTCACACGTATTTATCACAGTAAAATACATTCATTTTACATTTACGACAGCTGTGCATATCTGAATTTCACTATAAAAGTAAGTGACAATGCTTCAGGTATTTTAGAGTGGCATACTGTATAATGTAGTACACATTTTGGTGCTATATTCAACACCATGACTACTCCGTGTGAAATCATCTGAAGTTTCTTGCCTTCCCCTAAACAGACTGAGATGTCTCTGGATTTACTTAATCTATTCATAATAGTATATGATTGATGAAAGACCCAAATTGTTAGTGATTCTATTGCTAAATGTTATTTGAGAAATGAGATTTCACATCACAAACTTCAACAATGGCATTCATATTGAACTGAATTGAAACATCAAGTAACCAGTAAAAAAAAAAAAAATCTGAATTTCATAGAACTAAATATGCCTAATGTAAATACTTTTAAAATACCGGATTTTCAAATATCACCCGTTTTATTTGTGAAGCTGATTTGTGATAATATTTTTAAATAAATTCATATTACAGTATGTTTTATTCTTTAAATGGTATGAATCACTGCAGAAATAAAAGTGACTTGTCAATTCGGTAACACTTTATTTTGATGGTCCATTTGAGTATTAGTAGACTGTCTACTTAATATCTGTTGATACTGCTGCTAAACAGACATTTAACTGACTATAAGAAACTTGTACTTATAGTCAAGTACATGTCAACTTACACTAACTCTATCCCTAACCCCAACCTAAAAGTCTACCTATAATCTAATCAAGCGGCAACCTCCCGCTCTCCCTCGGGAAGCCAATACGGAAGTAACTGAAACTCCAATTCATCGAAATTCCGCTAGTCCTGGCTCCATAATAGAGCAAATTTCTATTGAGCCCACTATTAGAATGGCCAACTTTACAGCATAAAAAAAGGTGTTTACAGCCTGGTACAAAGAACGATTTTGGTTCATAGAGCTAATATTACCCTTCGTGACAACTGTGAGGGGGGTGATTTTTTTTATAACTCATCCATTTCCTTTATATTAGGTTATATTAAGTTTACATAATTAAGGGCGTGGCCACTTGAGTGACAGCTAGGTCTCGCTGGTCGCCGTCACCTCAGCTGATTACGGCTGATTAGCCGCTGATCTCGGCATATTCATTGTATTTTTGTGTTGTTTTATGTGGCTTTACACAGTCAGTTGCCTTTTGGAATTATTTCCTACAATTATCAGATGATATAGCATGCTGTGTGCACTTAATTGCGTTCACAAGCCATTCACGTGGCCTCCATTTCCCAGGTGAGTGAAATATATATTTATATATCATCTCTATAAATGTATTTGTTTTATTTAAGATCATTTATCATTTATAATGTTCTTTAGAGCTGTAATGCACTCCAGAATCTGACAGATTATTAGCTGTAGGCTCTAGAACAGTCATCTGAAGACGTTGTCATACAGTGTTCTGCCTGGACTTCATAACTAGCCTTGCATTTACTAACACAGACTATATCTGAAATTTTTGGAAGTAATTCGCACTTTCCTACTGTTGAAAAACGTCATAAGCACAATGCTTAGTGGCTCAATGTGTAATGCATTGAGCCACTAAGCATTGCGCTTATGACGTTGCTTATGAAACAGTGTTTTTAAAAGTCTAAACCCTTTATTGATAAAGTGTAAAACCAAGCACATGTGGTCAGAACACAAAACGAGTCGCCGGTGATGCAGTATTAAGCGTTTCTCCCTTAGGAAAGCCCGTCTAAGCAAGGCGTCTGTAGATCCGCTCACGCTCCGCCTCTTTGCCCTTGTATGGTATGCCCAGGGTTGGTGCGTTGACGCGCGAACAAAATGGCAACGGTCGGCCACGCCTTCTAGTAGCTTCTTTTGGGTTCTTCATAAACCTATGGGTGACGTCACGGATACTACGTCCATATCTTTTACAGTCTATGAATCTAATGAGAAGTAATTGGCATGTAGATGCAATATAACTTAAAATCAACAAACAGACCATCAAAGTAAAGTGTGACTGTCAATTCTCTTATGAGTTTTGGTACAAAATGATGAGCCATGATCCATTTTTGCTTTAAAAAAAGACTGAGATGCCAAACAAGCAAACATACTTGCTTACATAAATATATACATGTTAGGCCTGTTTACACCAGGGGTCTGTTCTTTGTACGTGGACTACTCAATTAGCTGGATTTGGTTATTGACGATTTTACACGATCTAGGATAGCTTCGTTCTTCAAAACTCATCCGAGAGTTGTTGTCATAACCAAATGTCTAGTAAACACAAGCCTGCTCCTGCTCCTTCATATAAACAGGATTAGATCGGGTCATTTCAAGCAAAGCTAATACTGAAAGTACCAAAGGCTGATATTTTCTTTCAGTAGTAAGCTTTAGGTTATATAGACTAGAGAAAAAAGTTCAATAGTTTTTAAAAAGGGGTGAGTCCTCTCCAAGGGGTTCAAAGAGAATATTAAAGTGGACTTTTTAGATACAAACGCATACTATTTTAAGGTACCTAAACTGTAAAAGATATGGACGTAGTATCCGTGATGTCACCCATAGGTTTCTGAAGAACGCAAAAGAAGCTACAAGTAGGCGTGGCCAACCGTTGCCAATTTGTCCGCGCATCATCGCACCGACCGGAGGATACCAAACAAGGGCAAAGAGGCGGAGCATGAGCGGAGCTACAAACGCCTGCTAGCATTTTGCTTAGACAGGCCTTTCTTTGGGAGAAATGCTTAATACTTCATTACCTGTGACTCATTTGTGTTCTGACCACATGTGCGTGGTTGTACACTATATCAATAAAGTGTTTAGTCTTTTAAGAACACTGTTGTAAAATATTGAGCAACTGAACATTGTTCTTATGATGCTTTTCTACAGGAGGAAAACGCAAATTACTTCCAAACACTTAAAATATAGTCTGTTTTAGTAAATGCAAGGCTATTTATGAAATCCAGACATGACACTGTATGACATTGTTTAAAAGCCATACAGCTAATCAATCTGTCAGATTCTGGAGTGCATTACAGTTCAAAAAGAAAAAATATAAATTACAAAAGATCTTAAATAAAACAAATACATTTATAGAGATGGTATAAGTATATAATTTTACTTATAATTTTACAATTAAGTGCACACAGCATGCCATATCATCTGATAATTGTAAGAAATAATTCCAAAAAGCAACTGGCTGTGCAAAGCCACATAAAACAAAACAAAAATACAATGTATAAGCCGAGCTCAGCAGCTAATCAGCCGGAATCAGCTGAGGTGAAGTGATGGCGACCAGCAAAAACTAGCTGTCACTCAAGTGGCCACACCCTTAATTATGCAGACTTAATTTAACTTAATATAAACAAAGCATAAATTCACCCCCCTCACAGTTGTCATGAAGGGTAATATTAGCTATACTGTATGAACCAAAATCAGTCTTTTTTTTATGCTGTAAAGTTGTCCATTTTAAAATCTGCTCTATTATGGAGGCAGGATTAGCAGAATTTCGATGAATTGCAGTTTCAGTTACTTCCGTGTTTGTTTCACAAGGGAGAGCAGGAGGTTGTCGCTAGGTACCGACCCAGCTTTAGTACAATTTATGTATGATAATTTGGCCAATATCCTTCTTTTTTTCTTAAAGAAATAATAACTTATGCAGTTATGCAAACCTTATGACAGCTAACATGGCGGTGATTTGATGCTTTGCCAAAGGTGCAGACACCTTAACCCATATCGAAATGCTTTTTTTGATGCAAAATTACTTTATACAACAAGCTATTCCTTATGCCACATGATTAAGAAGCTTGAATAGGCCTATAATGAAGAAAATATGCTCTAAAAGTAAAACTAAATAAAGTGCTAATTACTATAAAAATGTAAAGCTTCCAGCTCACAACAAATGTGGAAAGTTATCGCGTATCATATTTAACAAACTGTTTACTACGAATTGTATGTAATTTTGATCAGATGGATAATTGAATATTAATCAGATAATGTCATTACATTGTTGTGCCATCAGCCAATCACTGCATTGCTGATCATGGTTTCAAGAATAGATTGATCTGTCCTTCACAACACAGAGAGATCTCAAAGCAGTTCATCCAGAAATTTGTATCTGATTCGTGAACTTGTTTGAAAAAACAAATTAGCCAGAGATCAGTTATCAAGATTAAAAGATCCAGGATCTGACAAATCATCTTAGATTGTATGTTGCCACTTGTTTCGTATCATCCACATCATTAGCAATCATGAACAGCTCCATTCACTCAATATATGCTGACCAGGATCCATTCTCCGGTTTATACTCATCCAATCTTCCAATTTGGGCCATATTTACACAATTTTCCTCATCGCCAATTTGTTATATATTAACGAGGCAAACGTCTAGAAATGCCATCAAGCGTGCTTTACTTAGGTTTATCAACAACGTCATCACAACAGAACATTGCATGGCTTCAGTAGTTGTCAAGAACTGATGAGATGCCAGACCAACACCAAATCAAATCACAATTTATTTATTCGGAAATTAATTACATATTTACAAAATCATTAAACATGGAAAAAAGGACATCAACAGTGGCATTGATTGTTTTCATGTTATTTTATAGGACACTTGAATGTGACATTACAATCATTTTTACATATGCCTTCATCAGTGAAAATCTTTCCAGATCAGCTTCAAAACTGTTAACTTTTGTGGGCCCCGATGAACAGAACAATCAACGACGTACCCCAGGAAATCATAGAGAACACGAATTTGTGCACTATACATTCCCCAAATCATCATCATCATGATTAATAGTGGATTACACATCATAAAAATAGAGAGCCAATTACTGCTGTAAATTAGAAAGCCAGCATTACCACCATGCTAATAAGCGCTGAACATAATTGCATTTACTGCAGTATAGCCAGACGAGATAGATAAAGTCCCCCTCTATCTCATTAATCTCTCAATAACGTCCACTGCGTATTTTGCCCATTATCACTATGATTATATATAGAGAGTCTGCCCTGAAAAGAAGGAACAGAAAGCTCTCGCCGTATCTCCGAGCTCGAGGAAGGGTTTTCTCTGGCCCTTGTAGAGAGCATAAAACAGATAATTGCCAAAAAAAAAAAGAGAGAGGAAAAAAAAGTCTCTTTTGTGCAATGGTCTGAAAGGAGAAACTCTCCAAGCTTGGAAAAGATAAAGCCCAAAACAAAAGCAGGCTGAATGGTTGCAGGATTAGCTTTAATAGCGGTAATTACCAGTAGGGAAAGCAGCCGGAGCTCTTTGCCTCTCTGGCCATCGCACAAGGCTGGAGGTGAGTGATGTTTTTAGGGGGTTGCATGCGTGAATCCAAGCCTCGACCAGCTGCCTGACTGACTGCCTACATTCATTTGTAAAACACTTGGGCGAACCCTCCACCGAGGCCCTATTTGCCACTAAAAGCTGCCATCTCCTCTCAGCCCCCAATAATGGCTCATGCATAGAAAAAAAAGGGTCCTCCAATTCGGCTGCTTCTTGAATTACAATCCAGGGTTGATGGCGATGATGAGAGAGGCCTTTAAATGACTGTTCGCCTGCACCACTATAGGACCCTCAAGCCACACAGGGCGGCCAAAATGAAATACAATTATCCCTATTGGAATTATAAAGAGAGCTAGCGGGGGTGTTGTTGTTTAGAGATGAGAGACGCTGTTTTAGACTTCAGAGATTTAAATGGTGGATTAATAAAACAGCCCAGCAACCTTGAATAAGAGCGTTAATGTCTGACCTGAGATCAGTGCCTGTGCGGGATGTTTCTCGCGTGGCAGCTGCACTACTGTGAATTGGAGTAGTGCTGATTGGTTGCTTGGATGAAAATGAATTGTTCAGCTAATAGTCACACTGAGAGATGGTACAAAAGATGAATGCATGCAACCAGTGATTAAAGTGTCCCTTTTATGTATGCAGTATCTCAAATAATAATAGAAATAATAAGATGTATGTCTTTAAATAAAATTATTATTATTATTATTATTATTATTATTATTATTATTATTATTAAGTGAATCCTAATTTTAGCTGAGCTTTCAGCAACTAGCTAATTTAAGACAAATGATGAACATCTAAATAAATATTTATAATTTCTGACATTATAAAATTGAACTGGAGATACGCAAAATATTATTTTAATATTATTTAATATATTATTTTATCATTAGTATACATCTCATGATGGCAGGTAATGATGATGACAGGTGAGGCACTGCCCGCAGGCCCCTGATATATACACACACACACATATATATAAATTTTATATGAAGAGTTCAGATGCAAAAGCCCGCTAAACACCACTTCCGCCAAAAAATGAGATAATGACATTGAGTGAATGCTTAAGGCACGTAGTACACCATCAACAAATAGATTTGCTTCAAATCATTTAAATTGCAGCGCCAGCGCATTCAGAAATAACAGTTTGTTGGCAAAACCCGCTAAGCGCCACTTGGCTTTGACAGCAAAAGCCGCTATATCCCGTGAACCAATCAGAAGGCGCGAATGTTTTCAATGTAGCAGCATGTGATAAGCCGGCTTTAATGGAGAGCGTTTTATTCTGCTTTCGATTTCGATTTTAAAAGACGGAGTTTGATGAACTGGATGAGTCTGTCCGACTGTCATCGAATGGCAAATGAAAACGTCCCTTACCTCAAAACTCTGTGCATTATAAGAAAAAGAAAACACATAGTACAAGTGTAACATGCATTCATAACATTTGTTTGCGTTTGTTGACTTTGAATGAGTCAGATTTACTATACATTAAACAGCAAGTGCGTTTCACGAAAGACAAAGAGTTAAAATGCCGTTCTTTTATCCCACATAGATGCTGTGTGGATAAACAAGAGACCAAGACCTTAAGTATGGTGAGAATGAATGAATGAATGACACCTTCTAAAATTGTCTGAGAGACATCCCCTTTTTGCCCACTAGGCCTACCTTGTGTTTTATTTGATAATTTAAGCTATTTTTTAAAAGATAAATATAATGTATAAAACCATACATTATTTATATTACTTCATAATACCTATACGTCTGATAAGCTTTTATGGACAATGCACAGATTGTGATGTTTCACAATGTTTTTACACCACATTATTTGAATCTAACAAGCTTAGTTTACAATGTTTGCAATGTTTACATAGTTCTACTTACATTAAATCCGAATCCAAAATATCAGAAATGACAACAGATTGTTAGGATTTAATTAATGTCAGTTTTAATTAGTGGTGGGCCGTTATCGGCGTTAACGCGCTGCGATAAAAGAGACTCTTATCGTGCGATTAAAAAAAATATCGCCGTTAATCTAATCTCAAGGTTGAGTTGGGAGCTGGGTCTATTTTACGCAAACTATGATGATATTTTAGCGCGGATGTATACCTGATAGATGAGCCGTCTGACAAAAAAGTGCCCTTCTGAATCAAATCAGCAGGATGCCTGACTTTAACTGCAGTTCAGCAGTTTCACTTTAACTCATGAACATTTCATTCATGCGCCGTGACAAACTGGGGTATTAGACGCAAATAATGAGTAAGGACTGGTGAGAGTGTCATGGAATTTAATAACGCACACCAAATGGGAAGAAAAAAAACTTCCGCATTTTGCGACGTGTGTGTGTTTGTGTGTGTGTGTCTGTGTGTCTGTGTGTGTGCGGTCCTTTTGGGCGTACTCACACTATGCTATCCGAACCGAGCCCAGGCCCGTTTCCCGGATCGTTTGAGAAGTGTGATTGCTCTGAATCAGGCTCAGGCACGGTTCAATTGGCCGGCCCTGGCCCAGTTGGAAGAGGTGGGCCTGAGCACAGTTCACTTGGGTACGCTTGCAGTGTGAGTGCAAGTGTGCCTGAGCCCGAAACTGAAAGCGAGACGTGACGTGACGGGACTGTTTGACATGGATTAATTAATCATTCGTACTGTTCAATGAACGCAAACTGTCGTAGATTATTAAAGACGCAAACCCCTCACTGCACAACAGCTGCACCTTCAGCAAACCTCCTAATTCCTGCAGCACGAGGACTTTATGATTGTTTATGAGCGTCAAAAGTGGCTGATCTGTTCAGCAAAATATTTGACTGTGTGTCACCGCATATCAAACGAATTAAACAATATTACTAAAGAAATCTCTTTAATATATATATATATATATATATATATATATATATATATATATATATATATATATATATATATATATATATATATATATATATATATATATATATATATATATATATATAGTTGTGGTATAGTTACAACACTAACAACATCACATGCTTAAATATATATTTCATATAGTTCAACCCAGGCTCATTGGAAATATGTATGTTTTGTTGCACATTTCAGATGACAAATCCACTAGAGGGTGCTGTTTAGATTATTGACAATCTGAAATATGTAACTTGGTGACTTTTGGATGACTTTGCTGTACATTTAAGACGTAAGATGTACTTGTCACAAGAAGGTGGTGCTTCCCTATACCCAACCAATAAAACTTTCAAAAGCAACTGCATGAAAAAATAACGCAACCCTGTAAATATCATTAGTGTAAAAAAAGGAACAAAAAAATGTGTCATAATTCTGCAATTATTGTGCTCTTTTTTTTTTTTTTATTAAACAAATGCAGTCAAATGTATGTTTACTATGAAGTACTTTTTTTTGTGGTTCCCCAAAAGTGTAGGCTAAAGCATATATTCCCAGTGGGCCTGTGTTTTGTCTGTGAAGTTTCAGCTCATAATATCACACAAATCATTTTAACATACTGTAAATGTCCATGTTTGAGTAAATGCAGACATATACTCCTTTTGTTTCTCTTGAAATGAAAAAAATGAGCTGCTGCTCTCTGCCCTGCTTTTTAGAAAAGGTGGAGTTATTGTAGCCTGTGTCTCGGTTACACTCAAGACCAAACATCAGTTTGTATTACCATGTCTGCTGCACTCACGTGACACTACAGTTATGCCTCATCATGAAAATTTATTATCTGCATGCGTTTTAAAGCCTTGTCAGTTTAAGCTCATGCATATCATGTGCGTATTAAAACTAAAATCTATCAAACACATTTAAGGTTAAACACAACGTTCTGATATGTCGTTTATGTCTTTGAATGTAAACAGCTGGAAAATAAAGTATTTTTATAAAGGATCTGTGTATTTAAATCGCAGCAGTGTGATATACAGAGCATACTGCTGTTTTACCATTGTCTACACACACTTAAATGTTCAATCACCATGTAAAAGTGAATTTTACATACCAGGTCACCTTTATAAAAAGTAATGAGATAAAATGAGTAAAAGTGTGTCACATTCAAATCAGATTGTTTCACTCGTTTCTATCTTGCGTACACTTATGCTGGCTTCACACCACATCAATTGCTCTAGTTTACTCATGGGATGATTTTTACCTCACGCAAATATTTATCTCGAATTAATAGAACTTGTGTGGAAGGCATGATTTGGGGCAAATATCATGTCTTCTAATATTTACAGAATGCAATACATTAATATTTAACAGTGCCTTCAAATAATTATTACAGTTAAATTAATTTCGACAAATTGTTACAGTTATTTAATAAATAAAAACGCACGACAAAGTGCCCATACACACTACCTGACAAAAGTCTTGTCGCCTATCCAAGGAACAACGAATAATAACTTGACTTCTAGTTGATCATTTGGTATCAGAAATGGCTTGTATGAAAGGTAAAGGCCTCTAGATTACTCTTATTTTACCAAAATAAAATATGATCGTGCCTTGATTTTTAATTATTTAATTAAGACAGTAAGGTCTGACTTTGCTTAGACAAACGTTTTGTCATTTAACAGAAATAATGTATAGTATAGATGGTGCAGTGGAAAAAGAATTCATATTGTGTATGACTCCCATGAGCTTGGAGGACTGCATCCATACATCTCTGCAATGACTCAAATAAATTATTAATAAAGTCATCTGGAATGGCAAAGAAAGTGTTCTTGCAGGATTCATCAAGAATCTTTGGATTCATCTTCAATGCCTCCTCCTTCATCTTACCCCAGACATGCTCAATAATGTTCATGTCTGGTGACTGGGCTGGCTAATTCTGGAGCACCTTGATCTTCTTTGCTTTCAGGAACTTTGATGTGGAGGCTGAAGTATGAGAAGGAGCGCTATCTGCTGAAGAATTTGCCCTCTCCTGTGGTTTGTAATGTAATGGGCAGCACAAATGTTTCAGGCTCAGGCTGTTGATGTTGCCATCCACTCTGTAGACCTCTCCCACACCCCCATACTGAATGTAACCCCAAACCATGATTTCTGACTGACTGATTTCTGTGAGAATCTTGGGTCCATGCCGGTTCCAATGGATCTTCTGCCGTATTTGTGATGATTGGGATGCAGTTCAAAAGATGATTCAACTGACGACAAGACTTTTGTCAGATAGTGTAGCAATGTGACATAATTTGGCAATACATGTAAATTACATATTTAACATAAAAGTTCATGTTTGGATTTTAGATATAAAAAAGAAATCAAATATTGCAAAATGGCAGTTTACATATTTGTTTTTCGATCATTAGAACACTTTAATGTGTGCAGTATTTGGTCATACTGTCTGCTAGATTTATGTATAAGCCCGAAAACAGAAACTTATTCCTTAGGACACCAAAACAAGCAATTAATCACATAATCACTTTTTTTTAGATAATTAAATGTCAGCCAAATTTAATAATCATGACAGCCCTGGTTTTAAAAGGATAGTTCACCTAAAACAATGGAAATGCTGTCATCATTTACTTACCCTTTACTTGTTTCAAACATTTTTATATTAAGTGGCCTTAACTACTATGTACTTACATCAATATATAAATACAATGTACTTAATGTACTCATAATGTATTGCAGAACACTTCCGGTCTTCTTGAGGTGGGATACAGGTAGGCTTAGGGACAGATTTGAGGGTATTGGTAGGTTTAAGAGTGGGTTAAGGTGTAATGGAAGGTCAACAGTGTAATTACCTTAATTAATTACATATGTAACTAGATATTAAAGTTTGAGGACAAACTTTATGGTGGCTTGAGAAAGCCTAGTGTGAAAGTTTGAAGTAGTTTTAAAGTGTAAATAACTGAAGTAGTTTTTATGAAGTTTGAAAGAGTCGGCATAGATAAGTATATATATGTTAGTATGTTTCTAGTATAGATTGGCATGTTTCTTGCTAGGTGGTTGATAGGGGGTTCTGAATGGTTGCTAAGGCATTGCTAGGGTGTTCTGAGTGCTTGCTAAGGTGTTGCTAGGTGGTTGCTAGGGTGTTCTGAGTGGTTGCTAGGTGGTTGCTAAGGCGTTGCTGAGTGGTTGCTAAGGTGTTGCTAGGCAGTTGCTATGGTATTCTAGGTCATTGCTATGGTGTTGCTAGGTGGTTGCTAGGGTGTTCTGAGTGGTTGCTTGGTGGTTGCTAAGTCATTGCTATTTTGTTGCTAAGGTGTTGCTAGGGGGTTGCTAAGGTATTCTGAATGGTTGCTAGGCAGTTACTAGCATAAATTAGCATGATTCTAGCATAAATTAGCAAGTTATTAGCGTGTTTCTAGCATGAATTAGCATGTTGTTAGCATTTTTCTAGCATGAATTAGCATGTTACTAGCATATTTCTAGCATGAATTAGCATGTTACTAGCATGATTCTAGCACGAATTAGCATGATTCTAGCATGTTACTAGCATGTTTCTAGCTTGAATTAGCTAGTTACTAGCATGATTCTAGCATGACTTAGCATGTTGTTAGCATAACTCTAGCATGAATTAGCATGTTACTAGCATGATTCTAGCATGTTACTAGCATGTTTCTAGCATGAATTAGCATGTTACTAGCATGATTCTAGCGTGAATTAGCATGTTGTTAGCATGATTCTAGCGTGAATTAGCATGTTACTAGCTTGTTTCTAGTATGAATTAGCATGTTACTAGCATGAATTAGCATGTTGTTAGCATGATTCTAGCATGAAATAGCATGCTGTTAGCATTATTCTAGCATGTTGTTAGCATGGTTCTAGCATTAATTAGCATGTTGTTAGCATTATTCTATCGTGTTACTAGCATGCTTTTAGTGTGATTTTAGCATGAATCAGCTTGTTTAGAAAGAATTAGCATGTTGTTAGCATGAATTAGCATGTGCTAGCATAACTAGCATGTCACTAGCGTGTTTCTAGAAAGTTTCTAGCAAAATTAGCATGTCAGTAGGATGTTAAAACCATTAGCATGTGTTAGAATAGCTAGTCATAGTCTATGGGACAGTTGCTAGGGTGTTGTAAGTGGTTGCTAGGGAGTGGCTAGTAAGCTAAAAAGTAATCAGTTGTTGACTGCTGGCTAGACTGAGTTAAATGAGCCCAGTTAGAAGTCTGTAGGACAGTCTGATGCAGAGTTATGAGCTCATGTAACTAAATGTTAACATATAGGTATTTCAATAAAATATATTTTAAAGAAAATTTTTAAATAAATGACTATATAGTTGAAGTCAGAATTATTAGCCCCCCTGTTTATTTTTTCCCCCATTTGACCCAATGTTAAGTCAATGAGACTTTTTGGAATTTTCTGGGTCATTTTTCAGAAAACCGAATGTCGGATCAGTTAGAAAAGATATAGCAACCCGAGTCAGACCAGTTTGAAAGTTTGACGAAAGTTTGAAGTATGAAGCCTGAAAGGCTTAGGAGGAGATACCCTTTAAAATTAGTCTCAGAAGATGGAAGAAGAAGAAGAAGAAGAAGAAGAAAAAGAAGAAGAAGTTTATGTAGAATATCAGAATGGTGGCTTTCTCAAGCCACCATAATTATATGCAGGCATTTAATCAACCATAAGTACAATATAAAAACATGTAATTAAACAATATTACAACGAATTCTTAATTTCAGTGTAAGTACATATTAGTTAAGGCCACTCAATAAACAGTAGGACCATTACTGTTTTAATTAGTTACAGGTTTTCAGCTTTCCTCAAAATATCTTATTTTGTGTTCATTCATTCATTCATTCATTCATTCATTCATTTATTTTCTTTTTGGCTAAGTCCCTTTATTAATCCGGGGTCGCCACAGCGGAATGAACCGCCAACTTATCCAGCACATATTTTACGCAGCGGATGCCCTTCCAGCTGCAACCCATCTCTGGGAAACATCCATACACTCTCATTCACACTTATACACTACGGACATTTGAGCCTACCCAATTCACCTGTACCGCATGTCTTTGGACTGTGGCGGAAACCGGAGGAAACCCACGCGTACGCAGGGAGAACATGCAAATTCCACACAGAAACGCCAACTGACCCAGCCGAGGATCGAACCAGCGACCGTCTTGCTGTGAGGCGACAGCACTACCTACTGCACCACTGCGTCGCCATTTTGTGTTCAAGAGAAAAAAATAAAAACAAAACGCAGAAAGGTTAGTAATAGTAAATGTTCCTTTTTAACTGAACTATCCTTTAAACGCATCTTCAAAGCTGCTGACACCAGGAAAATAAACAGTTTTTCTCCTCTACTGACATTTAGTTACACGACCACTATAAAATCTCGTTTAGGCTTTTATTATTTCTCTTCAAAGCTTCACACAAACCGTCACCACATTGCATTCCTGACCTCCATAGCCTCCATCACGCAAGGCCTCTTTAGATCCTAAACGCAATCTCTTCTGTCCATCCTGACTAAAGCTCACAGCTGATGGAGCCTGTTGAGCAGTGAAATCTTCACAAACACAAAAAAAGTGTGTTTGTGTGAGTTAAATCAAGTGCCTGACACATGTGTGCCGGCGCAGTGATGTCATGATGCTTTTGCTCTTCTCCTAAAGACACTTGAGGTCATGATCTGCTGTTCACTTCAGCAGATGAAAGCTCAGCTCTGGCAGCTTGTTTTGCGAAAGCCACACGCGAGTTGCCACAATAAACATGAGACCAAAGCAAAGGCATATTTCAGGCTCTCAGTGGCACACACATATGTTCTGGTATCAATCTGTAAAACACATTGTACATGGTAATGCTTAGAGTCAAATGTTGTTTCCGCAGCTGAATACGACATGGGGGAAATGAGAATTGAAAAATGTCAACAGGCTCACTAATGGTTCTAAATATGAACTGTGTGTGTCTGACTGTGCTAAAGAACAGTTTTTAGTTCTAAAGTTAAAATTAACATATAGAAATTTCAATACAATATATTTTAAAGAAAACTTTAAAATAAATTACTATACAGTTGAAGTCAGAATTATTAGCCCCCCTGTTTGTTTTTTCCCCAATTTCTGTTTAACAGAGAGAAGATTTTCTCAACACATTTCTAAACATAATAGTTTTAATAACTCATTTCTAATAACTGATTTGTTTTATCTTTGCGATGATGACAGTAAATAATATTTTACTAGATATTTTTCAAGACACTTCTATACAGCTTAAAGTGACATTTAAAGGCTTAACTAGGTTAATTAGGTTAACTAGGCAGGTTAGGGTAATTAGGCAAGTTATTGTATAATGATGAATTGTTCTGCAGACTATTGAAAAAATATAGCTTAAAGGGGCTAATAATTTTGTCCTTAAAAAAAATATTCAAAACTGCTTTCATTCAAGCCAAAATAAAACAAATAAGACTTTTTCCAGAAGAAAAAATATAATCAGACATACTGTGAAAATGTCCTTGCTCTGTTAAACATCATTTGGGAAATATTTAAAACAGAAAAAAAAATTAAAAGGGGGGCTAATAATTCTGACTTCAACTGTATAAATGCAGAGGAGTAATCAATGATAGACTAATTTAAATAGTTGATTATTAGTGTATTTGAATTTTACAATAACTATTTAAAAAGTTTTAAAAAGTTATAAAAAATAATGTTGGTGTATTACAAAACAAAATAAAAATAGTGTACTATAAATGTTTATATAAATTAAGTTAAATACTTAAATTAAAATAGTAATCAAATCTAAATATGAAAATGTATAACATAAAAACATCATTATTATTATTATTATTATTATTATTATTATTATTATTATTATTGTTGTTGTTGTTGTTGTTTTTAATATTATTGCTGCTGCAATTATATGTTATGAAATGTTTTGTAACTGACATAAATCATTAAAAAAAAATTAAAAAATAATAATAATAGTAATATGAATAACAATACTATTAATATTAATAATAATAATAATAATAATAATAATAATAATAATAATAATAATAATAATAATAATAATAATACAATGATAAAATAAAAATACAATGATATTATTATTATTATTATTATTAATATTATTATTATTATTATTATTATTATTATTATTTTCAAATGATTTATTTTAGTTCCAAAACATTACATACAATATAATTGCAGCATATCTAATGTTTTGGAACTAAAATAAATCATTTAAAAATAATAATAATAATAATAATAATAATAATAATAATAATAATAATAATAATAATAATAATAATAATTGTTATTATATTATTATTATTATTATTATTATTGCTGCTGCAATTATATGTTATGTAATGTTTTGAAACTAAAATAAATTACTTGAATAAATAAAATATTCTATTAATAATTAATATAGATTTCATTTTATATTATTTTATTTAATATTATTGCTTAATTATAATATAATTAAATAAAACTTTAATATTTATTTAACCTAATTTGTGTGATTTTGATATTGTGTGTAATCTTTTTATCTGATAAAATAGTAATCTGTAAATAAAATAAAATAAAATCAAGTAATTTCTAAATAAAAGTAAATAATTGAATCTGATAAAATAGTAATTTTTAATCTGATAAAATGAAACTTCAACTAAAATAATTCAAATGCATTTAAATACATTTCATTGGCTGCTACCAATTGGTATCCTTTTCATGTAAAGTCAGGAACCGAGGTCTATACTACAACTGTCATCCTGAAGCCCTGATCAGCTTCACACACAGATGGACAGAACTCAGAAAACAACCCGACACCACACCTTCCCATTTCTTCGTTATTAGTTCAAGCACTCAAAACAAAACCAATTCCCCAGTCATCCTGTGCCTGCAGTGTCACTCGGCAAACTCATTGTGCTCATCATAAATTACCTTCTCTGCACATCACATCTCCTCTAGTGAGCTCAGTGGGGTCTCTGGACTCTCCACCAGCAATTAAGCCCTGAATAGGAGTTATCGTGTGCCATGACCTGCTCTGACCTCCTCATTCAAAAGACACTGCATTCTCTCTCCATTGAGCCTGTTTTTAGCATTCAAGGCACTGGCCACTCATTTCAACAGCATTATCCTTAGCAGAAAATAAGGTCAGAGGGTCGATTTTGGAGAATTTCAGGCTTCGTCATAAATCAGTCCGATTGAAAAAAATGCTGCGTCTTTGCAATTAAACTATTGTATGAATGCAAAAATAACATCAACTTTTAACTCTGCAGATCCTAACAAAATAAAATAAAAGTCAAAGAAATCATGTTCTAAACTACTATTATATCATGTATAACTAACTATATACTGAACCTATTGACCTTATTCTTGACATATACGAGACGGTGCAGCCATTGGAATCTTTTTGGCTCAATACTTTTTGTCTCATTCACTTCCATAGGTTTTTTAGACGTTAAAAACAATGTTGCAAACTGATATTTCCTTATGATATTATTCTACTTTTTATGTATGTTTAAGAATTTTCTGCAATTTGTTATTCCTAGTAATTTCTCCCATATAGGCAACTGAATTGGAAGTTCTAAAACAGTCGCAAAAACAAGTGCACTTATGTATTGCAAAATAAGGTCAATAAATTGATTAATTCATTCACTTTTCGGCTTAGTCCCTTTGCTAATCTAGAGTCACCACAGCGGAATGAACAGTCAACTTATCCAGCATATGTTTTATGCAGCGGATGCCCCTCCAGCTGCAACCCATCACTAACTCCACACAGAAATGTCAACTGATCCAGCCGAGGCTCGAACCAGCTTCTTGCTGTGAGGCGATTGTGCTACCCACTGCGCCACTGTGACACCCTCAATAAAACCTAGAAACCAAAAGAAAGTAAAGAATCATTAAGCTTTAACACTAATTCAGCATTAGGGTACAGATGTTAGTTTTATTTAGTCATTTATGTGGTAATAACTATCTTTGTTCACACAAATTGTCAAAAACACCTAAAAGGGTCAAATACTGTTTGCATGAACATCCTAAATGTGAATGTATTCCAATTTAAAACTATTTTTAGCTTAAATGCCTCCTCATTCTTAAATAATTTTAACCATGAGATATAGTAAACTGTTAATCTGATAGTAGAAGATGGTAAAAGGCATGTCAGTGATTGTGTGTAATAGGCGTTTTGGTCAAGTTTTGATTTGGTTGTTCATTTAGAGGCCTTAAACATACTTCAGGGTAATTGTTTTTTCTTAATGCTTCCTTTTCCTCTCAACAAACTTTTCTTTTGGAATTCTTTCTTATTAAAGTCCATATGGTTCATTTTCAGTGGTCAAAAAACAAAACAAAAAACAAATTTGTGTCATATTTACAGCTGAAGTCAGAATTACCCCCTGAATTATTAGCCCCCCTGATTATTTTTTTCCCTAATTTCTGTTTAACGGAGAGAAGATTTTCTCAACATTTCTAAACTAGCAGGTTAGGGGAATTAGGCAGGTTATTGCATAATGATGGTTTGTTCTGTAGACTATCATATATATATATATATATATATATATATATATATATATATATATATATATATATATATATATATATATATATATATATATATATATATATATATATATATATATATATATATATATATAGCTTAAAGGGGCTAATAATTTTGACCTTAAAATGTTTTTTAAAAAATTAAAAACTTTTATTCTAGCCAAAATAAAACAAATAAGTAAATTCTCCAGAAGAAAAAAAATATTATCAGACATACTGTGAAAATTTCCTTGATCTGTTAATCATCATTTGGGAAATATTTAAAAAAGGACAAAAAAAAAATCAAAGGGGGTTTAATATTTCCGATTTCAACTTCCTCCAATGTTCCTCCATTTCACAGTGCGTAGCAGTGTACTATGTTTTGCATTGTGATCATTGCACACACACTTATTCACACTCATTCACTACGGACAATTTAGCCACCCAATTCACCTGTACCGCATGTCTTTGGACTGTGGGGGAAATCGGAGCACCCGGAGGAAACCCACGCGAATGCAGGGAGAACATGCAAACTCCACACAGAATCGCCAACTGACCCAGCCGAGGTTCGAACCAGCGACCTTCTTGCTGTGAGGCGACAGCACTACCTACTGTGCCACTGCATCACCGCACTGTGATCATATTTTGTTCAATTAGTTCCAGTTGTGGCTTTGGTACAGACTAATCTAATGTATATACAGTAGACAAATAATCCCTCATTGATCCCTTAAATATTTCAGTATAATTTTGGGTTCTGGTTCTTGGCAAAGTTTTCTTTTTTATCCTTCATTTTCAAGAACGTATATGGACAATAGGGTATATGCAGAATTATGCAGAAGGACTTTTAATTTTTCAGTAACCTGGGTCAAACACTTCCGGTGAACTGTATGCCATTACAAAATCTGCATGTTTAAGGTCTGTTTTCTTTCAAATCAATAATCTTCACTGCCTGATTAATATACAATATGAAGTGGGTCTCAGAATGTAAAAGAAGCACTGCATTGAATTACATTTTTCCGCACCATGTCTTTAAAATATGAAGTTTTATTTTACCCCAGTATTCTGCGCTAGCCTGCTGATCCTGACGGCGCATGCGTGTAAATGGCTTTTTATATCATTTTACGCTTAAACAAATATTTTAACGTCAAAGTCTATTTCACTGATTATATTTTGATTACATTACCACATTAATGCTGTAAAAGGAACCATATGAAATTGAAAAAAGTCACATTAACCATTCATCCGAAGTTTATTGGTATGGGAAGAAACACTAGCTTTGCATATACTCTTATCCCAGATATACAAGGATCTCAGTGTGATCCCATGTCCAAATTCCAAAATTGTATCCATTTTCAATGAAAATCTAAAACCTGTTCATATTTATTCTAATAAGAAGAATAATTTCTGAACAACCAAAAATGTTGAAACCACACTGTAAAAAGCAATTGAATGCGACTTTAAAAGCCACAAGTTCACTTTACTAGAATACGTGAGTAAATGCATTATAACTAGGAACTGATAAGTTGACTTAACTGAATTTGAATAATTATGCACATAGTTAATTTACAGTGCTTAATCATTTTAAGCCAATGGGTTTAATCACTTTTTTTTTAAGTAAAGACAACTAATCATGTTTTACAGTGTAGAAATATAGCTTCTTTTCCTCTCGCATAGCATAGCATAGCATACATACACACAGTACATACACACAAAAAACATGCTAATTGGCAGTTAAAGCAAAACAAGTATCAGATTTGACTAATACCTACTAATATCAGTGTAAATATGAAATAATTATTGCAGCCTTGTCCTAAGGTTATTTTTACACTGCAATAAATGTTCTTACTTAGATTTTTTTTGTTTTGTTTCTAGTCCAAATATCTAACAAGTTTTAAATCAAGAAATATTAGACTAGCAAAAAACATTGTCTTGTTTTAGAAATAATAGGCCAAAATTAGGTGAGTTTTTCCCTTCAAATAAGCAACGTAACCTGTCAATGGGGTTAGCAAAATAACCTTGTTTTTCCTTTCAACATAAGATTATTTTTCTGCAAACAAGACATTATTTTTTGCTCGTCTAGAAAATGCTTCTTGATTTAAGAAATTTTAGATATTTGGACTAGAAACAAAACAAAAACAAAAAAAAACCCTGAAGAAACGCATTTTTGGAGTGTATGTTTTTCTAATAACGCTTCAAATCTCAAGAAATGTCATTTTCACCCTCAGATTACTCAGTGAATACACACCTTGACATTAAATATTTGGGCACTGATAGCAATTTATGTTTGACTTCTATCAGTATACATCTGGGCAAAATCAAAAGTCTTCATCATCACTAAACAGCCCTTTAATCTTTCCACAGCTACAGTCCTCCGGCGAACACAAACAGTGAAATGTGCCTTAACAAGCCACGACAGACAATATTGAACCATCTTTGATCCAGTCTCTACCAGAACATCCACTGTACGCTGCTAATGATTTTTTACAGTAGCTTTATGTGCTCCCGAGCTCATTAGAAGTAAATACAGTTAATCACTGTTTTCCGAGTCGATAGCTTAATAAACTAATTGCCATGGAGGCTTTTCATTTTCACAGACAACATCTCGAAACGAGAGGAGGCAAGGTGTGTTTTTTGGCCCCTGCTGCTGAAAGGGTGAAGTTCACGTGTGTTAAATGTGTCTCTTCACCTTCAAGAACCTTCATTAAACGCATGTGTCTAAATGGGAGCCACAAACAGCTGTAAACGTCTCTCTCTGTGCTGCTGCGCTGGTAATTGGTGTGGTGCCTTTCATGAAGATAAGACCAAATACATCCATCACACAGCAAAATCTTGTTATTTGAGATCATTTTCAATGACACCCTATTTTCTAGGATGTAAAAAATGATTTTTGAAGTTGTAAATAAAGCAGATTATTGGAGTATGTTTCAGTTTTTCTGACTCGTAGTAATTGTGAAATGTACTAGCAATGTGTTGGTGGAAATTTTATCTACAGCATTTTTCACCTTTGTATATACACGTATTGTGTACAAAAGCTGTCAATAAAGGTCCTTGTAGTGCATTTTACAAGAAAATACTACTTCAGTCAGTGTTTTTTTTTTTTATTAAATGTGTTTAAATCTAGTGTTATCTTTATGCTTTACATTTATTTTTAGATATTTTGTGTTTTGTTGTTGTTTTTTTTTGTCATTTTTATCGATTTTGTTAGTTTTATGTGTTTCATGTTAGTTTGATATTTTAGTACATGAAGTTAAACTAAAAGCTTTTTTCAATATTTTGTATAATAACTTTTTTAAGTGAACTTTTATTAAAGGGCAAACATCTTTTTAGTGTCAGTTAATAAAAACTGCATATCTAATTGAATGTTCATTCATTTTCCTTCAGCTTAGTCCCTTTATTCATCAGGGGTCGCCACAGTGGAATGAACTGGCAACTTAGGAGCCGATCACACAGAACGTGCTTTTACATTTTAAAAATGCAAGGCGCACCTCACTGCCTTTTTTGTTGACAAGAAAAAAATGAAGCACAGTGCGCTTTTTTATGTCGCTAGGGAACGACTGAATCAGCTGCGTATTGTGTGAGAGTGTTGCTGTTGGTATTGGTATCATTTTAGTATTTAATAATATTGTGAAATTCAAGATTTGTGAGTCATACAGCACCAGATAACTCAAAACTGCAACCACAAGTCTCTCCTCCATCTTCAAAAGGTGCGTAAGGGACTGATCACACTGAATGCACTTTTTGCGTTGAGAGGCGCCTTTTTGAATGATTTACAAATGGCCACAAACGTTGTTTATGCTACTTATATGCCCTGCGCACCTCACGTTTTAACCGCCTGCTGTGCCTCGCGTTTGTGCCGTTGCGCACCGTGCGCTCGCAGTTGATAAAAAGTCAACTCTGTGCAGAAAAATCGTGTTACGTGAGTCTCGTCTTTTTCATTCTCCAATCAAATGAAAGCAGAGGCGGGGTTTCCGTTGAGGTGCCTGCAGTGTTTGTGTTGTCAAGACAACTACGGAGACTTTTGAAGATGGAGGAGAGACTTGTGGTTGCTGTTTTGAGCAAAGAGCATAGAATCACCAAGAGGCGACACTCTAGTGTGATTTAGGAAACAGCCACTAGATGGCGCGGCGGCCATTTTGGAATGAAAATTCCAATAGAACAACAGCATATTATATGTCTGTAAAATAAACTATTAAAAGTGCTGATGATTGTGATAGTAAGTGTTGTATTGTCTTTCAGGTTGTATCTGAGCTTTAATGTGCTTTTTAAATAAATAAATGAAAAACAAAGCAGCTGCTTGCCATCGTCACAGCAATGAGATCCAATGGACAGCCGATCGCTTTCACTCCAAATGGCGGAATCCGGGGCTGTTTCTGGGCGCTGCTGTTGCAATGGAACATTCTATTGAGTGTCACCTCTTGGTGATTCTACGCTCTTTGTTTTGAGTTATCCGGTGCTGTATGACTCACATTGAATATCACAATATTATCACATTTTAAAATTATATTAATATCAACAGCAACACATTATGCAGCTGATTCAGTCATTGCCTTGCAACACCTAAAAAGCACACTGCGCTTCTTTTTTTCTTGTCAACTAAAAAGGCAGTGTGGTGCGCCTCATGGTTTTGGAATGTAAAAGCACATTTGCTGTGATCAGCCCCTACAACGTGAGGTGCACAGGGCTCATAAGCAACGCACAAAATGCTCGCGGCTGTTAGTAAATAGTTTTAAAAAGGCGCCTCTCAACGCAAAAAGTGCATTCTGGGTGATTGACCCCTTATCTAGCATATGTTTTACACAGCAGAAACATCCATACACAATTATCCACACACATACACTATGGCCTATAGTTTTCTCAATTCACCTATACCGTATGTCTTTCGACTGAGGGGGAAACCGGAGCACTTAAAGGAAACCTATACAAACACAGGGAAAACATGCAAACTCCACACAGAAGTGCCAACTGACCCAGCCGGGACTCGAAACAGCAACTTTCTTGTTGTGAGGCGATAGTGTTAACCACTGAGCCACTGTGTCGCCCTTAATTGTATGTGCTATTTGCAATTTCTATGTAATTATTTGTAAAATATATTATATATTTTTTAATAAAAAAAATAAAATTCTCCAGAAAATGTGCAATTTCCCTTACCAAAAATGTGGTTATTTTTTTTTATTATATACACACATGTATATTTTATTTCACATATGTAAATAAACAAGATTATTATAGGACAATTTAGCAGAAAATACCATTTCCTTATTTTGTTTTTAAACCTAAAAATGTATGTTTAATTTAGTGTTACTAGCAGTTTCTATGCAACTTCTATGCAATAAAATTAAGTAGCAATTTCTCAGTGATTTATTTATTTATTTGGTTTGTTTGTACACTAGAATAGAATTGTTAAAAGTCATTTGGATAATAATATAATATTTAAATAATATTTCAAAACAATATTTTGTTTTATTTATTATTTTATATTTAAAATGTTAAGGGGGGGGGGGGGGGGTAGTTTGTAAAAAAAAAAACATTTCTTATTTTTTTAATTTTACAAATATTTTAGCATTTTATGACTATATAAACTTACTTATTAAAAGTACGGTCACACTTTATTTTGATAATCCGTTTGTTGAATTTAAAATACATTGCATCTATAGGCCAACTAATTCTCCTTATATTATAAGTAGACTGTTAGGTTGGGGTTAGGGTTGGGGTTAGGGTTAGTGTGAGTTTACATGTCCTTGCACAGTTTCAACAAATTAAGCAGACAGTCTACTAATACTCAAATGGACCATCAAAATAAAGTGTTTCCATAATAACTTTACATATTTAGATACCTATATAATAAAAAAAACAAACAAATATAAAGTATACAGTTTTACAATTTGCATATTATAATAATAAAATGTAAGTGCATTGTATAAAAAAAGCTGATGGATTTTAGTAAATTAACTTTTTTAATGTTAATTTGTGTCTTCAAAATACTTATTTAAAGAATTTTAAATGAAAGAAGAAAAAGAAAGAAAGAAAGAAAGAAAGAAAGAAAGAAAGAAAGAAAGAAAGAAAGAAAGAAAGAAAGAAAGAAAGAAAGAAAGAAAGAAAGAAAGAAAGAAAGAAGGAAAGGAAGGAAGAAAGAAAGGTAAAAAATAAAACAACAGTAAATTTTAAATCTCAAAAATGATTAAGAAACTAAATATTATTTTATTTAATACAACAAACAAAATAAATATGTAAATATTAATACACAAATATGTAATAATATGTAAAAAAATCAATTGCATAATTACAAAAAATACATCAAATTAAACTTAATGCTAATAAAACAATTAATAAATGAGCACAAAATTTAAGTATTTTATTACTTCGTATTAAACTTACTTATTAAAAGTGCTTTACATATTTAATTAGAGATGTTATTGTTTTATTTTTCAATCAGTCATTTGAATAATTTTACTTATTTTATCTTTTGCTAACCGTAAAATACATTACATTACTATACAGTATATACTGTGCGTATCTGATCATTTATGAACTCTACCAACAATTTCTAAGCACAAATCTTTTCTAAGCCTTTTTTTTTCTCACTGTATTCACAAACATCCATCTACCCTGACCTCTCATCCATCAAAACGTGACCTTCCATGTTTTTTAATGTTATTACCAAAACACTGATTTTACACCTCCACCATTATCCTGAGTGGCTTTGCTTGTCTCGCGTTCCAGGAGCCGTTTTACGATATCATATTTGTGATAACAGAAGGACTGACAAGGCCAGTAATGGGCGTCCAGTGAAATGTCAGGGGCCCTGAGCAGCACAGGAGGGCCGTTGTGAGACGGGGCCCCGAGAGCAGATGTGAGCTCCTCGAAAATACACACACAGAGCTGCTTTTGTGTCTCAGGATTTCAGTGCTCCTCTGGGCTCCAACATTAACACATACTGCCCACAACTGACAGAGACAGAGAGGAAACTTACTGAAGAAAAAAACTGGAATATGTTTCGGTTTATGAGCAGTTTATGACTTGACATGAATCAGGGAGAGTGTATAATAAGCAGATGAGATGAATTGTTAAAAGTGTAGCAGCAGGAGAGCTGTGGCTGATGGCGTAAGATCTGACGTGATGAGCAGAGCTGTTTATTATGCGAGTAAGATTTCAAAGAACACTTTCTGGTTATGTTTCTCCTTTGAATGCCATTGTTTCTTTCCCTGCTGTAGTTGTAAAAAGTGGTCAAATTTAAATACAAAATAAATAAAAATATAAAGTATACAGTTAAATTTGCATATCATAATAATGAAATGTATACTCACCGGTCACTTTATTAGATAAACCTTACTAGTACCAGGTTGGACCTTCTTTTGCCTTCAGAACTGCCTTAAACCTTCTTGGCATAGATTCAACAAGGTACTGGAAGTACTCCTCAGAGATTTTGGTCTATATTGACATGATAGCATCACACAGTTGCTGCAGATTTGTCAGCTGCACACCCATGATGTGAATCTCCCTTCCACCACATCCCAAAGGTGCTCTATTGGATTGAGTTCTGGTGACTGTGGAGGACATTTGAGTACAGTGAACTCATTGTCATTTTCAAGAAACCATTCTAAGATGATTTGCACTTTATGACATGGTGCGTTATCCTGCTGGAAGTAGCCATCAGAAGATGGCTACACTGTGCTCATAAAGGGATGGACATGGTCAGCAACAATACTCAGGTAGGCTGTGGCATTGATACGATGCTCAATTGGTACTAACAGACCCAAAGTGTGCCAAGAAAATATCCTTCACACCACTACACCACCAGCCTGAACCGTTGATATAAGGGCTAAATTCTGACCCTATTCAAATGTCGCAGTAGAAATCAAGACTCATCAGACGAGGCAACTTTTTTTCAATCTTTTATTGTCCAATTTTGGTGAGTCTGTGCAAATTGTAGCCTCAGTTTCCTGTTCTTAGCTGACAGGAGTGGCACCCTGTGTGGTCTTCTGCTGCTGTAGCCCATCCGCCTTAAGGTTGGACATGTTGCGCATTCAGAGATGCTCTTCTGCATACCTCGCTTGTAACGAGTGGTTATTTGAGTTACTGTTGCCTTTCTATCAGCTTGAACCAGTCTGGCCACCTCTGGCATAAACAAAGCATTTCCACAGAACTGCCGCTCACTGGATATGTTCTCTTTTTTGGACCATTCTCTGTAAATCCTAGAGATGGTTGTGTGTGAAAATCCCAGTAGATCAGCAGTTTCTGAAATACTCTGGCACCAACAACCATGTAAGGTGTTTCATGTTGTCCTTTTATTGTGTATTTGGTTATATCTGGCCCTGTATTTTGTTCTGTTTTCCTACCCTGCTTCCTGCCATGTGATCCCTAGTGTGTGTGTGTGTGTGTCATGTTTTTATTGGTCAACCTTGTCATGTGTCTAGTCAAGTGCTTCCTAGCTTGTGTATGTGTCAAGCTCTCATTGGTTTGTTCTGTCTTGTCTCTCGTGTTTCATTGGTTTACCTTGTCATGTGATCCCTTGTGTTTGAATATATATACACCGTCTTGTTTCATTGTGCCTTGTCTAGCTTTATATGTACTTACATTGTTCCTCTGTCGCTGAGTCGCTTGTGTTTTCATGCCATGCCATGTGTTTGTTTCTAGTTTGTTACGCTCATGTTTTGTTTATTCAGTTCACTTTAAATGAACTGCATTTGGGTTCAGTTAAACACACTGTAACTGGTCATCCGTAACACCATGCCACATTCAAAGTAACTTAAATCACCTTTCTTCACCATTCTGATGCTCAGTTTGAACTGCAGCAGATCCGTCTTGACCATGTCTACATGCCTAAACGCATTGAGTTGCTGCCATGTGACTGGCTGATTAGAAATTTGCAACAAGTCACAAGACACATAAAATACTTATGTAAAAATGTTAATATATACACAAAATGTAAAAAAATATGTAAAATAAAGAAATTGCATAATTACATCAAATACATCAAATCAAACTTAAATGCTAATAAAACAATTAACAAATGAACACTAATTTATTTTCTTTATTAATAAATAAACTAAATACATTGCAGAGAATTAGGGCCAATAAATAAATAATCTGTCTTGAGATAAATACATAAAATGACATGTTAAATTTCCGGTAAAATTATAAAATAAAATGTTTAATATAAACTTATTAAATTTTGAACATAACGTGTTCAGAGAAAAAGTTGTAAAATGAAGAGAAAAAAGTAAATAATTAAATGAAGTTAAATAAAATGCTGAGAATAAACTCAAATTACAAACAAAATTCTCAAATTGTTTTGAGAAATAAAACCTAAATAAAAACTGAATTTAGAAAATGACAAAAAAAAAATTGCAGTTTGCATTTTCAGTTAATTATTGACATACTATTGCCATATACTAATAATAATAATAATAATAATAATAATAATACATGATGAACTACATGATGATTTAACATTATTATTAACTGTACATTTGGTTGAGGCAGTAAATCTCAGTGCATCGAGCAAACATTGGCCTCTTATCTCTGTGTCTGTAAGATTCAGAGCAGGATGATTTTCTACAGAAAAGCTGCCACATCTCCAACACCGGGCCAAGAACTGCTTTATTCAATTATCTCCATTGCTTAGCAAATACAATTTCCCTGCATAAATCATCCAAATGATCCCTATGACTGTCAAGGCCTCGCGGTGGATTTTTTCAATCCTATCAGCTGAGGCCCAGCCAGGTTACGCTTTATCCCACTTCTGTGCTCAATATCTATTGAGATGCTCCAATTGTCTGTTTTGAGTTTCAAATCCTCCGCTATCATTCTCAGCTCCTGATAAAAGTGACATTAAGCATCCAGCCACCAAGTCGGTAATCCATTAGGAAGAAAGAGCATGCCAATTTAACTAATCCACTAAGCAATGACCCGGTAACCTTGACCTTGTAAACATCACAATGGGGGGAGAGATTATGTGTGAATATGTGGACTCAGTTGGGGTTGTACAGTATGCATTATTATTAGACATTACTCTGAATATCATTATAAGAAAAGAAAATATAACAATTTGCAAATATGATGCCGTGGTTCTGCATCTATACACCCAAAGCCACTTCATGGGGCATAGAATCTCTAATTCAGTTTTCGTTTAGCTTTGTAGAGAAACATCCCACATAGCAATTTTTTTCTGGCCTAGATCTGGCCCACACAATCAACTTTTGCTTGGCCCACATTCATTCATTCATTTTCTTGTTGGCTTAGTCCCTTTATTAATCTGGGGTCGCCACAGCGGATGGAACCGCCAACTTATCCAGCACATTTTTACGCAGCGGATGCCCTTCCAGCCGCAACCCATCTCTGGAAAAGCTTGGCCCACATGCTGCAGTAAATTACGGTACATGATTGGACCAAGTCTGGCTTCCATACAAGGGTCAAACATGGACCATGTCTGGGCCAAGTCTCATCTAAGATAATTATCCATAACTGGGCCAGATATGTTGGTGTGTCACGACTGTAATGAATTTGATAAACCCATGAATGATTATGCTTTATGGCCATGCTTTTTCTCAAAAGATTGATAGAAGTTTTTCTTTACTCAAAAATAATTCAAATGTATTTTAAAAGTGGGTTAAGATAGGCCAAACTTATGTGGCCCACATATACATTTTGTAACATTTGGGCCAAATACTACATTTGATATCTGGCCCAAGTATTGTGTGCCCCCTTAAAGACGAGGTGCCACTTTTGCCAAACCCAGGCCATGTTCGGCCCACATGCCATATGCCAGTGCTGGACGAATGCCTGCTGTGCCAGCTTTATGCCAAATCTAGGCCAGATTTCTTTGCTACCTGTGATTAATGATAAAATTAATGATTCTGCATTAATTTTTTTTTTTTTTGCATTTTCAGAATGGTAATGAAATATATTATGCACATCAGCATTTTAATACATTTGTTAAGCAAGCATTTGTAATTAGTAACATAAATATTGATGTGGTTGATGCATAAATGTTGTTTAAATTATATTCAGTGTTGTTAAATAATATTCTCAGGTAGCACAGAATTCTGGCCCAGATTTGGCATAAAGCATGGGTCGGGTTTGGCAGAGGTGGCACTGTCTTTAAGGTGGCACGCATGACATGGGCCAGATGTAAAATGTAGTATTTGGCCCAGATGTTAAAAATTGATATGTGGGCCATGTACGTTTCTTGACCCACTTTTAAAATACACTGTACAACCCAACAGTCAACGTTATCAAATGAAATGAGTGCAGTAAACTCAAAATTGACTGAAATCTAATTATACTCAATTGAAAAGAGTTTTGAACTCAGTGTTGAAGGTAATGAGTTAATTAAATATCCCATTACTTCAACTTAAATTGAGTAAGTTCACAGTACTCATGTAGATTTTTTTTTTTTTAAACGGTTTGAGTTGACTTAACTTATTGGGTTTTACAGTACTCAGTTGGCCTGTGTTCTCTTCATTTATTGGCTTTACTGTGCTCAAATTGCTTCGTTTACTCAAATGGATTTAGTTCACAGTACTCATCAGGATTCGTTTTTTGAACTTAAATGGTTTGTTGCAATTGGTTTTCTCAAACGGGTTTGAGTTACCTTAATTTATTAGTTTTGAGTAAAAAAAACATTTTAATTCACAAAGTCATTTCCATCTTCCTGTTCGTATCTTCTAATGCCTTCATAATCCAGGGAATGCCAATTTAATCCAGGAAACAATCAAGATTTAATTATGTGAATTAATTAATCTATTTGTTTTCTTGTATGTTGCAAAATAACTGAATTTAACCTGCATTACATATATTTTATTAACCAAATTATTATTTTACAGTTTATACTATCCATACTAACCATTACCATTATTAATGCAACTAAAGCATCATGCTTTATGGGTTTATCAATTTCATTGCAGTCATACAAGGGGTATATCTGGCCCAGTTCAGGCCCAGTTATTGGTTATTAACTTGGGCAAGACTTGGTTCAGATATGGTCCATGCTTGGCTCTTGTCTGGAAGCCAGACTTGGTCCAGTCATGTGCCGTAATTCACTGCAGCATGTGGGCCAAGCAAAAGCTGATTGTGTGGGCCAGAGCTGGGCCAGAGAAATTTTGTTATGTGGGTTCAGACGTTTTGCTTTTAAAGGACCTAAATGTATAATCGGGAGTCACAGGTAAGGATAGACCGAAGTTAATATTTGGGGCAGAAACTAAAAAATTCTGAATGCACTTGCCCAAACACCAAAGCCTAAAATGCTTTATGATTGTTTTATTCAATGATATAAAGTTTTTTTTTTTTTTGCGTATTAAAAAAAAAACAAACACACACGAGACTGAAAGTAACATAGTTCAGAATCAAAAGCCGTCATTTTACCAGTGTTGCCATAACAGCACAGTATAGCTTCTAAAAGCAGCAGGAACAAGTACATAGAAATGTCCTGTGAGCACTTTATTTAAGCAAATTTGATGTTGGTGAGGTGAGGAAAGACCCCCTTACATCATTGTAAAAGTGCTTTGGGTGTATGGCCATACATAATAAAGGCACAACATAAAAACACATTGTTACATTACATTTTTTACAGTGACCATGTGTGGTTCCATGCATAGATCTGTTTATGGGTATATGAGTGGAATATTGAGCTATTTTGACTTTGATTGTGATGTGTGAGCAAAGCTGGTCAATGGTGTGCTTCATTTCTCTTGCTAGTCAGTGCAGAAATAAACCATACTTGCACAGTGAAAGCCATTGAAATGAATGGGTTTCATAGCGCAGTGCTTTCTGCATCCAGTGTAAAACGCTTTACACAATGCAGTGACTACAGTGCGGTTGAAGATATATTGCAGCCAGCATACTAAACACTAACATCATAAGCTCAAATTTCTGCCCATTTTTCTATTTCAACCAAAAACTCATTATTTTTTGTGGTTAAACATCCAGTACATCCTTATTCGCAAATATTAATTTAGTTTTGCCTGTATATGTTGCCTGTATATGTTTTGACTGCATGTCAAAGTTATGTATTATTATGTGAATCACTTAGGTTTACTATTTCAAATAAACATGTTCTATCGAAGAAAACAAGTGACCCGTATCTCAGGTGGCCTGGGGGTGAGAATAAATTAACAGCAACTAATAATTTTTAAGTGAACTATCCCTTTAAGTCCTAGCTGTTTTTGTCCATGTTTCAACCACGATTTAGAAAATCATCCTCATGTCAGTAGTTTGAGACTCTGCTGGAAGCTAAATGCAGAGATTTTGCCCTGAACCTTATGAATGCTCTCCCATCATTCACTGCTGATTTAAGAACATCTGTAACACACTGACATAAACAGTCCAACTTCAGGCTGATTCCAAACAGCTGTTCCTCGACTAATAAAACTGAGCCAGTTTCACACAGCCGAGCTCCAGGGTTGCTTCCACACACAGGCTAAATGCTGAAGGGACAAAAGCTTTAACAATGTTCTCCCAACACAATAGAGGACGAAGACCTCCGTAACCCTCCTGAGTCAAACCTTGAATGAGCGAGGAATTCTTTTAATTCTTTAAATGCTGCGGACCATCAGCTTCCCCGAGTTGCACACTGCTGATTTTTTCTGCTCTTCTAAATAAATCCTGAATACAGAGAGTCTTAAAGGTATAGTTCTCCCAAAACTGAAAATTATGTCATCATTTACTTAACATTTCCTTATCGCAAACCTGTTTGAGTTAAATAAATGAATATAGAAAGTCAACGGTTACCTGTTTTTATGGAAGGATGTGAATATTATGTATTATGTATATTATGTACAGTTGAAGTCTGAATTATTAGCCCCCCTGTTTGTTTTTTCCCCAATTTCTGTTTAACAGAGAGAAGATTTTCTCAACACATTTCTAAACATAATAGTTTTAATAACTCATTTCTAATAACTGATTTATTTTATCTTGGCCATGATGACAGTAAATAATATTTGACTAGATATTTTTCAAGACACTTCTATACAGCTTAAAGTGACGTTTAAAAGCTTAACTATGTTAATTAGGTTAACTAGGCAGGTTTGGGGAATTAGGCAAGTTATTGTATAATGATGGTTTGTTCTGTAGACTATTGAAAAAATATATAGCTTAAAGGGGCTAATAATTTTGACCCTAAAATGTTTTTTTTTTTTTTTTTTTTTTTTAATTCTAGCCAAAATAAAACATACGACTTACTCCAGAAGAAAAAAAAAAATATTATCAGACATACTGTGAAAATTTCCTTGCTCTGTTAAACATAATTTGGGAAATATTTAAAAAAGAAAAAGGGGGCTAATACTTCTGACTTCAACTGTATATGGTAAGGTTTGAACTTATCTTTTGATATGAGACAATTGGATTTATTTTCAAGGGGCAAGTGAAAGATAATTTTACATGCCCAACTCGACAAATAAACTGACTGAAACATTCCACAAGGGAATAAACTGATATTATTCTATAATATTCAAGAGTTGTAAATGAAAGATGATTCATTCATTTTATTAGAATAGCTTATAGAACAATGATGAAAATCATCATGAATAAAAGTAACAGTTTACTTATAACAAATATGAAAAGTACAATTAAAATAATTATAAAAAATAAGTTTTATGCTAATATGCCTAATACTAAATGTGAGATATTTTAGATATTTTAAAATAATTTAATTGCATAATTTTAATAAATTGTTTTCCTTACAGGTTTACACTATCTGACAAAAGTCTGTCGTGGATCCCAGTTGTAAGAGCAACAAATAATAACTTGACTTCTAGAAAAGTGGCAGAAGGTAGATTTTTCAGATGAATCATCTGTTGAACTGCTCAATCATCAAAAAATACTGCAGAACCCGCATGGACCCAAGATTTTCACAGAAATCAGTCAAGTTTGATGAAGGAAAATGTATGGTTTGGGGTTACATCCAGTATGGGGGTGTGCGAGAGATCTGCAGAGTGGATGGCAACATCAACAGCCTAAGGTATCAAGACATTTGTGCTGCCCATTACATTACAAACCACAGGATAGGGCGAATTCTTCAGCAGGATAGCGCTCAGTCCTGCAAGAACACTTTCTTTGCCATTCTAGATGATCATTAATTGAGTAATTGCAGAGATGTATAGATGCAGTCGTCCAAGCTCATGGGAGTCATATACAATAATAATTATTTTTCCACTGCACCATAACATTATATTCTATACTGTTCATTATTTCTGTTAAGTGACAAGACTTTTGTCTAAGCAAAGCCAGACCTTACTGTCCTAATTAAATAATTATAAATGATCATATTTTATTTTGGTAAAATAAGCGTAATCTAGAGGTCTTTGCCTTTGAGTCAGTCCCTTCTGATACCAAATGATCAACTAGAAGTCAAGTTATTATTTGTTGTTCCTAAAACTTCAATAGTCGACAGGACTTGTGTCAGGTAGTGTAAATGTGGTAATGTATCGAAAACTACTGTCAAAAAATTATTTGACTATTTGGGTGCATAATTACATCCAAATTAGAAATTAGAATTCTGACAGATTCACAGAAATTACACAAATTACATTCTTAGTAAAACATTTACTATTTTATTTATTACTTCATTCAACTAATAATATTTTATACTATAATATTACTTTTTCAATTATTTATTCAACATTTTAATATCATCATATTTTTCATTTTATAGTGTATATTACACCGTTGATAATTACATTTAGGCTGCACGGTGGCGGAGTGGGTAGCACGTTCCCCTCACGGCAAGAAGGTCACTGGTTTGAGCCTTGGCTGGGTCAGTTGGCTTTTCTGTGTGGAGTTTGCATGCTCTTCCTGTGTTGGTGTGGGTTTCCTCCGGGTGCTCCGGTTTCCCCCACAAGTCCAAAGACATGCGGTACAGGTGAATTTGGTAGACTAAAATTGTCCGTAGTGTGTGTGATGAGTGTGTATGGGATGGGTTGCAGCTGGAAGGGTATCTACTGGGTAAAACATATGCTGGATAAGTTGGCGGTTCATTCCGCTGTGGCAACCCCAGATTAATATAGGGACTAAGCCGAAAAGAAAATGAATGAATTATTACATTTATTTTGTGAAAGGTTGACTCACCCTTTTGGACCCTGCTATTAGTGATTTATTCATTTATAATTAAATCCCTGTAATTAAAGATTATAATATGAATTGAGAAATTGCCACATTGCATGTTACAAGCAATTGGGTAGGTGCAAGAATCATAATAAAAATAACATGACAAACATAAGTCTTGGATTTTATCTCAAGACGACATACTGAATATATAATTTGTAATAAATGACAAACAAATCAGTAACCTAAATGTTTATATCACTCAATTCTTCATTCTCTGGCACACATTTGAGATGTTTTTACGTAGTTTATTTCCAGTTTTAAAACTTTAAAAAAGCTTCCTTGTACATACTGTAAATCATTTATTAATCTGCATAATTAAATCCCTGTTATGAGAACTGAGAGCAGTGAGTGACAGCTTTACAAAAATCAAGAACAAATGCATTTTTCAGGCCAATTAGATTCTCGTTGCCAGTTTTATGAACTAGAAATACATCAGCTTCATTTTTATATGTGCTTCATCATTCATCATCAAAAAATCTCCAATGACACAAACACATCCCGGGAATGACTTGGAAAGCCGGGTGCTGTCATCCCTCAGGCTCATATCAAAATCAATCATCACTCACAATGATTCACTGCACGATGAAAAAACGTCAATTTTACAGGAGCCATCAATTGACTGGGTTGGACTGACAGGAAGAATGAATATGAACCAGAGCGGCTCTTTCCTGGCAGATCCACACCTGTGCGAGTGAGTACAGGATCAGGAGCTCATTAAAATCCAAGTGTGATCCCTTGTCTGGATCCCTGCGGAGCTGCAGTCATCAGACTCACTCTCTGATAAATACAGCAGCAGAAAGAGAGAAATTGAACTTGAAACAAATGGCCTTTCTTACTGTCTTTAAAAAGCTGGCCTGATAATAACCCTCCTGTCTTTGTTTTCTCAAATGAGCTTTGGGAGAGATTCCTTTTCTGTATGCAATTTTTTTTTTTTTGGCTGTTGAACTTTTATTGCATGTGTAAGGAATAATTGATGATAAATAAGCTGTTGAATTACTACAAAATAATGCACATGGAGTAAAGTGGCTGTTACACCTTGGGTGTGCATTACTTTCTAATAATTCAATGGATTGGAGTGAAGTATTTTGCTTATACAATGGTAACCATTCTTAAAGTCATTGTTCAGATGTTATATTTCTAGATATTTGTCAGGTTTTGTCCTCAAACTACTCCTGTGTGTACTAATTTCTTACTCATCTCACCTAAAGCCTTTTGTTTTCATTTTGACTGTTGTTAAATGTGAATTAACATAAATGATTCAGCAAAGTGACATACGGTCAAGACTTGCCTAAAAATACGTTAGTATAATTGCAGCCTTTAGTATGTTCATCAGCCAATCAAAATTGAGCATTCGCCAGCTCTGTTGTATAAGTATGGAATGATGTGCAGTTGAATTATAGACAATAATGCACATCCAAAATGGTGTTATGTCACGAGTGTGCTTTATTTTTAAACAATTAAGTTAAATGAAGGGCTGCACGGTGGCGCAGTGGGTAGCATGTGCGCCTCACAGCAAGAAGGACGCTGGTTCGAGCCTCGGCTGGGTCAGTTGGCGTTTCTGTGTAGAGTTTGCATGTTCTCCCCGTGTTCAAATACATGTGGTATAGGTAAATTGGGTAATTTAAATTGTCCATAGTGAATGAGTGTGTATAGAGGTTTCCCAGTGATGGGTTGCAACTAGAAGGGCATCTGCTGCGTAAAACATATGCTGGATAACTTGGCGGTTCATTCTGCTGTGGCGACCCCAGAATAACAAAGGGAAATGAATGAATGAATGGAGATAAATGAAGTGGCTGTTACACCTTGGGTGTGCATTATTTTTAATAATTCAATGGACCAGAGTCAATTATTTTGCTTATACAATGATAAACATAAATAGATTGTTCAAATGTTATATTTCTTGATATTTGTCAGGTTTTGTCCTCAAACTGCTCCTTAATGCAGTACTAATATCTTACGCGGCGACGCAGTGGCGAAGTAGGTAGTGCTGTCGCCTCACAGCAAGAAGGTCGCTGGTTCGAGCCTCGGCTGGGTCAGTTGGCTTTTCTGTGTGGAGTTTGCATGTTCTTCATGCATTCGCGTGGGTTTCCTCCAGGTGCTCAGGTTTCCCCCACAGTCCAAAGACATGCAGTACAGGTGAATTGAGTAGGCTAAATTGTCCGTAGTGTATGAGTGTGAATGAGTGTGTGTGGATATTTCCCAGAGATGGGTTGCGGCTGGAAGGGCATCCGCTGCGTAAAAACATGCTGGATAAGTTGGTGGTTCATTCCGCTGTGGCGACCCCAGATTAATAAAGGGACTAAGCCGAAAAGAAAATGAAGGAATGAATAATATCTTACGCATCTCATCCAAAGACATTTTTGATTTAATTTTGTCTGCCGTTGACTGTGACTTAAAAAAGTCATTTAGCAAAATGATATGCGGTCAAGACCTGCCTAAAATACTTTAATAAATAATTGCAGCCTTTAAAATGTTTATCAGCCAATCAAAATCAAGCATTCACCTGGCCTGTAGTATAAGTATAGTATTTTTAATGACGTGCAGTTGAATAATAAACAATAATGCACATCCAAGATGGTGTTACATCACGGGTGTGCATTATTTTCAAACAATTCAAAGCATTTTTTTTATTTATGGCTATTTTATTTATGGCCAACTGAAATAATTAATCATAGGGATTTGGAACTATGATGCCTGGATCTACTTTAGCTATGTGTTTATCTGAAAATGATTGCACACCTGACAGGATTCATCAGCCAATCAGAAGCAAGTATACAACAGCCCATAGTATAAATGAAGTTCCGTTTGCCAGTTGTGCTGAAGCAGGTTTAAACGTTGTTATTTACGACTGCCATTGGATGCACACAAACAGGCTTATCATGAAAGGTTGTGAAATGATGTGAAGGGAAACCTGACAGACATCGGGCCTGTACATATGTTTCAGTTTGAGTATTACCGCACACCCACAGAGAGACACAGAGACCCTGACCCTTAATCTGTCCTCAGAGTCTGCTGTGACATTATTTACATTTATGATAGATGAACAGGCTTATAAGTGAAATTAGAGCCACAAAAGTGTAAGATGTGAATGGAGTGGTCTTTTAATTAACAGTACTAAACTGCAATGCTAACTGTATAACTGTAATATCCTAAAAAAAATAAAAAATAATAATATACACTTACCGGCCACTTTATTAGGTACACCTGTCCAAATGCTTGTTAACTCTAATTTCTAATCAGTCAATCACATGGCAGCAACTCAAAGCATTTAGGCATGTAGACATGGTTGAGATGATCTGCTGCAGTTCAAACCGAGCATCAAAACGCAAAAGAAAGGTGTTTTAAGTGACTTTGAATGTGGCATGGTTGTTGGTGCCAGACGAACTGGTCTGAGTATTTCAGAAACTGCTGATCTGGGATTTTCACGCACAACCATCTCTAGGCTTTACAGAGAATGGTCTGAAAAAGAGAAAATATCCAGTGAGCGGCAGTTTTGTGGGTGCAAAAGCCTCGTTGATGCCAGAGGACAGAGGAGAATGGCCGACTGGTTCCAGCTGATAGAAAGGCAACAGTAACTCAAATAACCACTCGTTACAACCGAGGTATGCAGAAGAGCATCTCTGAATGCACAACACATCGAATCTTGAGGCGGATGAGCTACAGCAGCAGAAGACCACACCAGGTGCCATTCCTTTCAGCTAAGAACAGGAAACTGAGGCTACAATTCACACAGGCTCATCAAAATTGGACAATAGAAGATTGGAAAATTGCTGCTTGGTCGGATGAGTCTCGATATCTGCTGCCACATTTGGATAGGGTTAGAATTTGGAGTCAACTACAAAAAAGCATGGATCCATCTTACTTTGTATTAATGTTTCAGGCTGGTGGTGCTGTAATGGTGTGGGGGATGTTTTCTTGCCACACTTTGGGCCCATTATTACCAATTGAGCATCATATCAAAACCTCAGTCTACCTGAGTATTGCTGCTGAACATGTCCATCCCTTTATGACCAGCAACCTTCTGATGGCTACTTCCAGCAGGATAATGCTCTATGTTATAAAGTGCAAACTATCTCAGACTGGTTTATTGAACATGACAAAGAGTTCACTGTACTCAAATGGCCTCCACAGTCACCAGAACTCAATCCAATAGAGCAACTTGGGCATGTGGTGTAACAGCAGATTCGCATCATGGATGTGCAGCCGACAAATCTGCAGCAACTGCGTGATGCTATTATGTCAATATGGACCAAAATCTCTGAGGAATATTTGCTGTACCTTGTTGAATCTATTACATGAAGGAATAAGGCTGTTCTGAAGGCAAAAGGAGGTCCAACCTGGTACTATTAAGATGTACCTAATAACGTGGTAGGTGTATATTATTATTATTATTATTATTATTATTATTATTATTATTATTATTATTCATTACTTTCATGCATTCTGCCCCAACCTTGTAAACAGTAATGTTTGTTATTTAACTTTAACTTTTGCAATCATGGCAACTAACAAACAAACAAACAAACAAACAAACAAACAAACAAACAACTAGACAAATCTAAAAGACTATATCGAATTGCAGTGTATATCTATAAGTTTATACTGTTACACAGCACTTTTCTTTTCTCAGCAAAATCCGCAGCTCCTGGTTATACAGACCAAATTGAGACAGAAATGCAGACCGACACATCTTCATAAAACCAAATCTTCTCTGACCCCCAAAAGGAAACAAAAAAAAGTTCCAAGATATAAGCAGCACACCAGGATTTTCGACAGCGGTAGGAAGCCACAAGGGTGGAAATCTGGCCTTTTGTCTGGTGTTAAAATAGGTTTGATGAGCTCCGGGCTGCAGGCTGCAGTTGTCAAAGGCCTGGTGATCTCTAGTGAGAAATGATTCCCTTCATTTCAGAGCCGCGCACACACTTAGACACACTCACACACACTCCAGTCTCAGAGAGCCGGGCGCAGCCAAATGAAGTGAGACCAAGTTACAAGAAAGTGCATAAAAAGGCTTGTGCGACTGCCAGAGATAGTCCAGTTTTACTTAGGCAGAGCGAAAGAGACAAAGTGCTCCTATTCACCCCTCAGCTTCAATGAAAGAAGGATGCAGCTCTTCTTAACACACACACACACACATGCACAGAGAGATGCACACACACACACTCTCTCTCCGAGGCATTTCATCTGATTATGAGTACTTTGCAATCTGCGACAACATGATTGATGCTCCACTTTCATGAGGGGAATTTTAACAGCACCTCTTCAGCGCTCAGTGCACACCCAATTATGCGTCTGAGCCAGTAACCTTGAATTTATGTTGCCATGGCAACAAATAAAAAAAAAGGGAAGAGGAGAGAAGAAAAAAAAATGGTCATGCATTATGGATTATCATTGAAATTCTACACCCCAACCCAACATAATGAGAGCTCGGGACTTAATCAAATCAGCCATTGCAGGCGACGCAAGCTGAAGAACTGGCTTCCATTGTTGGGGTGCCTAGAGAAAGGCAGCAGGCCTGACGAGAAAGCAGCTGCGGGGCTGCAGTCTGATAGATGGCTCCCATATACATCAGTGAACATATAGACAGATGGTCCTCAATGCTCGGAGTTTCCAGCCCAGGAAGCAGCTGCTCAGACTAACCTCTGCTGTTCATCTCACCTTGTTGTCATGGGACATTGAGCAAGGAAGGAGAATGTGGACGGCTCCACTTGGAGTCCTGCCGGAGTCGCTGTTTGTGTCCCATTCTTTTACGCTTTTCCCTTTCCCTCTGGTCTTTTTTCATTTTTTGGGGGGGATTCGGTTGGGTGGGAACGACAGGAGCCCCCTCCCTCATGCCTGTTCTCAAAAGGAGGGATAAGACGGAGCAGAATAAATCGGATTTGGTGTTTTACCAGCAGACTCGTCTCTTCAAATGTGGTCCTCTGATAGATGACATAATTGTGAAGCACAACGCTGGCTGCTGATTAATAGCGCTGCGGTGGGGGTGTTTACAATGATGGTTTTAGTGGCAAAGGGATTGAAAGTTTTTAGCCATTTTTTAAAGAAAGCTAGTGATGATGATGGCAATGTGGTTGCATGGAGCTATTCAGAAGAGTTAATTTTATGCAGACAATATGTCCAAGGGGTGATCATCAGTGCGAGAGAGGTAAATGTAGGTTAGACAGTACAGCTGAAGTCTAAGATTTATTAGCCCTTTCTGAATTATTCCATTTTTATATTTTTCCACAATTTCTGTTCCCAAGTTATAACTAATTTCTAATAACTGATTTATTGGTAACACTTTATTTTGATGGTCCATTTGAGTATTAGTTGACTGTCTGCTTAATATCTGTTGATACTGACATTTAACAGTCCTTCAACAGACATTTAACTGACTATAAGTAACTTTGCAAGTACATGTCAACTTACACTAACCCCAACCCCAACTTCAACCCCAACTTTTAACCCCAACCTAACAGTCTACTTATAATCTAATGAGAATTAGTTGCAATGTAACTTAAATTCAACAAACGGACCATCAAAATAAAGTGTGACTGATTTATTTTGTCTTTGCCATGATGACTGTACATTTCACCAGATATTTTGCAAGATACTAGTATTCAGCTTAAAGTGACATTTAAAGGCTTAATTAGGTTAATTAGGCAAGTTAGGGCAAGTCGTTGTATACTGATGGTTTATTCTGTAGACAATAAAAAAGCAATATCGCTTAAGTGGGCTAATCATTTTGATCTTAAAATAAAAAAAAAAATGTAAAACTGCTTTTATTCTAGCCAAAATAAAACAAATAAGACTTTCTCCAGATGAAAAAAATATGTAGGAAATACTGTGAAAAATTCCTTGCTCTGTTAAACATCATTTGGGAAATATTTGAAAAAGAAAACAACTTTTTCAAATTTCAAAAAGAAACACAAGATTTGTGTTTGACTGACAGAAAGAGAGAGACCCTGTTCCCCATTTTTTGTTTGTTTGTTTGTTTGTTTGTTTGCTTATTTTTAGTTTATTTAAGTTAATTTCCTTAATGATGTAAGATTGAGTAAACATGCAGTTTGTTAAGATGTTCTGGATAGCTGCCAAGATGTTGCTATGTAGTTGCTAGGGTGTTCTGGTTGGTTGCCAATACATAGCCATTTGGCTTTGTTTACTGTATTAACACATATTTGCCAATAGATGCTTGTGTTAAATAAAAAAAAAAAGTCAAGGTCAGTATATGCCTTAAAACAAGATTAGGTCATGTTGTAAAATAACACACAATGAATAAATAGCATATAAGGTTAAATTATTACATTTCACTTGAGGCCTTTCACCTCAAAACTTATTTTGAGTATTAATACAATAATATAATATAATATAATATAATATAATATAATATAATATAATATAATATAATATAATATAATATAATATAGTGTAATATAGTGTAAAATAATATAAAATAATATAATATAATATAATATAATATAATATAATATAATATAATATAGTGTAATATAGTGTAAAATAATATAAAATAATATAATATAATATAATATAATATAATATAATATAATATAATATAGTGTAGTGTAATGTAATGTAATGTAATATAATATAATATAATATAATATAATATAATATAATATAATATAATATAATATAATATAGTGTAATATAATATAATATAATATAATATAATATAATATAGTGTAATATAATATAATATAATATAGTGTAATATAATATAATATAATATAATAGAATAGAATAGAATAGAATAGAATAATTATTAAATGAAATGAAAATTATTTATTTTTCCTAACACTAAAGATAAAGCTTTTTTAGCACTCTGAGCACTCTCCATGCTTTATGTTGTTGACAATCTATGTAGAATTACACTGAACAAATTATTTCCCTTGAAAGATATAACATGGCATTGTGTTTTAATTGGCAATATATCTCATTTATGATCAGATTTTTAAATGCCAGGGCCAATTTCACAGCCCACCAATAAAGTTAAGGCATTCAGGAGTGGACACACATTCTCGACACTAACAGTACACTGACCTTAATGACCTGCCGACCTCCACAGACTAAATCAATGACAGCGTGAACAATGACAGAATATACAAGTCACAATGAGTCCTGTTTATGATGTAACCAGCCATAATAAATAGATAAAATGTATCAAAAGATCATAGAGCACTAGCATTCATATAATAAGTCCTTGGCATAAATAAATAAATAAATAAATAAATAAATAAATAAATAAATAAATAAATAAATAAATAAATAAATAAATAAATAAATAAATAAATAAATAAATAAATAAATAAATAAATTTAGACTATATCTAGTCAGTTCATAAACCTTATTACTTTCAGCTATCATTAATATAGTCTAAGGCAAGCTGAAACATCTTAAGTCATTCTAACAAAATACCAATTCATGGTAACAGCATGGTAAATATGTTAACATGTTAGTAATACCCTAATTTATTTGAACAAGACAATCTGGGTAACAGGCTAAGCTAACCAGACTTGAAACATGTTAGAAACATGCTAATTTATGCTAACAATGAAGTAACTATGATAAAAAAAACAGTCATTTTTGCTAACAACATGCCCACAGTGTGCTAATTCATTTTAGAAACGACATAATGAACAATCATGTGAAGAATCTTAGCATTGATAGTCCCGCCCTAAAGGCATTCCATGTGACCAGAAGTAAAGAAAAGTTATTTTAAAGGGTAAGGGAAGGTTATGGTATTTGATTAAAGATTACAAGGGAAAATAGTTTTTTTTTATAAAATAATAAAGTGCAAAGATGAATCCTTTATAACAAGCACCACTCTCTGCTGTTAACGAAAAAAAAAACAGCATATGCTGGTAAGGTATGTTTTGATGCTGGTATACTGGACTTGCTGGTTTCAATGCTGGCTCAATGCTGGTTTTGCTAGTCTCAATGCTGGTCAGGACGAGCACTAAGACTAGCATTGAGACAGCACTAAAACCAGCAAGACCAGCATACCAGCATCAAAACATACCTTACCAGCACATGCTGTTTTTTTTAGCAGGGCTATACAAATAAAAAAAATATATAAAGAGTAAATTTAGATTTCATGCCAACTTTAATTTTAGATGTGCTAACAATGTTAAAAAACAGCTGACTAATAACAAGGCATCGATGATAACAGCATGCTAGTTCAAATTAGAAACATTAGCCAAATTAATGTTAATAATATGGTAAAACACGTTAGCCATGTTGCAACAACAGAAGAAACATCCCTTATGAAAAATGCTCAGGATTTATTAAGGTAAATGTGTGGTAACCTTTTTGGCATATTGACTACTATTTGTATAATGACAATTATGACAAATAGTTAAAACATGTTTACTGTATCAAAACCACGGTTTATTTTTAGTAAATATTTTAACTACAATGTGCATATATATATGCAATGTATATATAGTTGAAGTCAGAATTATTAGCCTCCCAATTTCTGTTTAAGGGAGATTTATTTATTTATCTATTTATTTTATCTTTGCCATGATGACAGTAAATAATATTTTACTAGATATTTTTCAAGACACTTCTATACAGCTTAAAGTGACATTTAAAGGCTTAACTAAGCTAATTAGGTTAACTAGGCAGGTTAGGGGAATTAGGCAAGTTCTTGTATAACAATGGTTTGTTCGGAAAAAAATAGATTAAAGGGGCTAATAATTTTGACCTTAAAATGGCTTTTTAAAATTTAAAAACTGCTTTTATTCTAGCCAAAATAAAACAAATAAGTGTTTCTCCAGAAGAGAAAATATTATCAGACATACTGTGAAAATTTCTTTGCTCTGTTAAACATCATTTGGGAAATACTTAAAAAAGAAAAAAAAAAATCAAAGGGGGCTAATAATTCTGACTTCAACTGTACATTAGTACATTGTTCATTATTATTATTATTATTGTTATAAATTAGTATAGAAATTAGTGATCCATGTCACATTAAACAAAGTAATTCAGGCTGGTAAATATAAAAAATAAAATAAAATAAAATAAAATAAATAAAAAGTTTTTCTTTTTTTGGTTATTTAGTTTATATTTTAGTAAGCCATAATTATTTATTTATTTATTTATTTATTTATTTATTTATTTATTTATTTATTTATTTATTTATTAAATAATTAATGAATTTATTTATGTATGTATGTATGTATGTATGTATGTATGTATGTATGTATGCATTTATTTATTTATTTATTTATTTATTGATTTATTGATTTATTTATTTATTGATTTATTGATTTATTGATTTATTTATTTATTTATTTATTTATTTATTTATTTATTTATTTATGCCAGACTTTTCATCTAACAGATGACATAACTGTGAATCACATCTCTGTGTCCTCATTATAATACATTTCTCATCTGATAGGTCCTATCTGAGCCGTTGTGGCGGATCAAATGCCTCTACAGCTGCATAAAATATTGATTGCTGTTGTATATTTCTTGAATGTATACAAGCATTTTATTAGCTAAATGGCACACGCAGTAAAGGTGCTTGAAATACCTCAGTAACCTCCCCCTTTGGCTCTGACTGGAGCTCGGCTGTGCAGTGGGAATTGGCAGGCAGGGATAAGAGAAGCTCAACTGCAAGATGTTAGTCATGGGCTTCCAACATCCTAATCCAGAACCCACAGAGAGACATGAACTAGTTCCTCAAAAGAACTGTTTTAGCTTCACATCTACACCACAAAGACTGCAAATGACACACCGGGAATCTCTGGTAAAAAACTGATAGCGATGCTAAAAACAGAAAAGAGAATCATCAAATAAAAGAAAACAACCAAGCATGAGTTGAATCAGTTTCACAAACATGGCAGGTTGTGTTTATGTAAATATAGAATGACAAGTTTGCTGTTGCACTGGTGTATTTGGAAGAGCAGATGTCATCCCAAAAAAAAAAGTCTGAGCTTGCTAAATGAAATCTGCAGCAGTGTCACTTGACGGTGTGTGGGTTGTGTGCCCTGTAAAGTCTCACACCCACAATTGACACTGTTTTTTTCCCCTCCGGCTGTGAATGAACTGACACAAACCTGTAGGAAGAGTTCGGAAGAGCTTGAACTATGCTCATGATATCTATAATTCATAAGCTTCAGTTCAGGTGTTTGTCAACCGATGATAAACTTGTGAGTCACCAAGAGTGACATGTCCTGCTCAAATTAAATCAGATATTGACAACAGCTCTTATGACATACTGTATGGTATGGCCAATGAGTTTGCATTTATTTCTGTAATAAAATTTACTTTCAAATTTTTGTTTTGGCATCACATAAAATGTCAGGTTGATGTATATACTGGTATAATAATGAACCAAATGCAATAATAAAGAAATAAATTAAGTAGTTTGCCATATAGTCTTTTTTAAATAAATAAATAAATAAATAAATAAATAAATAAATAAATAAATAAACAAATGGATGGATGGAAACAGAAAGAATATCAAAGAACACAAATCTCTAACTTAGTCTAGTTTGCTGAGTCCTCTGCAATAACCTTTCTTTGATGTCTTTAGAAGGAGAGTCACAAGTATGGCTTGGTCCTAATTAGCATTTAATTAATGATGCATGCATATGCAAAGCAGCATTTAAACAATACTGATTACCTCCTACCCATTCACAGGGCAACAGTCAAACATGTCTGACATGCATCCGCCACATGTAAACTCCCAACTGAGAGGTCAAGCCATGGAAGAATGGAATGATATCAAGACCAAAAGTCTTTAAACTAAATGTGTGTATTGACTGATGGACTTATTTTGTATGCACAGAGACACAAGACACAACATTTATTTATTTATTTATTTATTTATTTGTTTGTTTGTTTGTTTGTTTAACGTTAATCATTTAATTTTTGCACAATAATTGTGCAATTATTTTACTGTCTATTTTATGGTCTTGAATATCTTGTTCATTTTTGTTATAAACTATAATCTATATACAGTTGAAACCAGAAGTTTACATACACTCTAAAAAAAGGAACACAACCATTTTTTTTTTTTAAATGTCTGATGGTAAATACTAAATGTTTACTATATTAGGTTCGTTACCTAAATCCTTTACATTTGCTAAATGCCAGAATAATGAAAGAATTTTTTTTTTTTGAGAATTTTTTATTAATTTCTAGACTGTCAAAAGTTTACATACATTTCCTTGGTATTTTTTAGCTTTGCTTTTAAACTGTATAAGTTTGGTCAAATGTTTTGGGTATCCTTCCATAAGCTTCTCACAATAGTTTGAAGAAATTTTGGCCCGTTCCTCCTGACAGAACTGGTGTAACTGAGTCAGATTTGTCGGCTGTCTTGCTCGCACAAGTTTTTTCAACTCTGCCCACAAATTTTCTATAGAATTGAGTTCAGGGCTTTGTGATGGCCACTCGGAAACATTCACTCTGTTGTCCTTAAAGCACATTTTAACTAATTTGGCAGTATGCTTAGGGTCATGGTCTGTTTGGAAGACCCATTTGTGGCCAAGTTTTAATTTCCTGGCTGATGTCAGATGTTGCTTCAGTATTTCTACATAATGTTCATTCTTCATGATGCCATCTATGCTGTGAAGTGGACCAGTCCCTCCTGCAGCAAAACAGCCCCGCAACATGATGCTGCCGCCCCCATACTTCAAAGTTGGGATGGTGTTCCTAAGCTTGTAAGCTTTCTCCTTTGTCCTCCAAATGTAACACTGGTCATTATGGCCAAACAGTTCAATCTTAGTTCCATCAGACCACAGGACATGTCTCCAAAAATTATTATTTTTCCCAGTGTAATTTAGCAAATTGTAATCTGGCTTTTGTGTTAATTCTGGTTTGTTGATTTTGCCATGTTGTCACACAAGGAAGCAGTGTGTTGGAGGTTTTCCTTAAATACTATTCTACAGTTGTGCCTCCAATTAACTCAAATGTTGTCAATCAGCCAATCAGAAGCTTCCAAAACCTTGACACCATCATCTGAGCTTTTTCTGAGGCATAATAATCTTATTGTATGTAAACTTGACTTTCAAGATTAGTTATAACAATTTCTCAAAAAATATCTTTCTCATTATTCTGCAATTAAGCATAACAGAAACAAATTTGATAATCCTAACTTACCTGAAAGAGAAAAAGTCTAGTCACATTAACATCTGACTTTTTTTTTTAAATGGTTATGTACCTTTTTATACAGTGTATGTAAACTATATATATATATATATATATATATATATATATATATATATATATATATATATATATATATATATATATATATATATATAAACATACCAGCCACTTTATTAGGTACACCTTACTAGTACCGGGTTGGACCCCCTTTTGCCCTCAGAATTGCCTTACTCCTTTGTGGCATAGATTTAACAAGGTACTGGAAATACTCCTCAGAGATATTGGTCTATATTGACATGATAGCATCACGCAGTTGCTGCAGATTTGTCAGCTGCACATCCATGATGCAAATCTCCCATTCCACCACATCCCAAAGGTGCTCTACTGGATTGATTTTTGGTGACTGTGAAGGCCATTTGAGTACAGTGAACTCATTGTCATGTTCAAGAAACCAGTCTGAGATGATTTGCGTTTTATGACATGGCGCGTTATCCTGCTGGAAGTAGCCATCAGGGTACACTGTGGTCATAAAGGGATAAACATGGTCAGCAACAATACTCAGGTAGGCTGTGGCTTTGACACGATGCTCAATTGGTACTAATGGGCCCAAAGTGTGCTAAGAAATGATCCCCTACACCATTATACCACCACCACCAGCCTGAAAGGCAGGATGGTTCCATGCTTTCATGTTGTTGTCGCCAAATTCTGACCCTACCATTCGAATGTTCCAGCAGAAATCGAGACTCTTCCGACCAGGAAACGTTTTTTCAGTCTCCTATGTGCAATTTTGTTGAGCCTGTGTGAATTGTAGCCTCAGTTTCCTGTTCTCAGCTGACAGTAGTGGCAGTAGTGATAGTGTGGTCTTCTGCATACCTCAGCTGTAACGAGTGGTTATTTGAGTTACTGTTGCCTTTCAGCTGGAACCAGTCTGGCCATTCTCCTCTGACCTCTAGCATCAACAGTGCATTTGTGCCCACATAACTGCTGATCACTGGATATTTTTTCTCTTTTTCGGACCATTCTTTGTAAGCCTGAGAGATGGTTGTGCATGAAAATCCCAGTAGATCAGCAGTTTCTGAAATACTCAGACCAGCCCGTCTGGCACCAACAACCATGCCACGTTCAAAGTCACTTAAAACACCTTTCTCCCGCATTCTGATGTTCAGTTTGAACTACAGCAGATCGTCTTGACCACATCTACATGCCTAAATGCATTTAGTTGCTGCCATGTGATTGGCTGATTAGAAATTTGCGTTAACGAGCAGTTGGACAGGTTTACCTAATAAAGTGGCCGGTTAGTGTATGTGTATAAGTACAATTACAAATGCACACTGAGATGATGAACCGGAGTATTGCTTAACATTAGCAACACATTAGATGGCTGTTGAGATCTATTACAAGTCACTTACAGACATCACTAGTCTCTGTCACCTAAAGGTGTATCCAATAATGCAAATATTACTAGCATATATATATATATATATATATATATATATATATATATATATATATATATATATATAAAAATGGAAAAAATTAGATATTAGATATTAGATAACATTTCACACTAAATATTTTTCTAATTTAAAATGTTAACTGTAAAACATTAATTGCAATCTGCTATTTCCATGTTACAATTTGGAAATCATATGAACAATTTTAAATGAAAATCATTTTAGAATATTTTTTTTCAATACATCTGATATTTATGCGCAAGCAATGGCCTGTAATATAGACACACTTGTCTTTTGTTGTTCAAATGTGCAAGTAAATTTACCAGCGTCACTGAGGCATTCATTAATGATCGCATGTGATGTAAGTCTACATTACCGGACATATTTATGACCACTTTTTGTAAATGATTGTTTTATTGCTCCTGTGATTATAGAAATCCTCTCCCTCTTTGACTTGCAAAACCCATCAGTCTGCCTATTTATTATTTATGTCAAAGTTAAGGAATCTGACAAAATCATAATGGATGCCTGCTGCCTTGTTTCTCATATTCGATACCGTATGAAAGTGCTTTGATAAATCCATGCCCAGCCTCTGTTTTCATCTTGTGGGCATTTTTAGCTGCGCGGCATGATTGAACTCAGCCTGCTCGGGCCATAACACAGTCAGGGTAATGAACCTGATGACAGCATAACGCCCGTCCTGAAATCTCATGCATGAAGGCACCGTCGAGCCGTACCTCAGCCTCCCGTGTCATTTGTTATCGTTAATCCTTACATTTATGGCTGCAAATATCTTATTAGGAGGCGTGCCTGAGGTATTTCACTTCGATTCTAGGCTCCGTGACATATTGATTAGACCGGGAGGATTGCCTGAACAAGCCTGAGACCTTGACTTTGGACACCTGCAAGGTATGAGTATGAGCGTCTGGCTCATATTCAACATCCAGGGTAATTTCCCTTAGACGGGAATCAAGGGCAAGTCTGGCCTTTCAGACCCCAGGTATGGCATAAGAAACGTGGAGTGAGGGGTGTCAGATGGATTGCGTTTCTATGTGGTGATCCATTCTCATTCTGATATAGCCTGGCTCTTAGAAAGACATTTCATTGCTGAAACGATCACATGAAGACCAAAGACATGCACTTAGAAACTAGAGGCCGGTTTATACTCAAGGCGGTAACATTCTGGACAGTAGGATAACTCAAAGGTATTGCACACTGGATGTGTCCCAATTGGTTTAAGACAGCAGTGTAAGTAGTCCTAAACTGATTCTAAAACATAGTGGCATGAATGAAGTTTAGTGCAAAAAAATAAAAATAATTCTGGAAAATCATTCTTTTTTTAATGGTCGTGTTGTAAATTCAAATTTAAATGTAATACCTGCTCGAGTAGTAGTGATTTCAGACACAGCTTAGCTAATGACTAGTGATATTCCGAGAGACTAGTGATGTCTGTGGGTGACTAGTAATAGATATCAACAGCTAAGCTAATGTGTTGCTAATGTTAAGCAATGCTCTTTTTATCATCTCAGTGTGCATTTGTAATTGTAGTTATACACATACACTCACCGGTCACTTTATTGGGTACACCTGTCCAACTGCTCATTAACGCAAATTTCTAATCAGAAATCACATGGCAGCAACTCAATGCATTTAGGCATGTAGAAGTGGTCAAGATGATCTGCTGCAGTTCAAACTGAGCATCGGAGTGGAGAAGAAAGGGGATTTAAGTGACTCTGAATATGGCATGGTTGTTGGTGCCAGACGGGCTGGTCTGAGTATTTCAGAAACTGCTGATCTACTGGCATATTCACGCACAACCTTCTCTGGGGTTTACAGAGAATGGTTCAACAAAGAGAAAATATCAACTGAGTGGCAGTTCTGTGGGCGCAAATGCCTTGTTGATGCCAGAGATCAGAGGAGAATAGCCAGAATGCTGTTAGAAAGGCAACAGTAACTCAAATACCCACTCGTTACAACCGAGGTATGTAGAAGAGCATCTCTGAACACACAACACGTCCAACCTTGAGGCAGATGGGCTACAGCATCAGAAGACCACACCAGGTGCCACTCCTGTCAGCTAAGAAGAGAAAACTGAGGCTAATTTGCACAGGCTCACCAAAATTAGCTCAGGCTCACCAATCATTGAGCATCGTGTCAATGCCTCAGCCTACCTGAGTATTGTTGCTGACCATGTCAATCCCTTTATGACCACAGTTTACCCATATCCTGATGGCTACTTCCAGCTGAATAACAGGACATGTCATACAACGCGAATCATCTCAGACTGGTTTCTTGAACATGACAATGAGTTCACTGTACTCAAATGGCCTCCACAGTCAACAGAACTCAATCCAATAGAGCTTCTCTGGGATGTGGTGAAATGGGAGATTTGCATCATGGATGTGCAGCCGACAAATCTGCAGCAACTGCGTGATGGTATCATGTCAATATGGACCAAAATCTCTCAGGAATATTTTCAGTACCTTGTTGAATCTATGCCACAAAGGATTAAGGCAGTTCTGAAGGCAAAATTGGGTCCAACCCGGTACTAGTAAGGTGTACCTAATAAAGTGGCCGGTGAGTGTATATGGACATGTACAGTATAGCTGCAATAGACTTTAGTGGATAAACTAACACAATACAAGAACATAAAAAAAATAAAAAATAAAATGTTTAAAATCCTTTATTACTGATCTGTCACAAAAACTGCCTTCTTTCATCTGAGAAATATTGCTAAGTTATGAAGTATGCTATCCATATCAGATGCAGAAAAGCTAGTCCATGCTTTTATGACTTCTAGGCTGGATTACTGTAATGCTCTGTTTTTTTTCTGGCTGCACAGCATCCTCTATTAACAAACTTCAGCTAGTACAAAATGCAGCTGCCAGAGTTCTTTCTTCTTAAGTTTCGTATTAATTTTAAAATATTGCTTCTTGCCTATAAAGCTTTAAATAATCTAGCTCCTGTTTATCTAACCAACCTCCTGTCTCGCTACAATCCAACCCACTCATTAAGATCTCAAAACTCAGGGCTTCTAGAACAGCAAAGTCAAGTAAAGGGGGTTGAGCCTTTTCATTTATGGCTCCTAAACTTTGGAATAGCCTTCCTGATAATGTTCGAGGCTCAGACACACTCTCACAGTTCAAAACTAGATTAAAATCCAATCTTTTTAGTAAAGCATACACTCAACGCATAACATAACAGTATGAGGCATGGATGTGCTCCACACATCTCGTTTATATAAACTATGAACAGCAGCTACGCTAATTATTCTCTTTATTCTTTTTTTCCACCTAGGGATACTCATCCTGAGGCCCCCAGATATATTGCAGCGCCACTAATGCGATCCAACACCCACGATGAGATGATACCAAGGTTTCCATAATCCTGGACCAGGCCGTATCCTAAGCAGCTGCTGTGGTGGTCATGAAGGAGTTGAGAGCATGAGACTGATTCCTGTGACGCTCCAGGGACAGACGATTCTCGCTGATGTCCAGCTTCTCCAACCTCCGGCACCTAGACTACAGCTCTGCACAAGACGTTTGGCCATAGGAGAAATGGTCATGCCCAACTGAGCCTGGTTTCTCTCGAGGTTTTTTAAATTCTTCACTTTCGCCAATTGGTGAAGTTTTTTCCTTGTCGCTGTCGCCACTGGCTTGCATGGTTCAGGACATGTAGAGCTGCGCATCGATGGAATTGCTCTTCAGTGTTTAGACTCTCAGTAGTGAATATTAAACCACAGTGAACTGAGCTAAACTGAGCTGAACTTAAACTTATCACTGGACTGACACTGTTTCAAATGACTAAAATCTTCTTTCAATCTACATTGTCAAAGCGCTATAGAAATAAAGGTGAATTGAATTGAAATGAGTCTACATATGAAAACACAATCCAACAACATGTTCTTCTCTGTAAAACTCTATCTAATTTGAATGCAGTAATTTGAATTACTGTAAATAATTATCCATCCCAAGATGACTATGCATTTAAATGTTTGTTGTGGACAAATGTGTCATCTATGTATATATATCTAGGTTTCAAACTGCATTTAGAGTCTTTGATAGACTGGAGCTAACCCTGCAGTCAAACCAAAAGAGGTAACTCATCTTCACAGGGCAGGACATGACATGCTCATTAAATGAGCATTAACTTCCAAAGACATACATTTAAATTATAAAGACAGTATTTAGACATGTATACAGTAAGTTGCTATTGGTGAAGTCAGTCTCACAAAGACTGCATTCACGTACATGTGGTTAAAGCATACAATGATGTCAGAGGAAAATTAAAATGTTTCATGGCATTACCAGAATATTACAGTCATATTTCAAGTATAGGGGTGATTCACGGACAGAGAGAACAGCGTTCATGCAATTCAGCAATGTGGCATGTTTATGATGTAACTGGATGACACAGGAAAACCACATATCAAGTGAATTTAGACTATTTACAGGTTTGTGAAACATTTAAACCTTCTGTTTTCCTGGTGCTTAGAGATTTAACATTTCGGCCGTAAGTCTTCCTGCATCATTTGGCCTATGGCTATGAAGGAGTTTTGAAACTGTGGATTTTATTGTGTGCTACAAATTACAGAAACAATAGAAAATAAAATAATAAAAGAAATAAAGGGAAACACATTCTTATAAATAAATAAACTTAAAGTTACACACTTTAAAAAAGGGAAAAATCTGCAAAGAGAAGTGAAATTGGTCAAAAAGTGGCATTTTTAGTGCAACATTTTTTTTTTTTGTTCAAACAAACATTTAAAAAAAAATACTAAACTACTTTTTGAGATCCAAAATTAGCATATTATAATAATGTGGTGGAACATTAGTAAAAACTGCCTGATGGATCTTTTATTTTCCCATCATAGGGATAAATTACATTTAAAAATGTATTAAAGCACATTTTTATTCATTTTTTTTTCTCCAAACATTATATAACCACACATCATTGTATTAAAAATTACCCTAAACACTTACACAACTTGGGCGGCACGGTGGCTCAGTGGTTAGCACTGTCGCCTCACAGCAAGAAGGTCGCTGGTTTGAGTCCCGGCTGGGTCAGTTGGCATTTCTATGTGGAGTTTGCATGCTCCGGTTGCATTTAAATTATAAAGACAGTATTTAGACATGTATACAGTAAATTGCTTTTGGTGTAGTCAGTCTCACAAAGACTTCATTCACGTACAAGATCTCATTTACAAGGGTGGCCTGGCCAAGAGGTCCGCAACACATGACTTATGAAAAAATAAATAAATAAACAAATAAACAAATAAATAAATAAATAAATAAATAAATAAATATAAAGATAATATAAAAATACAGTTTAGTTGTTCAGCTATACCACATTACAATATGTTAAAAATACATACATTGAGAAATGGACTGTTGTTGTTTGTTAAAAAGGACAGAGCGAAAAGATTTGATTGGGATGAGCTCAGATATTTTTAGTTCAGACTGAAGAGTCCAGGATGAGGGAGCGGCATAACTAAAGGCTCGCCACCCCATTTCAGTTTAAACCCAGGGAACAGTCAAATGATAAGATTCACTTGAACGTAGGGCATACTTTATATATGATCAGTCTAACTCTGGAGTGTATGGATGTTTGCCAGTACTGGCTTGCAGCTGGAAGGGCATCCGCTGGGTAAACCACGTGCTGGACAAGTTGGTGGTTCATTGCTGTGGCGACTCCTGATGAATAAAGGGACTAATCTGAAGAAAAATTAATCAATTATTATTATTATTATTATTATTATTATTATTATTATTATTATTATTATTACTGTTATTATTATTATTATTATTATTACTGTTATTATTATTATTATTAGATTCATATTTATTGAAGGGAAGAAAACCCTATCTGTGACCTGTGTAAGAATATTTGGTAACACTTTATTTTGATGGTCCATTTGAGTATTAGTAGACTCTCAGCTTAATATCTGTTGATACTGACATTTAACAATCCTTCAACAGACATTTAACTGACTATAAGAAACTTTGCAAGTACATGTCAACTTACACTAACCCTAACCCTAACCCCAACCCTAACCCCAACCTAACAACCTACTTATAATCTACTGAGAATTAGTTGCAATGTATCTTAAATTCAACTAACGGACCATCAAAATAAAGTGTGACCGAATATTTTGACGATAAAACATATTTTAATAGAACGTGTATTTTAAGTGAAGTTTATTTATAAACTAATTTCGAGAGGATCACGTGCTTATGATTGCTAGCAGCTGGACCCACATTATCCAAATCAACATGCACCAATCAGATGATCCCTAAACTACTATAAATATCCCGGGTTTCATATCACCGCTATCTTCGCTTTGAAGAATCCCCCTTCCACCCCTACTCCTTCCCTTTTCTAGATGGGTGACACTGTGGCCCAGCGCTTAGCGCTGTTGCCTCACAGCAAGAATGTCTATGGTTCTAGGCTGTACCTAACCAGCGGGCATTTTCTGTGCGGAGTTTGCATGTTCTCCCCGTGCTCACGTGGGTTTTCTCCGGGTCCTCCGGTTTCCTCCCACCGATTAAAAACACGCAACCTAAATTTTGATTGATCAACTTCATAGACTTGCTCCCTATGTAGTACCTATCTCGTTAAAGAGAACTACTATCTGCACTTCAATCACTACGATGGGGGAGTTCTCGAGATCTACCTGAGCTTGATCTCCCCTCTCGCCTTGCAACGGGAGGGAGCCCCGTGCTCGAGGATCTCATGAGCTCAGGGCTCTCTCCCGGGACAGCATGCCAAACAAGCTTTATAATTAATCATCAGCTAAGTGTGAACTCTTGAAATTATATTAGAGAATGTTTTTATTCTGGAAATATTTTAAGTGAAATGTTAGAAACGGTGCCTTCTGGAGCAATTTTAGAATATTTATCTTTAATCAAACTAAAAGATTGTATATGACTCTTTTCAGTGTTGTTGCTATTTGTGTGTTTTTTTTTTTTTTGTTTTTTTTTTTTTGTTTTTACAATGTATGTTTGTTAAGAAACTGATGTGAATATATGATTATATATTGTATATTTAGTATATGTTTTGCCATGAATATAGCCAATGCTGCTAATATGGCATTAAAATTTAAATAAATAAATAAATATGAGCTGAATTTAAACAAATTAATTGAGTAATGTTCAACTTAATTTTTTTTGTTTGTTTGTTTGTTTAAAGTCAGCTTATACACTGTAACAAATTTCTTGTTGCCTTCATTTTTTGAAGCTGAATCATTCATTCATTCATTCATTTTCTTGTCGGCTTTGTCCCTTGCGGGGTCGCCACAGCGGAATGAACCGCCAACTTATCCAGCACGATTTTACGCAGCGGATGCCCTTCCAGCCGCAACCCATCTCTGGGAAATTCCACACACACATTCACACTCATACACTATGGACAATTTAGCTTACCCAATTCACCTGTACTGCATGTCTTTGGACTGTGGGGGAAACCGGAGCACCTGGAGGAAACCCACGCGAACCCAGGGAGAACATGCAAACTCCACACAGAAACGCCAACTGACCCAGCCCAGCCGAGGTTCGAACCTGCGACCCAGCGACGTTCTTGCTGTGAGGCAACAGCACTACCTACTGCGCCACTGGGTTGCCCTGAAGCTGAATCAAATTAACCTTATGAGTCCATTGAACTTGTATTATGTTAAACTGACTTAAAACAGTTTGTGTAACTTATAAAATTAAGTTAGAACATTATTAACTTTGTTTAATAAGTTACAATGACTTAAAACAAATGATGTCAGGACTAATTGATCATATAATTTTTTACAGTGTATAAATTGTTTGCAGCAATTTACAATTTGCAATTTGCAATTTGCAGCAGTTTTTTTCAGTATACAAAGCACCATAATTGATAATGTTATGGTTCACCAACTAAAAAGAAAACAACAACAACAACAACAAAAACACCCACTTCATTAGAGCTCAAGTGCAGAAAACACAATTGATATATACAATTGAAGTTCTTTATATCTAAAATATTATCATCTCTACATTTTCAAATGCTTGCTCATTTCATGCCTACCAATAAATAAATAAAATTCAATAAAATATGTTTGGACACATTTTAGATGAAAATTGTCAGGATATTGTGAAAAATGAGTTCCATAAGGACCAAGTGTACCGCAGTCAAAGGTTTCTCATTGAAAGTAATGGGGTGACTGTACGTGTTACTATAAAAATGTTAAAGGACACCTATTAAAGGCATTATTGGATGCTTTGCTGGTAAGAACCTGTTGTTAGAACTCTGCGGTTACGTTATTACAGGTACAGGTGACATTGGACTCTGCTGGGATGGTACAGTCCAGAATGATGGCTTATCCCTCGGTGCCCTTGAAGGCAAGGTGTCTCTGCATAACCAATCCATCACAATCAATGCCAGATCATTTATATTAAATGCCTTTTTAAAGCAGTCCCAGTGACAGTGTGTTTGGAAACAGGCTTGACTGGAAAGCGGCCCTTACCTGTCCCCGTAATTTACCACCCCAATGCACAGGAAGGCTAAAGACTCCAAGGTCCAGATCCCGATGTGAAATAACCTCCGGCACATTTGATCTCTATTCTCTGGGTGCTGTGGCTTCCTGCCTGAAAGGTGAGCAAAACCCATTAGAGAGGTCTCGAGTTTACAGAGAGTAATAATGCAATTTACATAAATAGTATGTCTGTTGGTTGTTCCATTAATCTTACTGACATCTCAACCAGGTAATTTATTTATATATGATCATTCTAACCGAGGATTAATTAAAAGCTTTTTTTGTTATTACCATAAGAAAAAAAAAGTCTAGGTGTAGCTGTGACAAGAGGTATGGTTACATAGTTGGAATGGACTGTTTTTAGGAGATTAAGATGCAACAAGACAAGTTAGGAATTATTTATTCTGTTTTTAAAGTTTAGAAGAAAATGTGTTCTTGGATGTTGTTATGAAGTTGAGTTCATCCATTTTCCTTCAGCTTAGTCCCATTATTTATCCACCATATGTGTTACGCAGCAGATGCCCTTACAGCTGCAACCCAATACTGGAAAACACCCATATACTCTCACATTCACACACATACACTACGACCAATTAACCTATACCACATGTCTTTGGACTGTGGGAGAAACCGGAGCACCTGGAGGAAACCCACACAAACATGGGGAGAACATGCAAACTCCAAACAGAAATGCCAACTGACCCAGCCGGGACTTGAACCAGCAACCTTCTTGCTGTGAGATGACAGTGCTAACCAATGAGCCACCATGCTGCCAATAATAATAATAATAATAACAATAATAATAATATTATTTATTCATTCATTAATTTTCTTTTCGACTTAGTCCCTTGATCTGGGGTCACCACAGCGGCATAAACCGCCAAAAGTCAGATGCCCTTCCGGCTGCAACCCATCAATGGGGAATTAATAATAGTATAGTGCTCAAAAAAAAAATAAAGGGATCATTTAAATAACACAATGTAACTCCAAGTGTTCCCTTTCTTTTTTTGAGCAGTATTTTAAATATCCTGGCTCTACAATGACAACACGGTTCAACCATCAAAAGCACATGTTACACACACATTCTAATCCATCCAGTGGAAAGTAGTCTCTCACAATGTGTGTATAGACAGCTGGTAGAAGTTAAACAACTTGTTTATAACATTTTAAATATTTTTCTTACAAAAAAAAAAAAAAACTCATTGATTTTCTACAGGCAGTGGTGAAGACTACTGAAAAATCATACTTAAGTAAAAGTATCATTGCTTGCTTAAAAATGTAGTGTAAGTAGAGTAAAGGTATCTGTCAAAGTATGAGTAAAAAGTAGCCCTTTTAAAGGTAGTATGCTGTAAAAAGCTGATGCATTCACATGTAATTTGTGGATGTGTGTAAACGTAACATTCTCTAGTGCATTTAGTTATTGCCCATTCATAAGACATTAATATTAGGTTAGACTTAGGTTGTGACGTCAGGTGACCAAAATTTAAAGTCTAGCCAGTGTCTAAGGTCAACGTTATTTAGATCACCAATAACAACACAAATTAAATTGATATTTGGTTGATAGGTTGTGTTGGAAGGTGACCAAAATCCAACATCAAGCCAACATCTTAATTCATATTGACGTAAAAACTGACATTTATTCGCCAGGTATGGCAACCAAAATCGAATGTCTGATAGACATCATAGTGGTAACGTCCACACAACATCAAGCTGTAACATCATTAGACGTTGATATTTGGTTGATTTTAGGTTAGACGTTGGACATTGACGTCGGCCTGAAGTTGAGTTTTGACATCAAACCGATTCTCATTTCCAATAAAAAAGCAACGTCCCCACGATGTTGAAGTACAACATCAATCTAAAATCATGTTGAATTCTTGTGCCTGCTGAGTGTTTAAGGCCAGTTTGGTCATCATACAGTAAACATCCGTCATCTTCTCATTAGTGACATGCATCTAAACCATGGGTGACCGACCCTGCGTTTGGCGATCGACCTTCCTGCAGATTCCAGCTCCTACCCTGATCAAACACACCTAAAACCAATTAATTAGAACCTGAGGAACACTTGATAATTACAGGCAGGTGTGTTTGATATGGGCTGCAACTGAAAACTGCAGGAAGGTCGATCTCCAGGAATAGGGTTGAGCACCCCTGATCTAAACAGTCTCTGGGTCAATTTTTCATTTTAATTTTTCTAATCCCCATACACACGAAAAAATAAATTAGAGACTGCTGGTTGAAGGAAAGTAGTGGAGTAAAACTACCGATGCAGCACTAAAAATGTACTCAAGGGAAAGTAAAACTATACATTTTTAAAACTACTTAAATTAAAATTCCTGAAAAAAATTACTCAATAACAGTAGTTTGAGTATTTGTAATTTGTTACTTTACACCACTGGCTACAGGAGAAGAAAGTGAAAAACACCTAAGATGCATTGAGGATGAGTAAACCATGAGATACTTTTCCTTTTTGGGTAAACTATCACTTTAATACGCAGACCAGTGGCTGAATGTGAAATTAAATAAATATAAGCAGCAAAGGATCATATAAACTCTTGCTAAACCGCAGACAATAATATCTCTATTGTTTCCATAGTCCATTTGTAAAGTCGACAGTAGCATATCTTGATGAGCACACTAAGTGTTTTAGCAGAAGTCTACCATTGGAGAATCTAATGTTTTTTGAATACTATAAATCTGGACATGCTGTTTTTTTTTTCTCCAACTATTTAGAGAATAGGTTTTTGTTTCCACTTTATCAAAGTAGAATGCTTAAGCTTTATTGTTCTCCAGTATTTCAATATTAATAAAAAAATCTTTATAAATAGCCTTTAAATCAAGTATTTTTTCCACCAAATAATTGTTATTGATAGCAAAGGACACACATTTTTTTTTTAAGTAATAATAATAATAGTAATTTTCTATGCTGTTTGTTTGTATGAGGCAAACAATTAATTTACAATCATTGCTTGGATAGACGAGTATTAACTGCCTCAAACAATGATTTATCGATCAAACATGAGCTCATTTGTTAGCAAAAAGTGAAAATACAACACCAAACATAAACAATCCAAAGAAAGCCCATATAACTTTCAGGTCACTTTGGTTGACCCTCAGTTGTACTTCTGTAGCAGTATTGCTGAAGTGTGATCTTTCTCTGTGTTTTGGCTCCAGTGTGCTGAATTTCAATAAACACACAAAGTGACCCAGCAGGACAAACCTGCAGACAGTGTAATAAGGCTCTGTTAGGATTAATGAGCTACCCACGGCATTATTTGTTATGTTATATATCTTATTGATTGCGTTGTCTTTGATCTTTGCATGGACTTTCTCGCAGAGCTCTTGTACGGTTTGCGTTCTTGGTAGACACCAAAGGTTGAGTGGGCAAAACATGCAGAGCATGATCTGCTTGAGGTCACACGGGCAAGACATTCATTCAGTGCATTAAGAAACTGCCAAAAGAAGGCAACATAAATGCTCCTGCAGTGTTCCAATTAAAATGAGCAAGGATGTCTGTGAAGTGTAAATGAGGAATAAGTTGTGTTTTCCATTACATCTTAATGAAAAGTCAATAATAATGATTTACTTAGCAGGGGGAAGTTCATAATGTGATAAAAAAAAAGCAGCTTTGGATCAGCAAGCAAAAATAACAAGAAAGTAAATGTCTGATGTGATAAGGAAGGTTCTGGTTTTACTTATGCATCCAGTTGTTGCAAATGACAAGGTTTTAGCACACATACTAAACATAGTTGTATGCAACACAGGTTCATTGGGAAAATGTGCCCAGGGTTACCTTTTTAAGAACCAGTAAATATGTGCTTGTTGGTACACATGTCTGCATTTTGTGTGTAAAATGAATGCTACAGTGCAGTACTGTTGACTGCTTATCTCTGTGTGGATGTTTTTTTCCAGTGTGTTTGCTTGGTAGCTCACCATGAATGGCGTTAGACTTATACTGTGTTCACACCAGACACGGTACGCATGGATAAATTGCGCTATTTGCGCGTAAATGGAAGCGTGAACATGTTGAGTTTACTCGCTTCATTTGCAAGTCAAATCCACTTCATTCACGCAGCAAATTCACTAAGCAATATACATAGATTTGCATCATGGGCGGGGCTTTTGTCTGCACGGAGACTGTAGCTTTGTTGCTAAATGACTAACATGGATTTCATTGAGAGAATAACTGTGTTTATGTGCTTTATTAAATCTGAAAAACATCATTGATTTGTTTGGAGCCCAGCTCTGTGAGCTCACACACTTCCAACTTCCGCTTCCAACTGAGCCAAGCCCAGTTTGATGAACTGTTGTCCGGTGTCGGCAGGAGGATTTCCCTCCAGGACACCAACAACAGGCGCTATGTCATAATCACTCCCCTACAAGAGAAAGCTTCTGATTTGTTAACACGGCACGAATGTCCGCTGTAGTTCAGATTTTCCAACTTGAGCGATTCGCATGAGGTGTTTGAGGCACACATTAAGCGTCTCAATCGCGCCGCCTCATTCGCTCGTATCATGCCACAGGATGTCTATGCGCATCTTTGCATTGACAACATATAAATCACTCGCGCTTGATGCTTCTTCACATCTTGTTCACTCAAGGTTAATACTGTTACATTGTAATATACTCTACTGGTCAAAAGTTTGGGCTGAGTAAAATTTTTAAATGTTTTAAAATAAGCATATCCTGCTCACCACGGTGTTGCGCATGGATGCTATGCACACAGGGGTAGTTCCAAATGCAGCTTTATTATGAGAATGGTCGGACAGGCAGGGGTCAAATACCAGCACAAACAGTATAGTAGACAATTCAGAAACGTAATCCAAAAACAGGCGAAAGGTTCAGGGCAGGCAGCAAAGAATCGAAACACGATAAACTAGGGATGGCTGACTTGAAACTGACGTTTCGACACAGTGTCGAGATCCCGAAGCGCAAGTGTTTCGAAACACTGCACCGAAGCATGATCTGAAACACCCAGGTCATGTGACTAAAGTGTTTCGAAACACCTGGTCACGAGCAATTCAAAGCATCGATCAGTTCAGAAGCGTTTCGAGACCTGGCGAATCTGCAATTTACTGACAGGGTCAAAAATCACTTCTGTCCCATGTGGCCGTGGACCGTGCGTGTGCACGTTGTTACTGTGCTTTAAATGACTTTGGGGTTCGAATCCCGACTTGTACAAATACTCAGAAATCATGATTTTATGTATTTTAATCATGTTACCGTTTTATGGTGTAGTCTAGATAGGATACAGCTGCTGATCCGCCATCAATTTAGCATCATTTTTGTAACACTGTAAAACAATAATTAATATTTTTACAGTATTGTGATGGTTGGGTTTAGGGTAGACATTTATACAGTACAATAAATAGGAAATTTTATGAATAATCTAAATAATTCTTGGTAACTTCTGGCCACAACCGTGTCTGATCTAGCAACAACCCTGTTTTATGACCAAAACAAGACATATTTATTCACAAAGTGTTCATTCAGATGTCAGACCAATGTTGAAACAAAATGATACAAGAACAGAGCAATTCAAACTGATATTAAAGCATTTCAAAACAGCTGTATCCTCCTGAATTCAAACCCACATTTCCTGCATGATTGTCAGGAATCCTAACCACTACACTAAAGCACTTGATGGTTCAATCCTTAAAAGTGGGGTTTTAATACCTCAATTTGCTCAACCGTTCTTAGCTGAAGCTGTTCCAGTGCAATACATTAAAAAATGACCACTAGGTGTCACCGTAGAGTGGGGTTTCAAAACTTCAACACATTTGCTTCGACTGTTTCAGTGTTTCATGAAGCCTCGCTTTGCCCACCACTACGATAAACAGTCCAAAGTCAAAAAAACACAGGCAACAGGAAACAAGGAAAACCACTTACATAAAGACAGCAACAGCTAGCAATACTCAGAAACATGTGTGTGTGAAACAGAGGGATTTAAATAGCCCAAATAATCAATGGTCATGTGTATCAGCTGTGAGAGTGTAATCAGTCAGGATCTGGAACCGGTTGTGTGTGTGTGTGGTGCATGACTGGGTTTTGTAGTCCATTATGAGGCAGGATTGTACAGTAGTTCGTGTGAGTGTGAATGTTTTCAGCGATCTCTGGTGGTTAGATTTCTGGTAATCGTGACACAAGGCTGCATTTATTTAATCAAAAATACAGTACATACTGTAAAACTGTGAAATGTTATTGCACTATAAAAGAACTGTTCAAAAGTAGTTTATAATTTAATTTAATAAATAATTTGAGGGATTTTAATGATGAATTTTCAGCTTTAATACTGTAGTCTTCCGTCACATGATCCTTCAGAAATCACTCTAATATTAGTTATTATTATTATTATTATTATTATTATTATTATTATTAATAGTAATAAAAGCAATAATGACTGGACTAATTATTTAATTTGAAACTACTTACAATAGGAAAGTAGTTATTTATTATTTTTTTTAAATATTTAACAATTAAATATTTTCTTTTACATTTAATAAGTGACATCTTGATGAACAGAATACTATAATCTTCTATGTGAAGCTGCTTTGACACAATCTACATTGTTAAAGCGCTATACACTTAGGATGAAATGAATTTAATTAAATAATTTTCTTAAGAAAAATAAAAAAAAAGGACCCCAAACTTTTGACCAGTAGTGTACATAGTGCCATGACATATACATCATAAAGCACTATCAAATAAATTAATAAAAAACAAATGATTAATGAATCAGAAATTATTAAAAAATAAATAATAAAATGCATAATAATTGGACATTGTTTAACTTGTTTAACAGGATGGTCAGTGCAATCGCACTGTCAAGCATTTAACATTAGTAAACAGCACAGATGGGTTAGTAATAGCCGACTGACTTTCTGAATCCATCATCCTGCTGAGAGTCTGGAATCAAAGACAAATCATCAGAAAAATCTTAATTCATTTTAAAAAATCCAATAGTGAAACAACTTGCATCACTAATTCCACTGGTCATTTTACAGTAATTTTGCAAAAATAAATAATTAATTTGTAAAAATAAATAAATAATTAATAAATAAAATAGTAATATTTGGCTACACTTCTGACCTCACACTCTTTCAGTGTTAAAAACTGAAGTGCTACTCTGAAATTAATGATCAGCTTCTTTGAACTAAAATGTCGCATTGGCCATCTTAATTACTGTATTTTGACTTTTCTTTTTCTTTTTGACATTTAGATATAGACAAACGCTATTTGCCATCCTAATAACAAACAGAAGAGCATCCATTCAAAATTTTGTGCAAGACAATTTGTCATATGATAGTTTGGTTATGGCCTATGTAGTTCATATGACTTTAACAGCATTAAATATAGTCTTCTAAAGACACATGGCAGGTTTATTTAAGGTTCAGAACAAATTTTAAGATATAATTAACAATGCATGATTTAATAAAGAGTGATTCATTTGAATAAAATATTTTCAACAAATCTGCAACTCCAGTTCCCAAAGCCAGCCTGAATGATTTGCTTTGTTATCCACTAAAGACATAGAGATTCGGAGCTACAAGAGGGTGAGTAAATGATGACAGAATTTCCATTTTGGGCTGAACTTATGCCTTTAAACTCTTGACTATATAATGAGATGAATGTTTGAAGTTGAAATGCTGCTGCAGTCTGGATCCAACATGGGGAGATTGCTCATATCAGACTGGATTGAAAATGTGCAACACTTTTAAACCGTCACAGCAGCTAGTCATGATAAGGAAAATCCTTCTTGAGAGATTTTCCGAAGATCGACATCATGAAATAAGGAGCTTTCAAACCAAATTCACAGAAGTAAAGAGAGTCTGGGAGAAAATACGACCCAGGACTGCACTGAAGAAAGATAGATAGAGAAATAGCTGAAGCAGGAAAACAATGCAAACGAGCATATGAATATTAATGAGGCAACAAAGGCCTTTTGAATGCTTGTATTCCTGTAGTGTATTTATGATGAATGAGGGCCTCAGTGCAGTGTGTCAAGGTCTCCTGACCGACAAATAGCAGGCTAATGACAAATCTCTAAAACATATGCTAATAAAGCTCTTACAATGCATTGGAATCTCTGACCTTTGGGATATAACCCTAAAGGGCAGCGTGAGAGATGCAAAATTCCAAAACTAACTGCAATTTATTACAATGAATGCATTTTTTTTATGCGGGTTATCACTGAGCACTGGGTAATCAAACATCACAATGTTGTAAACATTACCCTGTTGTGTTCATGTCACGCTTTAATGTAAATCTGATGATTTGTTGCTGTACCAACTGCTTATTTACATAACATTTGATTAAAATCTGCTAAAAAGCAAACATACAGTGTCAAATAAAACGCTTGAAGTTCCTGGATGCTAGCTTTTCTCTGCAATGTTGCCAAAACTTTATGTTATAGCCAAGAAATTGAAGTGGTAGATGAATAGGGTAAATGCAGAAGGACTTAATTAGTCCTAACCTATAGTTCAAGCGCTTCCAGTTAACTGTATGCTCTAACAAAAGCGCTGTGTTTAAGTAAGGTCTGTTTTCTTTAAAAATGAATTATCTTTACTTCCTGATTGAAATACGATAAAAAGTATGCCTCATATTATACATAAAGCACTGCATTAAGTACCAATTTGCCGTGCCATGTCTTTAATTTATTTTACCACAGTATTTTCAATTGAGTTTCTGCGCTTGCTGCTCCTGACAGCTCTTGCATTTAAACAGCTTTTCATCTTGCTTATGCTTGAACAACTAAATGAATACTTAAGTCTGTTTACTGATTATATTTTAATTATATTACAACATAGACGATGTATAATTAACCGTATGAAATTGAAAATAGTCACATTAACCTTCCACCAGAAGCTTATCGGTAGTGGGAAAACACTAGCTGTGCATATATCCCATTAGGGTGACTGTTGTCTATCTTTGATAAGAACAAGTAAATGTAAGTACAGTATATAGTATAATTGCCTCTCTATACCAAGGGTGGGCAATTCATTTTTCCAAGGGGCCACATTAGACTCTGAGTATAAGCCTCATTCACACTACAAGCCACCCAGAGCAACAGGCAGCTACAAAGTCGCTGTGAAACTATTCAATAAACATTCATAACAACTCTAATGTTTAAAATAGAATCAATTTTACACAAAAAAGTATTTTAAAGACCAGCATCATAATATCAACTTCATATAAATGTCATGGGGTTGTTTGTTTGATTGCTTCACCTTAGCTTATTTATTTATTTATGTATTTATTTTTTATTATTATTTATGTATTTATTTATTAATTAATTCATTTATTTATATATTTTTTATATATTCAGTAAAATAATTCTAGCCTGTGTTGGGCTGAACAAGTGCACTGAAGTCAGGTTAATGTGAGGTGAATATGTGATCCAATGATCATCACTGAGAGATGATCTGTATCTGGATTTGTTAAATCATTAATCGGAGGTAATTAGTCTATGTTTATTACAGTGTAATTCCATACAAAGTGTGAAGCTGCCTGCTTGGTTCCTGTCACATGACTCATGGTTCGCGGAACTGAAATGTTTAGATTTTTTCAACTCACTGTGCCTGCAAACGTGATCGTTACATACGGCATTTGCATCTCTTCCTATTTGCGCGCTGAACAAGCGTGTCTCAATTTGAAATAACGAAACTGAGCACGCAAATACGCCATATGTTAAAGTCCCCTTTTGTTGACTGCAAGGCCATTGCAAGGCCATTGCAAGGCCTTGTTTGTGGTTGAATTTAAATTAAATAAATACTTCATGCGGGCCGATCAAAGAAGTCCAGCGGGCCGCAAAATGTCTAGGTCTAATTGCCTTCATTAAACAAAGTTTAAAATCCAAGCCATTGTTAGTCTGTTACAGACAGGCCTAGGTTTGATATTAACTTAGTTAGTCCTGTCCTACCCCAACACGAGTTCCTGACAGATATAAATGAGGTCTGCTATGGTAGCCTTGATTACCTTTTTTCCCCAGGCTGGACCGAGGACTTCTTGAGATTTAGAAGTGGGATCTTTTGAGGTCACCAAACCTGGCAAGATTTAAAATGAGTCCCTACATTTAATTACATAAAACAAGTACAATTACTTGAAATAAGACAACCTTTACCACAAACTCCACATTTTCAAAGTCGTAGTTTCATATGGTTTGCCCTCTGGTTTCATGGACTGTTTCACCATTAGCCACCGGCTAACAAATAACCTCAATAACACAGAGTCTCAGTGTGGACAGCAGAGACGAAGTGAAAGAAAATGCATTGATGACCTCAGGGTTATACATCACTTTCTGCCCTCTCTTCTGACACCAGATCAACCAAAACATTCATTCCGTTCAAGATCAGCACATTCATCTCCTACTTTCAACATCTTGCTGCTTCCTCTGACCTTCTCCAATGCCTTTCTTCTGGATGTTTGGAATTATAGGTTGGCATTTAGTCAAATACCATCCAACGTTTTTGCTTAGAACAATCTGCTTAACCTCAACGATCTGGGTTCAACACTGGCTGCTCAGCCAAAAACTGTCTTTCTATCTCAGTGATTGAAGCATTTATAACAAGCTTTCTTTTATTTTGATTCTCCAGAAATGATGTATATCTTAGACACTGTTTGCAATCAAGTGCTGCTGTGAAACCCAATTGCAATCATTTGTTTGTTTGATTTGTAAATGAACTCTTTGAGTAGGTCATCAAGATGCGACAACTACTTTAGTGAGACCAACATTTAAAGGGGCGGTCCACTACGATATCATATTTTAAACTTTAGTTCATGTGTAATGTAGCTGTGTGAACATAAACAACATCTCTGAATGAAATACGCTCAGTTCAATACAAAGGGAGACACTGGGTCCTATCATACATCCGGTGCAATAAGGCGCAAGACCTGTTTGCCCTGACGTGTTGCTATTTTCAAACTAACGCAACCTTAATTTTCCCGTTTTTCTCCACATTGTTTAAAAAGCAAGTTCATTTGCACCACTTTGTGGACTCATGGGTGTTTCGGTCTAGAAATGAGGTGTGTTAAGGTGGATTGTTGGCACGTTGCTATTTTGAGGAACTAAAATAGACTGTGCAATAGACCAGCTGAAATCAAGTCTAAAGTGTCTAAAGCGTGTTAGTTGTGCGCCTCGCTTACACATTGCTTAAAACAAGCAGGATGTACAGAAATACGCAAATATCTTTACAAATGAAAAATAATTAAAGAATTAAAATATTTTAAAGATTTTTTTTTACATAAATATAAAAACCACTGCCTTCATGCCTTCATCTCGGAGGGCTTTTTTTAGTTTATTCATGGCAATTTGCTTTTGTATCATTCATTCATTCATTCATTTTCTTGTCGGCTTTGTCCCTTGCGGGGTCGCCACAGCGGAATGAACCGCCAACTTATCCAGCACGATTTTACGCAGCGGATGCCCTTCCAGCCGCAACCCATCTCTGGGAACTTCCACACACACATTCACACTCATACACTATGGACAATTTTAGCTTACCCAATTCACCTATACTGCATGTCTTTGGACTGTGGGGGAAACCGGAGCACCCGGAGGAAACCCACGCGAACCCAGGGAGAACATGCAAACTCCACACAGAAACGCCAACTGACCCAGCCCAGCCGAGGTTCGAACCTGCGACCCAGCGACGTTCTTGCTGTGAGGCAACAGCACTACCTACTGCGCCACTGGGTTGCCCGCTTTTGTATCATGTTATTATTATCATTAGTAATATTTATTATATGCATATTTATATTTGTTTTTATTAAAATCACGCTTAGATTTGTCCACCTGTCTGGTTTTGGACCATATGGGGCAAAACATGTGTATTTGGATATATTGTTTATTTATTAGTTTGCTGGAAATTAGAACTGAATTTAGAAATAGTTTTAAAACAAATATTTTCGCTTAACAAACAAAATTAATTATGTAGGCTAATGCATGTCTTCAATGGAGAGCGTACAACACCGTTTCCCTATCCATGAAAGAGAGAAAGTGAAAGTGAAAGTAAAGGCCAATTGGAGGAGGCTCATTCTTTATCCTCTTGCTGCAGATGCTCTGTTTAACTGTATTCTCACTAGTGAAGCGTTCAGTTTTTCCACTTACATAGGTCACCATGTAAATAGCAAATATGCCATGGCGCAATGCAACTGACTCTCAAAACACATCCATGACTCATTAAGAGAATAAGCTCAACCCTGTTAGACCATGCGCCGTGGCGCAGAGCGTATTTTTCCAGCCTTAAAATAGCAAAAGTGTATTCGGACACGGCCTTAATGCTTTTGCGCCCTGCGATTCAGACTTTGCGCCTAGATCGTTAGCTTAGCAAAGCCTACAGTGAACAAAGCTTGAGGACTACAAAAAAATACATCCGAGTGAGATCACAAGGGCTCTCGGTTACATTCATTTACCATGCGCATATATCCTGTGCAGTGTAATGTTGTAGCAGAGAAAGCTAAAATGCCGTCCAAACGCTGATTTTCCACAGAGCTTCTTCTGTTTCTGTATTGGGGCTTCCAAAGGACATAACACATAGACAGAAGTGCTTACAATTTAAATTTAATTATGTTCCAGAGAAATATAAAAAATATATAGCTAGCATTTGACAAAGGATAGCTTTCAGAATCTCTCTCAGTTCAGTCTGGATTCGGCTAAAAACTCCTCAAAGGAGGAACAGTTCAAACAAGCGGAAGCTGTGGATTGTGAGTCACAATCTATAAGTATTTTTATTTGTTAAAATTGCTGAATTACATGCATAGTTTCTAGCGTTAACGGTGTGTTGTACCGAGGGCATAAACAAGGATGTAAACAACGGGAAATGTTGTTTGGCTCCACTGACAATTTAGCTACAAATTCATATTTATCAGTCAAACCGCTGTAAACACACACTATCTTCAGCGGCACTGCAGTGTCTCTCTATGCTGCTGTTTTCCATGCATTATACATCTCAAATAACAAACTCGCAAAAAATATGTGAACTTTTTATATTACTTATAGATGCTTATTCCAAATATAAAGACATGTAATGTGTTGCGTTACATACAAACATACAGGATAGTTCGCTCAACTCATGTTGCAGCAGAAAAGTTAATCAAAGCTCACACGGGTCGCGTTCCACATCTTGTGCTTCATTATTCTATCAACAGCGTCACTGTATATTACAGAAAAATAACTTAATTCGAGCACCAGAGAAAAATAAAAATAAACATTGGTCACGCACACATGCGATTCTCGTGTTACATGCATCTACAGACTGTTCACAAACACACATACACACACAAACACACACACACACACACATACATAAAATGGTGATTCTTTCTTAAAGGAGTATTCCCTATTTTCCCTCGTTACAGACCATTGTCAGATTTTATTTTAGAGAACAGGCATGAGGTTCATCCTTTTCATTTTCTGTCTGATTAAGGCTCAAACAGATACTACTAACAGCTACTCTGATTGACACTATTTCCACAGTAGAATCAAAGCATGTGCTTGTGGAGCTTTAGTGACGTGGAGTCGCGAATCACAGCACATTATGTTAGATGACCAATCAGAGCTTCTTGAGGGCGGGCCCTTCAGAGGAACTAGGAAATATGACATTAGCTGAGTAGCTGTATATAACCAAAGTAAGATATATAAAAAAAAAAATTAATGTGATTTTCTACAAGTGAAGCATGAGCACACGTTGCTTTGCATCTTATAAACAAAACCAAGCCTTAAAAATACGCTCTGGACCACCCCTATAAATCTGAGACATCTTCCTTTGTCTCTTATTCAAGAAACAAAAAATGTGCATGTGTACATTTAAATACTTTCTCCCCAATCATGTCATATACATACCATAGTTGTCAACCATTTTAAAAGGGATAGTTCACCCAAAAAAATCTAACCTAAGAGTTTCTTTCTTCACAGAAAGACAAAATAAGATATTTTGAAAAATGTTGGCTGCTGGGACCAATTTACTTGCATATTAATCGTTTTTTCTCACTATGGAAGTCAATGGGTTCCAGCAACCAGCATTCCTTAAAACATCTTCTTTCGTGTTCAACAGAAATAAGGAACTCATCAATGTGAGGGAGATTAAATGAGGAGGTAATTTCATTTTTTTAGGTGAACTATTCCTTTAAAACTTGGTCTTTCCTCGCAAAATGCTGTCAGCTACATCTAAAAATGTATGGTATATGGATACATAAACCCTTAAACATTTTCTATTTGCTCATTTTATGGAGCATAGAGGTGTGAGTTACTACACTCTTAAAAAAAAAGTGAGGTATTTAAGTGAATATAACCTTTGACCAAGATGTTTATAATCAACATTCTGTTAGCGGTTTTCTTTTTTTTCATATGTAATTTACTTCCAACTCACACGGATGTTTTTCCTTTCCTTCTAAGCCTTGATGTCTGATTGCATGTGGTAGTTAGATTTAATGAGCTGATTCTAGTGCAAAGAGCTAATTTTGTTAATATAAATGGACCTTTTAATATACAGTACGTAATGGTTTGTTGAACATTATGTTCTCAGTGCATACCTCTTTTGAACAAGCATAACTGGCTTTGATTATGAATGCAATCTCATTATATGCGGAGCAAACTGGAATTTGTCTGTTTATCTGCATGTGGTACATTATAAGACTTCAAGCCCGGATTTTAGCTGGCTAGCGTCTCTACATTTATATTGCAGATTTGCTGCGTTCAGGGTATTATTTATTTATTTATTTTTCATTTGATTAAACTATGAATTGCTTACTACTTATGTATTATATAAACATTGCTTGTGTGTGAGTCAGCTGACAGTATATTTATTATGTACAGTTGAAGTCAGAATTATTAAATTCCCTGAATTATTAGCCCCCCTGTTTATTTTTTCCACAATTTCTGTTTAAGAGAGAGAGGATTTTTTCAACACATTTCTAAACATAATAGTTTTAATAACTCATCTCTAATAACTGATTTATTTTATCTTTGCCATGATGACAGTAAATAATACTTTACTAGATATTTTTCAAGACACTTCTATACAGCTTAAAGAGACATTTAACGGCTTAACTAGATTAATAAGGTTAACTAGGCAGGTTAGCGTAATTAGGCAAGTTATTGTATAATGATGTTTTTTTTTTTTTTTTTGTAGTCTATCGAAAAAAAAATATATATATAGCTTAAAGGGGCTAATAATTTTGACCTTAAAACGTTTTTTAAAAAAATCAAAACTGCTTTTATTCTAGCCAAAATAAAACAGATAAGACTTTCTACAGAAGACAAAAATATTATCAGACATACTGTGAAAATTCCCTTGCTCTGTTAAACATCATTTGGGAAATATTTAAAAAAGAAAAAATAATCAAAGGTGGTTTAATAATTCTGATTTAAACTGTATATATATATATATATATATATATATATATATATATATATATATATATATATATATATATATATAGAGGGCAAAATTATTATCGCTCCTTTAAAAGAAACCAACGAACATATACAGTATTATATTTTTTTTTTTTTTTTTTTGAGGAAATTGTTATTTTTGGTGGGGTTTTTTTTTCACTGGAATAAAAGCAGTTTTACAAATTTAAAACTAATTTTAGAGTCAATATTACCAGCCAATATTAGGTCAATATTATTAGCCCCCTATAAATATATTGGCTACAGAACAAACCAATGTTGTCCAATGACTTGGCTAGTTAAAGTCCACATAAACTGAAAGCTGCGACCGTTATTTTTTCGTATTGTGACACAGTTAGAGAAACGAAATATTAAATCACAAAACAGTGGGTGTGGCTTGTTTTTTCTACTGCGAGCTGAATGGATGTATTAAAGTCGATGTTTCATTTAGAAAGCTCGCAAAAAGGGTTTGGGAAGAGTTATAACAACCTAACAGATGCCTCTCCTCCTCGCCATTTCTGTTTATTCTCAAAACCGACAGTTGGAGGGCCATGGTTAAATGTTAGCCACACCCAATTCCTAAAATATACTTAATCTGACAATTTAACTGAAAAAAAAAGAAAAAAAAAAACAGAAAATGCATTTTCAGATTTCAATTAAAGATTAGAAGGGCAATCTTTTTTTTTTCTTAATGACATGCACAGATAAATTGCTTACCACAAAACTAGATGTGAGCTTGTTTCTGCAACTTTTATGTCTGTATTGGACTATGGCGATGTTGTTTATATGCATCTTCTCAGAGTATCCATGCTTTTAAATGCTGTTTAAAATGGTGCACTGAGGTTCATAACAAATCTTAAATCCCTCACTCATCATTGTCTGTTGTACACTCGGGTAGGATGGTCTGCTTTGTCCACTCGTATGCTCAAACATATTTTTCTTTATAAATCTATTCTGGTGTTTACTCCCCTCATATCTTCAAACTTACATTTGTAAAAAAAAAACTGTCTCAAACTATAGCCTTCGATCTCAGAAAGTTTATTTATTGTCTGTACCAGTGGTGCGTACTGACATTTTTAATACATAGCAGCATCTTTTGCATGGTATAACCTCCAAACAAAGTTGCAGTTTAAAGAGTTGGTTTCACTACATGCTTTAAAAAAAGATTTTTAATGATTTGGAGTTTGAAACATTGGCCTGTAGATCTTCTGAATAGTTTTTAACTGTCATTGTATGTGTGTTTTGATGGATGAACGGTGTTACCTGTTATTTGTTTTTTGTTAATCCCATGTGAACTGTATACTGCCTATAATCTTGACCAGGCTCTTGTAAAAGAGATTTTTAATCTCAATATGGTTTTCCTGGTAAAATAAAAGTTATAATAATAATAATAATAATAAATCATAAAATTTTGATTTCTTGGGGAGTAAAAGCTAAATACTACCTTTCAAAATAACTAGTAAAATATTATGTACTGTCGTACTGGCTAAGACAAACACAAATGTTATAAGAAATGAATAATCATTAAAACGTTTATGTTTAGAAAACAATTTCTCTGTTAAATACTTGGAAAATCTTTCTTAAATCATTTAAATTTAACATATAGGGGGGCTTATAGATTTGACTTAGGCTCTATTTATATATTGTTTCCCTCTTTCTTTAAATTGTGTGAGCCCTATTAAAAGATAAAAAGACTCAATTGGCTATAATCTTTGTATACTAATGTCTGGAAATCTACACTACATTATCTGATTATTTTGACCCAAAATTATATCTGCTCTCAACAGATGGTAATATGCTGCCTATAATTAGCAAACACATGGCTAGCATCGCACTATTTCCGCAAAGTAAAACTGACATATTTCGTATATAGGAGCCAAAAACTAACATGAATCTGGCAGTGGAGAAATAAGCTTGGCAGGAGCCTCTGTGGAAGTGAGCTTCTGTCTGTCACTTCAGCTGTCTTTGTATCCTTCACTCGTTACAATGATAATTTAAGGGAACTTTACATACATCCCACTGTAAGCTCAATCTGAAATGATGATTATATAATCCATGAATAAACTGAATGAAATATTTCTGTTTACTGACATTTATGTATTTGTATTAACATGTCAGTCAAGCGGATACTTTCAGAGTGACTGCCATGTTATGAAACCCAATTTATTGGAAGTTTCCTTACACAAGAATAATTCTCAGTACTGTGAAAAGCACAGCACAGAATTCCCGTTACTGCATACCAATGTCTTTTTAAACCTGTCTAATACTAATGTATCTTTTCTATTATTCATGACATACTCTTCACTCCAAACTCATGAATTTATTGGTTTGTGTGTGTGTGTGTGTTTGACATTTTCTACAGTTGTGTTTAAAGCTATGGTGCACTTTCTCCTATGCCGCTTCAATATGCAGAGAGAACTAAAGCCTGGTTGATTCACCTAAGAAATGTGTAAACACTGTGTCTCTTTGGCACTATCAAAACATTGCTGCTTCTTTTGACATCCTAACACAACAACAACAGCTCCACCAATGATGTGAGTTCAGTGTGGGGCAATCTGACCAATGGCAGACATACTGTATGACTCAGTTTATCCAAACGTGAAAGTTCTGTCATTGTTTACACACCATTTACTTGATCCTTAACAGTATTGTTTCTGTTACTTTGTTATTTGTTCTGTTGAATACAAAATAAGGCCTTGCTTACACTAATATGTTTTAGTTTTAAAACACATGACTTGCTATGGTTATGCCTTCAGTCCACACTACCCCAGAGTTTTCGAGCCCTGAAAACAGAGCAATTCGACAACGCTGAAGAGGCCATTTTGGTTCTAAAATGCTGCTGCTTCGTGTCAGTGTGGATGAGGGAAAACGGAAACATCTGAAAATTGAGGTGTGGCTGTAGTCATTCGCCTATCTGATTATTATCTCAATCTCAATATTAAGCAGCCCCACACAAAGTTCAGTCTTGCATCCTTTCCTTGTAAGTTAAGACTTTGCAAGTTTGATATGGAAAACAAACTTCAGAGGAAAAGTCAGGTAAATCTTCAAAAGGAACTTTATATTGTCATTCATATCACCCCATCTTAACAATAAAAGGAAAACATGATATAAGGAACTGCCTATTTTCATTTTGATATTAACCTAACAGACACTAAAGATGTTGAGGTGTTGTGTGGCTACATATTTAGCCATATTTAGCTACAACCCAACCCGATCTTTACGATCTCAAAACTCAGGGCTTCTGGTAGTACCTAGAATATCAAAGTCGAGTAAAGGAGGTCGAGCCTTCTCATTTATGGCCCCTAAACTCTGGAATAGCCTTCCTGATAATGTCCGAGGCTCAGACACACTCTCGCTCTTCAGAACTAGATTAAAGACCTATCTTTTTAGCAAAGCATACACTCAGTGCAGTACATAGCGCTATGACGCATGATGTGCCCCACACATGATTTTGCTTCTCGTTTATATACACTATGAACAGCAGCTACGCTAATTATTCTCCTTATTCTGTATTTCCACCTGGGGGTACTCATCTTGAGGCCCTCAGACTATGCAGTGCCACTGACGCGATCTGAGACCAGCAACGAGATGATCCCAAGGTTTTCTGGACCAGGCCGTATCCTGAGCAGCTGCTGTGGTGGTCATCGTGGAGTGAGAACATGAGACTGACTCCTGTGATGCTCCAAGGACAGACAAGTCTTCGCTGAGGTCCAGCTTCCTGCGCCTAGACTGCAGCTCTGCACAAGACGTTTGGCCATAGGGTAAATGGTCGTGCCCAACTGAGCCAGGTTTCTCTCGAGGTTTTTTTTTTTTAAATCTTCGCTTTCGCCAATTGGTGAAGTTTTTTCCTCGCCGCTGTCGCCTCTGGCTTGCGTGGTTCGGGATCTGTAGAGCTGCGCATCGATGGATTTGCTATTCAGTGTTTGGACTCTCAGTAGTGATTATTAACCCACACTGAACTGAGCTAAACTGAACTGAACTTAATCTCTGAAAACTGAACTGACACTGTTTCAATTCACTATAATCTTCCATGTGAAGCTGCTTTGACACAATCTACATTGTATAAGCGCTATACAAATAAAGATGAATTGAATTGAATTGAATATATGCCGTCATCTTCACTGTATGCATATTTTTTTTTTAAAAAGGAGCCTATAACATAACTGCCTCCTTTCTTTTCATAGAAAATAAGAAACAATCTCTTTTGCTGGATATAAGTTTTAATAATCAATAATGGCAATAAATAACACAATATGTTCATACAATATAGGAAATAAAGGCAAGCAATCAGTCAAATGTGCAGAATCAGTGTACGTGGTTACATAAATTAATATATTAACTTATCTTTGCGCTGAGACAAACACGTTACCTGAAAACAAGTAATAGATTCAAAAGGCCAAGGAGTTGTTAGATAGAGACAAAATAAATTAAATATCACATTTAACTATAACTATAGTGAGATGAGATTCAGCGGTAGATCTTTGATGAACTGTCTGTCGTGTGCTGCTCTCACCTGGGGAGGTGTTTAAAGCACCCGCTGACTGCTTGGGATTTAGACGTCTACATACGCTGCAGCGCATGACAGAGTGTGTGTGGTCACGTGATGTGCACTTTCAGCAGTATTTTGTGGATGGAGATCTTTTCAGAAACGCCAGTGTGGACATGGATTGTTTTCGTTCTAAAATGCTGTTTTAAAACTAAGAAGGTATTAGTGTAAACGGGGCCTAAGATATCTTAAAGAATTTTGGAAACCATAACTATTGACCTCCAAAGTAGGAAAAACAAATACTATGGAAGTCAGCGTTAAAAAGTTTTCAGTATTCATCATTTTATGTTCTTTTGCGATGGACAGAATAAAAAAAAACCCTTAAACTGTTGTAAAAGTAAAAATACTTTTCAGTTTTGGGAGAACTGTCTCTTTAAAAACATGTATTTTCTTTCCCCAAATCTATTTGGTGACAGAAGCTGTGGCTACTGGGCACTGTGGCTACACTATACTTACACTAACTCACTAAGGTACATTTTTCTTTAGATAATCTAAAGACACTCTTCCTGATTTTAACATAAGCCCATCCAATTATATTAGACACACACGGTCAACTTTAACCACTGCTTAGAGTGCACCTGCTCCAGGTGATTTGACACCTCTGAGGATCACACTTCTCTGAATAGCCTCCCAGGAGGCTGAATCCTGAGTAAGGTGCCATGTAAGACAGAAAAGGAGAGGACTCAAAAGGAAGAGAAAAAACTACACCTCTAATTGTTCACGACACACGACACACAACCCTCAGTGTGAGACTGAGTCAAAAACCAGGACAGGAGGGAGGGATCTGGCCACAAGGAGTCTTTTATCTTTAGTTAATGACTGAACAAATATGCTTTGCCTTTGCGCTCCCCTCTTTTGTGGGTGTGGTTACCCCTCTGGGTCACCGTGTAGCTCTCTAATAAGCATCCTCACACAAAAGCCCAATATTTGCTTGACTAGTGGGGCCTCTGGGCCCTTGAGGAAATAAGCACGAGGGGCAGGGAAGGAAGGGGTTGCGAGGGTGGGGATGGGGGATTTAACTCTGTCAGATACCAACGGGAACAGATGGAGCTTGATAAATCCTGAAAGGAAGGCATTACCTGCCCAAGTCACCAAGCAGCCACAATTATCACAGGGCTTTGGGTTCATTGTCAATCAGAATGGCAGTTAAAGAGAGGCAGCAGCTGGGGCAGATGGTGGGGATCCAGTGCGGCTGGGGGAGCAGCCACGGTCCAGTCCTTAGACAATCTCTCACTCTCTTTTTCTTTGTATCTCATACTAAGTCTCAGACCTACTGTTGATTACAAAAGAGATTTCTGGATACTCATCCACAGAGGCTGTGAGGCAGAGTGAAGCCGAATGAACCCGATTGGCCCATGCAGTGTCATGTTAATTAAATGATGTTTGATATTCATGAGCACCCTATGCATATTGATCGTACCGTTCTCATTTATACATTACCCAAGGCTGTAACCACCATATTCAGATTCAGATTAGTATTTGACCGATATGGGTTCTTTCAGTGCTTGATTATTAAATTATAACATGTGGTCCTTCTAATCCTAAATGTATGATTGCATCCATGCATTGGTCCACCTTGACTGCAGAGGAAATTAATAACCTTGAGTAAAACGCCTTCTAGTGTAGCTGTACTTCATACTAGCTGCTTGCCAAAAGGCCTTGTAGGTTTTGTAGCTTTTATTGTTTTTAGAAACCCCAAGTTGTTTGTTCATTTGTTCTGCCTTAGTAGATGAACTTACACAACAAGTCAACTATTCTTATCTAACCAAGATCCAGCTTGCCATCTGATTGTGTGAATGCAAAATAGCATACTGTAGATTTGACTCTGGCACACTCAAGGGCAGTTGCTGAGTTCGTCTCCCAGTTTCCAGGCAGACTCCTTCTCCTTCAGTCTTTGCCAAGGCACACCAGTGCATTTCACTTTCAGCGACTACTGCCATTCATCACAGGGCAGGGGGTATAAATGGGTCTGCATCCCCTCCTCCCTCTTCTCATGGCTGGAAGCACTGTGTTGCATGGACCCCTTCACTCCCCGCAGTCTCCATGCTCCTATCCCCAACTTTCCACAATGGACCCTGACTTCATTATGGGAGCCTGGCTTTCTCTCGGTCTCCCGACAGAGGCATCATTCCTCCTACTTTGTTACGCCACTCTCGGACTTTGTGTCTGGGACCAGCTGATAGCGAGGTCAGGCCCATCCATCTGCCAGGGCTGTGAGCTGTGATGTAGAGAGAGGAGCAGAGGTCCTCATTCAGCAACAATGCCCATTAACAATGCTAACAGAGTCCCGGCAAGGCCGAAGGAGGGGACGGGATGGGGAGTAAGGAGGGAGGGATGGTTGTCACTAGGCAGAGAACAAGATTGCAATGATTCGATAGGTTTGTGGGACTGGGCATTGACCAGGTCCTCAAGAGTCTTGGATGGTTATTGATTTTCCTCATATGTGTTTGCTGCCAGATTGTGAAGTTATATACATGTGAAAAGCTCCTTCTGGGATATCAGGTGTAGACCTGTTTAGGTTCGGATGGTGTACATATTTTCCAGTTATAGGTATTAAAAAACGCAGGTGTTTCTTCTTACCCAATGCAAATTAGCGCAGAATTGTCAGAGTAAGGTGAGTTAAACAGCTGTTATTTTAGTCTTGTTCTGTTGTGATTGGCAGGATTATGTGAACACAGTCTTCCTAAACTTTCATTTGAAACTCCATCAGCTTCTCTGCACCTGGCAAAACACTATTTCGGAAAATTTAACAGGCACCTGTATTATTCATCACTGGTTCTTACCTGGTCTACATTTTTATAGCCTAGGGCACAAAAACTCATTTATACACCTAGGTCACCTAATCCAAGAAGCTTAAACTGGTACGCATAGTGCCCAACCCTTGAATTGAAGCCAAAACTGCTTTTCGCTTTCTCCTTTTGAAGACTGGCTGCTTTGCATTTGAAGAAAACCACAGTGTCAAAGTTCATTTGGTTCTCTGCCAGGCCGTGTCACACAGAAAAGAAAGAAGAAGAAAAAACTTAGTCCATCAACCAAGCAGCACTGAGTCACCAAAATATAAGCACATACATGTGCGCACATATTTGAAGCGTGACAAACAGAGACATAGAGCCTTGTGTTGTGTTTCTTCTCCACCCACCTGCACACATAACCACACAGAATACCAACAATGAGTGCTGATAATGTAGCAGACATCTGAATAGTCTGCTCTCCATTACCACACAGCACTGTAATCATTTGCATTGTAAAGAGACAGTCACCAAGTTCAATCTGCACTGCATTGTCGTTGACTTTTTTTTTTTTAGAACTTTCTTGTACCTTAAGAGTCCAGGATTTGTTTTCTTAAACATTGCACCAGTTTGTGATATTATGTGTCAAAGGTTTAATTTTATATCACACATTCACTTTAATTAATCCGGAATTCCACTTTGCAACACATTTCACTTGTGTAATGTGAACAATTCAGCCATTTTCCAAACAAGTAGTTGCATAACACAAGCCAGTTAGTGAGAGTTATGTGAGTAAACCTCACTCCATTGGCCTCAAGATGTGGATTAGACATGCACTTCTGCAAGAGACTGTAGATTTTAACATCCTTGCTTCCATCCCAGAAACCTCACTCGAGGTCGAGCATGTAACCAAAGTTACATTTGTGACATGACTCAGATATGGGTGAGGTTTGGGCAGGTGGGTGTAACAGAGGACAGCTAGTAAGAGCTGCGCAAGTGAACCTCACTTCCCTGACCTCAAAAGGCAACTGATGCTGGAGGCTGCAGTCTTTACAGGTCTTGTCTGCAAGCCCACCTCCCATGCTATGGTGCCGGTTTCAATCCCAGTAAAAGTTGAACTCGAGTGGTTACAGTTTTTCTTTAGGAAAATTACTTACCCACTCCCTTGTTAATATATAATATTCTTGTCAGGAAACCTACCTATCAAAGTTTTCTCACCTTAGTTGTATTTATATCTCATTCAGATGTAGAGCTCACCCACCAAAGTCATTCCTTATGCCAGTTTGAGGATATTTAAATGATCCCATATGTGCAGGTAAATTAGTAAATGGCGAATGCTAAGAATGATTGTGTTTTTTTCCTATCACAGACATCCTGTCAGAATGGTAATTGACAGCCTAAGTGGGTCAGCTGAGAGGCCAGGCCCTGTTAATTTATATTCCAAGACATTTCATGCATATTCATGAGCTCCTGCTGTTTTGTCTATCACCGAGCATCATACTTACTGCATAATTGTATTTGGGAACCGAAGAGCCATCTGAGTGGTCACACCAATTCAAACGCCACTGTATTATTTCATTACTTCCAACTAGAGAGAGAAAATAGACACTTGAGGCAAATCAAAAAAGAGGAAGTCGACATTAGACGAACCTGCGCTGACTACAATTAAACCGGCAATTCTAAACAGGCAGACGTCAATCTTTAGAAGAAAAGAAAAGGGGAAAGACATAAAACATGCATCAAGAAAAAAATAAAAGTAGAACATATGAGCTTCCTACAAATTATGATTAAAAAAATAGTCTGGTATACTGTGCTAAGTCATAATTGTCTGTTTCACACTACATCTGTTATTATATCGTAATATCATCAGAATGGTATGTATAATCATAAAGCCACTATGTTCATACCTTTTGAAGTAATACTGGTATCTGTGTGCCTTTTTCTTGTTTACAAAGTAATTTTAAAGGCATACCTTGCAGAAAACCTAAACGGTGTTGGTGTAAATGCTGCATACCTTCCCCATCAGAGGGTAATTGTGTAATTATGGGCTATTTGGCACTGCAAAACATACATTAATTTCCATTCATAAGGCCATGTGGTTCTTCCCAGCGAACAAACAGACTGATGTAAGCCTGAATAACGCATGTTGTTCATTCCTTTGTGGAGTGTATTGATTTCTTTTGATGGCGTACATGAAAAACAGTTTAATCTTAGTTACATGCAAATCAGGTGGTTGAGAAATGCTTCAATTCGAGGGAATTTCCCAGTGTGAGCAACAATGAACACATCAGCTCACCGCAAACAACAGCTTTTGAGATTAAAACTGGTCACAACAGCCCCACTGCTGGGCAGATTATGAATATCAAACTGCATATTCAGGAATGTGTTGATGTACTGTCAGCTACCGGCTGACTGAAAAATCCCCGCTGTCTTCCTAAATGAGAGTTTTTTGCATATATTCTTCTGTAATGGATTTTTTTCCAGGAGCTTTAACACAGGGAAGCAGTGGGAATTATTCACTGTAATGATGTCCAGGTGAATGCTGTCATCAAATTAACTCACTGCAGACAGAGGGTGAGTGTGTGCTTGTACATTCATTAATTAAATTGAGTTTTCTATATGCCTCGGTTTAAGACCGATGGTATGGTATGGTAAAATTAAACAAATAAAGCAACCACAAAGCTAATTAAGACAGTGTGGAGAATCAGACTGAGGGAAAAATTAAGTCCATCGAATCCATTCAGCTGATCTCAAAATCTGATGGGGGCACTTTAGCTTAGCTGAGCATTTTATCATTGAATTCAATTCATTCAATTCATGTTTATTTATTTAGCGCTTTTACAATGTAGATTGTGCCAAAGCAGCTTAACATAGACGTTCTAGTAAATTGAAACTGTGTCAGTCCAGTTTTCAGGGTTGAATTACAGCTTAGTTCATTTCAGTGTGGTTTAATTTACGTCCAAACACTGAAGAGCAAATCCATCGATCCAAAGCTCCACAAGACCCAATTGAATCAGATCCAAATCAGACCATTAGCATCTCACTCAAATCACCAAAAAGTTTTGATAATTTTTCTATTTTATGCTTGACTCTTCTGTAGTTGTAGAATTTATCATATTAATATAATTAATTGTGTACTAAGACCGATGGGAAATTAAATAAGTTGTCGATATTACTAGGAACTGTACTCTTATTCTAGCACAATAAACGGTCACACTTTATTTTGATGGTTTGTTGAATGTAAGTTACATTGCAACTAATTATCATTAGATTATAAGTAGACTGTTAGGTTGGGGTTAGGGTTGGGATTGGGGTTAGGGTTAGTGTAAGTTGACATGTACTTGCAAAGTTTCTTATAGTCAGTTAAATGTCTGTTGAAGGACTGTTAAATGTCAGTGTCGACAGATATTAAGCAGACAGTCTACTAATGCTCAAATGGACCATCAAAATAAAGTGTTACCCAATAAACAAGCAACTTTGTTCCTGTACAATAGCTATTAGGTGCGTTCGACTTGAACCATGGCTTCAGCCGGTGATCAACGAGATTAGCCGAGCCCAGGCAGAGGCAGAGTTGAAAACGAAGCCATCAAGCCAGACAGCCGGACACTTCGGGACTCAAAGTTGCCGCCGTCATGATGACTGATCAAATGGCGTCATCATCATTTTTTTTAAAATTTATAACAACAAAAGATTTACAGGACAAATAAAGCAGAATTCAGTCTCTACAAACTATAGTTAATTTTTAAACAATTAAGGAAATTATGAAGTAAATATACTGTATAACAAACGCATGAGAGAAATAAAGGGAAATGAGAGGGTAATATAAACATAAAAATGAATAGGCCTATTAAATACAAAGCAATAAGCACAAACTCTAGAAGTTTAAACATCACTCTTTAGGCTAATACTTCTTGTTTGAATAAGCTAAAAAGGGGTTTGCATTTATTTACATTTATAAATATAAAACTTTCCAATATATATTAATGTAAAACCCAAAACAAGGTGTTTTGATTAACTCTTAAACAATGATTAGGATTATATAGGATAATGAAAGCATTTTCAAAAAAGCACTTTAATCCAAAAAGATTGAACAAAAGGACATTCCTAAAATAATACACTTTAAGCAGAAGTTTCCCAGAAAGAGCGGGTACATCAATGTCACTTTTAAAATTTCTGCATAAATGGCTTGACAGGGAAAAAAAGGTTATGATGCAGGGTTATGATGCTCAGCTAAAAATAAAGTCAAACCAAACAGCTTTCTGTGGGTCAAAGTGCCAAAATTTGTGCTCAGAATATTCATAATAACATTATTCTTTGCTTTTGAAATGACTGGACTTCATTCATTACATGTGACCACACTTTAAACCTTTGGAAATATACCTGAGAGTTTTTATTTGTATTGTTTTACATTTATTTAATAGTAAACTATTCAGATTAAAGCTTGTCAGATTGAGCTTTATTAACAGCTTTAAATTAACAGATCTTTCTTGTTTTAGCTACGACACAATTCATTAGATCAATGGCTTGAACTCAAGTCACCCACGAGCCGCACAAGGACATGTACGCTCTAACCACTAGAAGTTATATTTGCTGTGGGAAAACAGCCATCATAGACCATTTTGCCATGTCTCAAATCAGCATCACTTTTCAAAACATTCGACGTATTTCTCATGGACACCATAAAGGCAGAGGGCAAAGGCTTCCTGACTGCAATTTGATACCTGCCATTTTGCCATCAAGCATTTTACAAAGAGTACTGGTGTCAAAGCAAGAATTATTTCCCCATTCCACCATTCTAGAATTATGTACCACCTCAAAAACAGCGTTTACCACATAATATGTACACTGCTTTCTTGGAGACACATTGCAGGCCTTCTGTTGATGTTAACACGTTATTTCATCTGTCTTGATCTGTAATAAAATGTTTTGCAGGTTCAGTTCTGCTGAGCTGAAATTCACCATTCAGTATGCTGATGTACTTCCAACTGAAACAGAATATTGATTGGATGATGGTGATTTCTTTTTGAGAATCATTCCTTCATGACAAATTATGGATAAGTATGACGTGGTTAAAAATATTGTGGCTGAATTTGTCCAACAAGAAAAGCACCGATCAACTGGTCAGGAACTGGAATTGGGTGATTTTTTTTCTGGATCATCACCGGCCTGACTAGTCATTGGCTAATTTTAGCTGGTCCATTCAACAGTGCACACAATTTTGTTGTTAAAATAGAAGAGATGTTAAAATAATTATATGCAGTGGTCCCTCATTAATCGTGGGAGTTACGTTCTAAAAATATCCCGCAATATTTGAAATCTGTGAAGCAGTCCGCTTAATTTTTTTTACAATTGTAATTTTTTTTATGTAATGCTTATTTATATAGCGCATTTATTGTGTATGGCCATACACCCAAAGTGCTTCACAATCATGAGGGGGGTCTCTCCACATCACCACCAGTGTGTAGCATCCACTTGGATGGTGCGACGGCAGCCACAGCACAACAGTCCCAGTGCGCTCACCATACACCAGCTATTGGTGGAGGGGAGAGACAGTGACACAATCAATTCGGTGGATGGGGATGATTGGGAGGGCATGATGGTTAGGGGCCGATGGAGGGAATTTTGCCAGGACATTGGGGTTACACCCCTATTCTTTACGAGAAGTGCCATGGGATTTTTAATGACCACAGAGAGTCAGGACTTTGATTTTAATGTCTCATCCGAAAGACGGCACCCACTGACAGTATGGTGTCCCCTTCACTTTTACTGGGGCATTAGGACTCACGCAGACCACAGGTTGAGCGCCCCCTGCTGGCCTCACTAACACCACTTCCAACAGCAACCTAGTTTTCCCATGTGGTCTTCCATCCAGGTACAAACTAGGCTCAGCCCTGCTGTTGTAGATGTTTTAAAGGCCCGTGCACACCGAGACATTTTTTGCTCGCGTTTTCCGTCGACGTTTAACGCCTCGCGACTAAATAAAGGGCGTCAATGTGATCGTGCACACCAACGCGCAAAACGGCAGGCGCAAAAGACAACTTTGCTCGTTTTTTTATTGTTTTGACACGCCGCATCAAAACCTTCTCCACCAATCAGATTGGCCCTTTTGTTCACGTGAATGGAGCTGCTGAAGTTACAGTAAACAGCACTTGGAGGTGCTCAAGCGCAAAACTGTCAATGTGAGCGCACACTGAAGAAGATGCCCAGAGGTGATATGAACGTGGAGCTGCTTATTTCACTGGTGAACAATAATCATTTCTTCATCGCTAGAGCTGGAGCTGCTACTTAAACCATCCATAACAACAAGCGGGTGTCAGAAGCTTAAAGTTGTGTAGAGCCATCTAACGTCAAAGAGTGATTTTGCATACTCTTCTGCTCAACCCCAATGAAAATTGCTTGGGTTTGAATCCGGAAAAACATCTTGAAAAGCGCTGACAATAAGCGCAAACGAAAAGCGTCTCGGTGTGTACGAGCCTTAAGGCTGTAAAACCCCTCACTACACTATTTTCTCAGATAGGCACTAACATTTTCACATTTCTCTCTAGTTTAAACACTTGCATAACTTCTACTGTACCTTCCTTTAGCATGTCCAGAAGTCCAACTTTTTGTGCGATGGTTAGCATCTTCCTCTGCCTTTTGAGTGCTTTTTTTAACATCATTTTCTATCATATTTTGTATGACGAGGGTCTAAAAAAGTAAACGTTTAATTTTTATTAGTTCACTCATTTTAATTTGTCCCCCACTCTCAATCATGGAGCAGTCCAGCAGTCAAATTAAGTAAAGATTTAGTTTTAAAAACATAACTAAAAATGTAAAATATTTAATTAAAACATAATTAAAACTATTAAAAATCTCACAGAGGAGATCGATTGACAATGGTCTACAGCCAATCAGGACGCAGAACATAATGTGCTAATCAGGACGCAGAACACCATGTGATGTAAAAAAAAAACATGTCGAAATTCACAACATCTGTTGAAGACACATTGAAACAATTTATTTTAGTATTACAGTGCAGCCCCAAAATTAAATAATAAGTTTACTACTTTTACTATCTTCAAACCACTAGGCTTTCTCATTCGTCAACAACATTTATTTTTCACGCTTACACTTACAGCCACATAGAGTATAACGTCATCTGCAGTGGAACTTTTTCCCCAACAAAAACGTTTGGCAAACAAACTTAATCATAACAGCCAATTTACTTCTGCCTAAATACACAATTCAGATTCAGAGTAACATTAGGTGGTACTTTTCTGACAACGTGTGACCAGATTTGTTTAATCTCGAGCCCTGTCACACACGTAGCTTACATGGAGACCCCATGTATGATAAAAGTCTGATGGAGAACGCTTGTAAAAATCGAAATCAGCAATCTAACGTTACGTTTACACTGTCAGGTCTTGATGCCTAGTTCTGATTTGTTGCCTATATCTGATTTTTTCCCTGTCCATTTACATGCTCTTTTAATTGTGACCCAAAACCGTTTCATGTGTTTACACTTGTCATACAATTTACGACATTGCGCAATGCGTAAGGCGGGTTTTAGCATCTGCGGCACACTAGCCACGATGGAAGAAATTGTCTTGCCTTTAGCTCTGCGAAATACGCGAAGTTCGCCCAACTTTAAAATGATTTTGAGGTGGAGGAGGAGGGAAAGGGCCATCATTGGAGTTTGCGCCTATGGTTTACACAGTATATGGTGTCCTCCACCATTCAGAGGAATTTGTGAGTACAAGAGAGATCTCAGTTCTGGTGGGAGCAAATTGTGGCAATTGACTACATTCCTTCTCCATGTATTCTCTGTTGTTGTTGTTTACCGCGTCGGCGCCTCCACAACACGCTCTTCCTTCTACGTCATTAAACCGTGGAGAAGTACCACATTGTTGCAAGTTTAATGATGTACGAAATGTAATGCCTCAATAAATCCGATCTGCCTGTTTACATGATAGTCGTATTGGCACATGTCCGATTTATAGCTGATTTATTTCCACATATGAAAGAGGCATGAAACCGATCTCTGAATATGCAAATGCATGCATTTTTTTCGTGTTTACACGGTCATAGAACAGATTTGATCTATGTCACATATGAGCAAAAAAAAAAAACAGAATTGGGTCAAAATTAACTGGCAGTGTAAACGGGGCCTTAGTCATCAACAGAGAAGGATCACCACTTCAAAAGCGGAAGGGGTGAGACTTTGATTGTAGATTACCAACATTATTTTGATTCAAGGTGGATTAACTTGCACTGATTAATTGTTGATCAGTTCAACTGTAAACATTGCAAATTTTGATTTTACACGGATTTTAAACCATCAATCCAGGATGAGCCACTGCACCAGAACGTCTAGCAGGCTCTCATCCATGCAGCACAGCTACCTCCCCTGTCAGAGCCTCCTTTAATATGAGCATAATTAAATTTGCGTGGATATTTCTGCACGCTCCCCGCCTAATGCAGCCAGAAAGGTGGAGGATGACTGAAGCTGGGATTCGACTTCTCATTAAAGACGAAATCCCCCCTCCTTTTTGTGAAAATGTATTTTTGATGTTTAGGAGCACGTCTCCCCGAACTGCACACTAAGCACTTTAGACCACTGATGAAAACACTCTCTCTCCCTCTCTCTCTCTCTGCAGTCCTAGATATTAAATCTATATTTAAATACATGCGGTGGGTGCCCGCGATTGTCGGCGATGGGACTCGCTCACCATATTAATGGTCTTAATTTAATCATCCCCAGATCTTGGAAATTAGAAAGTGTCAACATGAAAGAATAAATAATGGGAGAAAAAGTGCGGGGACTCATTTCGAGACTTTTCAAAAGGGGGTGTGGTAGGCGCATTAACAATTCTAATTAGTTTTGCCCAGGGTAATGCTGTCTTTAACTTCATCAAAACCAAAAAAACTGTCACATGTTCGCCTCATCCCCTGAATCTGCTGATGTTCATTTAACCTGGAGTTAATTGAAATAGCACACGGTATTCCTAGAGGGACTAAGGCAGATGGGGAGACACATTCAGAGGACAATAAAGCTTTGAATTATCAGAATTTAATTCATTTTTTAAAGCTAACCTTGCATACTGAATATTTGATCTTTAACGGTTGAGTCCTGTTTGTGACGCCACCTTTCATAAGACAGGATGTCATTGTAATGGCAATATAGTGTCCTCTGCCAAACCACTCTCCTTGCCTCTTGTCATGGGGCTCAATGGCATCGGCACACGGTTTGGCCGCTGATGGCACACAATCCGCGAACCTGACAGAGCATGGACAGACGCGGGTGGAGAGCGAGATGGATGTTGAGTGGGCAGGGCCTCAGATGTGCTTCTGGGGCCCCAAGGGTCTGCTAGGAAATGAGATCCCCATCAGTCTATGACTCTGCAGATGCTCCTCGCATCTCCAGCCTTCATGCTTCATTATGTAGCAGTATGACACGTAATAGTCACATTTGCCCTCAGTGAGGAGGACTCATAATTATTTGTAGATTGAGGTAAGTATTTTCAAGTATTGCTGAGGGGTTCAACCTTCTGAGTCACATTTAAATAGGATGATTAGGAGGTGAAATGCGAGCAAGACCTTTTTTAATAACTACTAAAAAACCTTGTTGTTGTGATTGCCTGAAATGTACTATATACAAATTGTAACTTACAGTCATATATTGAGTATTAGTAACTGATATATTTAATATATGATACTGCTCTAATTACGTTTGGCATAAATATAGGTCAGTGGCAAAGATTTTAATATGAAGTCAGTAGTCAATTGAAGTTATTGATAAGGATGACCATAAAATCACAATTTTAAGAATTTAATATTGATATATGAATAATCATGTCGCAATGAAGGTCAAAATATGGCCGAAAAATCAACTTTGACATCAAACATTGCTATTGCATATATATATATATATATATATATATATATATATATATATATATATATATATATATATATATATATATATATATATATATATATATTTATATACTGTATAGTTGAAGTCAGAATTATTAGCCCCCCTTTGAATTATTTTTCCTTTTTTAAATATTTCCCAAATGATGTTTAACAGAACAAGGAATTTTTCACAGTATGTCTGATAATATTTTTTCTTCTGGAGAAAGTCTTATTTGTTTTTTTTCGGCTAGAATAAAAGCAGTTTTTAATTTTTTTAAAACCATTTTAAGGACAAAATTATTAGCCCCTTTGAGCTATTTTTTTTCTCGATAGTCTACAGAACAAACCATCATTATACAATAACTTGCCTAATTACCCTAACCTGCCTAGTTAACCTAATTAACCCAGTTAAGCCTTTAAATGTCACTTTAAGCTGTATAGAAGTGTCATCATGACAAAGATAAAATAAACCAGTTATTAGAAATGAGTTATTAAAACTATCATGTTTAGAAATGTGTTGAAAAAATCTTCTCTCCGTTAAACAGAAATTGGGGGAAAAAATAAACAGGGGGGCTAATAATTCAGGGGGGCTTATAATTCTGACTTCAACTCTCTCTCTCTATATATATATATATATATATATACACAGGGGTTGGAAAATAAAAGTTAAATGCCTGGATTTCATTAGTATGGTGCAGGGTCTCCTTTTGTGGCCAATACAGTATCAATTTGTTTTGGGAATGAGTAATACAAGTCCTGCACAATGGCCAGAGGGATTTTGAGCCATTCTTCTTGTAGAATAGTGGCCAGGTCACTACGTGAGCTGGATGCTCACTCCTCCAAAACACCCCAAAGTGGCTCAATAATATTTTGATCAGGTGACTCGGCAGCCCATGGGAGATGTTCAACTTCACTTTCATGTTCATCAAACCACTCTGTCACCAGTCTTGCTGTGTGTACTGATGCATTATCATCCTGATACATGGCACCGCCTCCAGGATACAATGTTTGAACCATTGGGTGCACATGGTCTTCCAGACCGGTAGTCCTTGGCAATGGCGTGTCCATCTAGCATAAGTATTGGGGCTAGGGAATGCCATGATATTACAGCCCAAACCATCACTGTTCCACCCCCATGCTTCCCTCTGGGCAGACAACAGTCTGGGTGGTACGCTTCTTTGGGGCTTTTCCACACTGTAACTTTCCCAGACATGGGAAAGACAGTGAAGGAGAACTATACATCAGAGATATTTCATATAGTCCACAATTTCACTGCTGGCAACATTGAAACCGACATTTGGCATTGGCATTAATGACCAAAGGTTTAGTTATAGCAGCATTACAATTCCAATTGAATTACAATTAACCTTAAAGTTTACTAATCAGTACAATAATCATAATGACAATCATGTACAGTAATAAGTACAGTACAAGTACAAAATTATTTTGACCTAAAATAATTTCAATATTTTAGGAGCCTTTTCCTGTTGAATATAATGTTTTAATTAAATTTTGTTATGTTGTGTTACATATGTGCAGGTATATAATTTTACTCTATATATAAGTCAACTTTTACACCCAACAACTGTATAATTTTCCATCACCATTTCTTTTATTATTATCCTTTAGGAGCGTAATCAAAACACTACATGCAAGCAACTCAAATTTGAAAGCATCCATAACAACATAGATGGACACCAGATCCCTAGAGCTTCCTACATGATATATCCAGGCTGTTGTGAATGTTCTGGGCGTCGTGAGTTTGTGATCAGTTCAGAGCAGCTGCAGAGCAGAAATGTGGTTTGACTCTATAAAGTGGCAGCAGTAAAGCATGCCTGCTGCTCTGAGCTCATAGAGTGAGGTCACCCTTACACACATACGCATTCACACACACTTTAAGTCCAACGATTGATAGCTGGTGTCTTCTCCAGGCAACATCAGTGCACATCCCATTGAGCCGAGATGTAATTTTATCTATCGCCAGAAGCAATTCTTCCCCCTCAAAATATCTAATTACTGTGTAATTTGCTGCCATTTTGATATGAAATCCAAAAATGATGATGCTTAAGAGTAATGAGACATTAATTCAGAATCACTCCAGATAGACGTTTCGGGTGCTTTTCTTCGTGATAAGCCATGCAGTCGGGGATATTATGCAGCCTTAATGTAGATCTGCTTATTACAGTAATTTGTATGGGCAGCCTGTGTTTCATCTCCTCTTTTTTTTGTCTCTTTGTTTCTCATTAACATTTTCAAAATGATTTGTTGGTTGTCTGGATTGTCCCCTTTTTTTTTTCTTCCACACTCTCCTCCTTTTCCCAAACAACCAAGCCGAATTGTTATTACAACAAAGAAGTAGTGTTAGCACATCTGTGGAACTAAGAAAAGTATGTAAACACACAAACAGGGAAATTAAGTTCAAGAGCGTGAAAAATGCAGGGGAGCTTTTGCATCTCATTATAGAGTCTCATTATATAAAAAAAGTATTCTTCTTCTTCTTCTTCTTCTTCTTCTTCTTCTTCCACTACTACTACTACTACTACTACTACTACTACTACTACTACTACTACTACTACTATTAGTAGTAGTAGTAGTAGTAGTAGTAGTAGTACTAGTAGTCATATATGTTTCTAAACAAAAATATTAATAATAATATTAAGCTACAAACACATTTTCCAGTGGTCCTAAAATATTTAGTTTTAAAAATATATAAGTTTTAATCAAATAGAGTGAAATTAGGTGAGATAAAACCATCATTGAAATATTGGCTGTAAAAAATATTAGCATGTCCAACTGGGATAGAAAACAAAATTACAAATCACTAAATTATTCATCAAAAAATAATACCCTGCATTTTTTTTTTTAATAAATTAAAACAAAACATAATAATAATAATAATAATAATAATAATAATAATAATAATAAAAACATAAAGGTATAAACAAAATAATAATAAAAAATAAAAAATAAATAGTTTAATCATAACAACAACAACAACAACAACAACAACAATAATAATAATAATACCATATAAATGTGTAAACCAAATAATAATAAAGAACAAAAAAAACTATCATGTTTAATGATAAAACAACAACAACAACAAAAACAACAACAACAACAACAACAATAATAATAATAATAATAATAATAATAATAATAATAATAATAATAAATAACCACAACCACAATAATAATAATAATAATAATAATAATAATAATAATAATAATAATAATAATAATAACAACAACATGCAAAGGTATAAATCAATAAAATAAAAAACTAAAATGTTTAACGATAAAACAACAACAACAACAACAACAATAATAAATAACCACAACTACAATAATATTAATAATAATAATAATAATAATAATAATAATAATAATAATAACATATAAAGGTGTAAATCAAATAATAATAAAGTATAAAAAACTAAAATGCTTAATGATGACAACAACAACATTAACAACAATAATAATAATAATAATAATAATAATAATAATAATAATAATAATAACATTAAAGTATAAACAAAATAATATTTTAGCATACAAAACAAAAATGTTTGTTATTATTATTATTACTATTAATAATAATAATAATAATAATAATAATAATAATAATAGCAATAAAGTTTAAAAAGCAGGAAGTAAAAAGAGGGGGAATAAAACACACATTGCTACAGTCAGCAAGTTTAAATTGTAGAATTACCACAGCTGCCCTTCGTGGTAACAGCCCAGTGATTTTGGTCATCTTGCTGCCTGGTAACAAGCCTTAAGATTGATAAAGAAAGCTCACTTTAAGACTGCGTTCTGTAAAAAAATCGATATGACAGAGCCGACGTGATGATTTGAGATTGACGAGCTAAAGCTGCCGCTGGTCTAGCAAAGCAAGCCTGGATTCAATCTGAGAAGTATAACAGGGTCTGTCTCGAAGATACAGCACACCACCACTGCCTTCAGCATTTACTCACATGCTGCTGCTCGGCCCATGTCGGTTGCTGTTTGGATCAAACCAGGAGAGTTGTTGTCTCCTGATGTTTATGCTCCATTCACTGGTTAGTATCTATCATGAAATAAATGTCCTTAGCAAATGCAGATTTGAAGCACATCTGTACATTCACAATCCTTAAGTTACACAACCATGCTGTCCATGGTATAACTATAAGGACCTTAAATAAAACAGTTAATCTTGGGTGAATCTAGATGAAAGCCTGGGTAGATGGAATCCTGGGTTATGTCGTTTCACATTGCTGTACACACTGTACACTTTTGGCACTACAAAAGCTGTGCCAATGGAGTTTCATAACCCTAGGTAACACTTCTTAATTAATAATGTGAAACACACATGTAACGGAGGCCAGCAAGCAAAGTTCTATGCAGGTAAACTCACTCCTCTGACCTCAAAAGGTGCTCTAGCGACAGAAGCTAGAGACGATGGTCTTTAGCCTACTTGTTAGAGCAACCGACTCCCATGTGAAGAATCACCGGTTCGATCCCAGCTTAGAATGGTATGAGTACAAAAGGACCGTTGGATTACACTTGGCGGCTCGTCCGGGATGAGAGTGAGGTTTAGGGTAGTGCGTGTAATGGAGGCCAGCTAGCGAAGTGCTATGTAGGTAAACCTCACTCCTCTGACCTCAAAAGGTGCTCTAGCTACATACGCTGGTGGCCATGGTCTTTAGCCTCATTGTTAGAGCAACTGACTCTCATGCGAAGAATCGCTGGTTCAATCCTAGCTTAGAATGGGATGGGTGAAATAGGCCTGGTGGGTTACACTTTGGGGCTCGTCCAGGATGGGAGTGAGGGATTAGGAGGGTGAGTGTATCGAAGGCCAGCTAGCGAAGTGCTATGCAGGTAAACCTCACTCCTCTGACCTATAAAGGTGCTCTAGCAACATACGCTAGTGGCCATATTCTTTAGCCTTCTTGCTTATGCAACCTACTCTCATATGAAGAATCGCTGGTTCAATCCTAGCTCAGAATGGGATGGGTGCAATAGGACTGGAGGGTTACACTTTGGGGCTCGTCCAGGATGGGAGTGAGGGATTAGGAGGGTGAGTGTATCGAAGGCCAGCTAGCGAAGTGCTATGCAGGTAAACCTCACTCCTCTGACCTATAAAGGTGCTCTAGCAACATACGCTTGTGGCCATAGTCTTTAGCCTTCTTGCTTATGCAACCTACTCTCATGTGAAGAATCGCTGGTTCAATCCTAGCTCAGAATGGGATGGGTGCAATAGGACTGGAGGGTTACACTTTGGGGCTCGTCCGGGATGGGAGTGAGGTTTAGGAGGGTGAGTGTAACGAAGGCCAGCTAGCAAAGTGCTATGCAGGTAAACCTCACTCCTCTGACCTAAAAAGGTGCTCTAGTGACAGACGGTAGAGGCCATGGGCTTTAGCCTCCTTGTTAGAGCAACCAACTTCCATACAAAGAATCGCTGGTTCGATCCCAGCTCAGATTTTGGGTGCAGTAGGACTGGTGGGTTACACACAGTATCCACAATAAAAAACTGTAGTTAAAGTGTAAATTTCCTTCAAAACTATACATTTTAGAACTAAACAGTAGCTAGCTGTTGGCGAGAAAACAAATTAGCCATTGAACTGCTTTGTTTTCAGATTAACATATTCTGTGCTTCTGATGATTTAACTGGCCAAAAATGTTGGCTTACTCTTAATCACAAAACCATTTCTGAAAAAGGCAAAAAAATACAGCACATATGACTCTTAAACTTTCCTAATTGAGTAAGATAACCGTAAAATTAAGAGTTGGATTAGTTCACCACAAAAAGGAAAATACTCAATGTTCCAATCGCCTGAGATCTTTGTTCATATTCAGGAGACAAATTAAATATATTCTAGATGAAATCACCAGGAGTGGCAACGCGGTGGCACAGTAAGTAGTGCTGTTGCCTCACAGCAAGAAGGTCGCTGGTTCGAGCCACTGCTGGGTCAGTTGGCATTTCTGTGTGGAGTTTGCATGTTCTCCCCGTGTTGGCGTGGGTTTTCTCCAGGTGCTCTGGTTTCCCCCACATGTCCAAAGACATGTGGTACAGGTGAATTGGGTAAGCTAAAATTATCCATAGTGTATGTGTGTGAATGAAAGTGTATGGGTGTTCCCCAGTGATGGGTTGCAGCTGGAAGGGCATCCGCTGAGAAAAACATATGCTGGATGAGTTGGCGGTTCATTCCGCTGTGTCGACCCCAGATTAATAAAGGGACTAAGTCGAAAAGAAAATAAATGAATGAATGAAATCCAGGAGCTCTCTCATCTTTCATAGACAGCAAGGGTCCAGAGACATTCTTGAAAAGGGACCAAAAATGTCAAAATATTTCATGTGACTTTTGTAACTGCAATCAAATGAAGCAGAACACTTTTTTGTGGTCATTTCCCCAGAATCAGGTGTGTGGATTTTCTATGGAGAGTACACCATTAGAGTCAGTATAGTGTAACATGCAGGCTTCATTTGTTCATAATAAGCGTGCACCCTGACCTGATGCAGAAGACCAAGGTGTTCAAAAGGTAGGTAAACTAAAGTGTTTTAGAAGATTTGTATGAATAAAGTTGAACCACTAAAGTCACGTGGAATGTTTTGACAACGTTTTTGGCCCTTTTTCTCAACTTTGAACGTCTTGAGACCATAAGTGTCTATGGAAGATGATTTCATATACTGTAACATACCTTAATTTGTGTTGTGAAGATGAAAGAAAGGTCTCAGGGGATTGGAATGACATTTTTGGGTAAACTGACTTTTGTTGTAGAATGCATTAAACTCTTATTAACAGCAACTCTATTAAATATTAAACAAGGTGAGACCTAATGAAATTAGGTAAACGTATTGCATGTGGCCAAAAGAAGCACAATCTTATTGGAGTTCGGCTTTGGAGATCACACAGTGAGCCCATAAGCTGAGAGAGGTAGAAACCCCACACCTATGAGCCATAAGTGGAGCTGCTGATGGGCAGGAATTTGGACCCTGTGAACCTAGCCATAAAACTAGCGACAGGAGAGGAGGAAGAAAAGGAGAAAGAATAGGAATTGGCAGCTTGGTGTGAACAGGCTCTGTGTATCACTGTGACCCGTGCTGACACCACTGTCATCACGTCTACCGTGAGGCTAGAGGAATAGCGGGGTTGAGTGAAGGGAGGGGGATGTTTTCCACAGTAGCCAAGCAGGAGGGATGGTTCAAGGCAAATCAGCAGGGGTGTAGAGGAGACTTGGATGAACATGGATGAATGTATGATTTGGTGGAACAGTTTTAGAATGCATAGATGTTGTTGCCTGGTGGCCTGTCGGAGCCACCTGTCAAGAGTTTATGTAAATCAGTGTGCCATAATTTACAATTCTGTGCTACAGTACTTCAGGGAATTGTCTTATGTTTATTTTAGATCATAATAAAATGTTCCTGTAGATTACTCTGAGCAACTGTGTGTTTCTTTGTAGCTAAACACATTTTAGTACTGTATACAAATGGTCTGAGCAGTTATGGACGAACAGTGAAGACTCCCTTACTACCTCATTACACACAAAGGCTCTTCAAGACTATAGTAACTGTTGAAGTCAAGCAGAGAGAGAGAGAGAGAGAGAGAGAGAGAGAGAGAGAGAGAGAGAGAGAGAGAGAGAGAGAGAGAGAGAGAGAGAGAGAGAGAGAGAGAGAGAGAGAAGAAAAAATCTGTGACCACACTGCATTGCTGATCGCATAAAATAAGGGGGCTTGAGAAATAGCACCAGGGATGTCCAATCCTACTCCTGAAGGGTGACCTTCCTGCAAAATGTAAGTTTTCAACCCTTCTCTTGGAGACCCAATATCTTGTAGAGTTTATACCCAACCCTAAACATCTGAAGCAACTAGCCAAGCGTTCCAGGATTATTTCAATATAGGAGGGGCAGGTGTACCCATATAGGTCATAGCCAAACTTTGCAAGACAGTGGGTCCCAGGAGCAGGGTTAAAGAACAATGCTGCCAAATTTACCACCTTCTCCAACATAGCTGCCTTCTTGAAGACAGTAATTAGCAAGATCAGGTGTGTTTGTAGTTGGAAATACACTACCTATAATGGACAGTGACTGTCCAGGAGTAGGATTATCTAGAACAGGATGTTTCTAGTGATTCCGAAAGCCTTGATTAGCTTGTAATTAAAAATGGGAATGAAATTGGCAACAGGGGTGTTCAAACCTGTTCCTGGAACCCATTCCACTGTCCTCCAGAGTTTAGTTCCAACCCTAATTAAACCAACGTCCCCTTAGCTGTCAAACTCAAAGTTCCTGGAGGGCCGAAGCTCTGCACAGTTTAGTTTCAACCCCAATTAAACACACCTGATCAAACTAATTGAGTCCTCCAGTTGTGTTTGAAACTTACAGGTAAGTGTGTTGAAGTAGGGTTGCAACTAAACTATGCATGGCTGCGGCCCTCCAGGAATTGAGTTTGACACCCCAGCTTTAAGGCAAGTTATTTAACTCGGCAACCATCTCTGAAATGCCTCTGTTTGAATGAGGAAACATCAAGTTCTCCAAAATTGTTTGCTAAGCTTACGATTATAATTCTTATTAGGAATCACCAAAAAAATGAAACAACAATTGCCTCTTTAGTTTTAATTTCTAAACAGTTAAATCACACAAAATCTGCAGAAACTCACATTTGGTTCGAGCCCCTCCCCCGGAGAATAGTCAGTCTATAGCGATCAGCGATTGGCTCCTGTACTAGAAGATGGGGCTTCATTCGCCATATTGACCGTTACACTTTTTTAAAAAACTATACGAGTGACTTGTGTATTCCATAAGGGGGTCACACACCGCATGCACCGCTCTGTGACGCGCCACGCAGTGCCATGTATTTCAGAATTCTAAACATAGATTTCTATAAGAGTCCACACACCGGCGCCGCAAGTTGGCAGCTGTCCACGGCGCCCAGCTTTGACTGAGGACAGTGTTTATATTTCTGCCGCGCCACAGAGCGACATCTGAATAATTTCATTTGAAATAACATGTGAATGCACGCGTCTGGTGTGCGATGCTTCCAACTGTCATGTGAGCGCCATGATGTGGTGCATCTGGTGTGCAACCCACTATAGTCTTTGATTAAACACACCTGAAACAGCTAATCACTAAAAACTAAAGCCGCAGTCAAAATAGAGTTTGAGCATGTGGATTTCATAAAATTCAAAAGTCATATGCCACTGCGAAAAGGGGTAGGATTAAACAAGATGATTAGACATTTTAAAAAAATGTGAGCGATTGCTACATGTTTTAAATTTCTGTACAGAGAGGTCATGTTTTGATCTTCTATTGATCTCACGTAATCACAATTTCACAGGTCAGAGTTCACCAAGTTTGAACTTTAAAGCGCAGTGACATGCAAAACTTGTCACACAAGCTTGCGTTTCTGGTCTGCCACATTCGCATGCGTATGAATGGAAGTTTGTAGGGCGAAAAATGCAGTGTGACCATGGCTTAAGGCTGCATGATTAATTGAAGATGATTGTGTGTGAACTTTGTATGTAAAGCCAGTTCTCTGTGTTGCTGCTACATTTGAAAGCATGTGAAAACAAATGTACACATTTAATAACATTTTTACTCCCAACTCATTTCTTCATTCAAGATTGATTTTGAAATAATTTCTTCTTTCATATGATTTCATAGTTGTGTGATTATAAGTCACGCTGAGTCTATGCAAGCAGTTTTTTCATCAACTGTTTATTCATCAACTGTTATAGGGAGCTAGAGTCTGCAAAATGTCAGCCCTTTAGGAGCAGAGTTTAGACTCTGCTTTTCCTCCAGAAGTAGTTTGGACACCCCTGTCCTTGAGTTATATACAGTTGAAGTCAAAATGATTAGTCCTCCTGTGATCATCATTTCCCAAATGGTGTTCATAATTCTAATAATGCTAAAAATTCTGACTTAACCTGTATATATTGTATACATAAGAAAAAATATTATAGGAAATAATGTGACAATTTCTTTAATCTATTTAATATCGCTTGAGAAATGTTTGAAAAAGCACACTATTTTCTATTATACATTTGTTTGTTTTTTTGTTTAGTTTGGCTGATGTATGTAAGATTGACACCCAGTGGTTGAACTAAGCATTGCACAATAGATAGGGGTGTGACGAGACGCTTACCCCACGAGACGAGACACGAGATTGGGTTCACGAGAATGAGACGAGAGGAGATTTTTACACTATTTTTAATAAATCTTCAATAATGAAATACATGAATGGAAAATATTTTATTCAACTGAAAAAAATGCTTTTTTAAATCAACTTGTAATGAATGTTATTTTAGATTTATTTTAATGAATTCTATGCAGTAAAGGACATGCAAACACTGCTAAATATTTGCTAATATATGATTGGAAAATAGATTTTTATTCAACTGAAAAATGAAAAAAAATAAATAAATCACAAAATGCAAAATAATTTAGGTGTTTTTTTAAAAATCGACTTGTAATGAATGTTATTTGACATTTATTTTAATAAATTATGCCATAAATGACATGCAAACACTGCTAAATATTTTGCTTTAAACTCAACTGGCTTCTCCCCTGTACAGTTTCACATGAGAATCGAACTCTTTTCCGCAAATTTAACTTTTTTTTTTTTATGTATGTAATCATGTCATTTTTGGTTTCTAATTTTTCAGCAGTTTTACTTTCATTTGGCATCAGCTTCCATGTTTTTTTCTGGACAGCATAAACGTGTGTTTGGTGATGATGATGATGACGACGGGTGTGTGTGTCTCTAGGAGTTCATTGTGTGTGTGCGGCGCGCGCACTCGGAGGGGAAGTGTGTCTTGTGGTCCTTTACTGACTCGATGGGTGCAGAAAATAGTGTCAAACAGCCGAGTGTGTGTGTATGGCTTATCCTGTCGCAAAATGCAGCTAAAAGTCCTACACAACGATAATAGTTTGATTACCTTGTTTACATGTCTGTACTGCACTTCAATAATACGACTGAAATAGGAATACTCCACATGTCCAACTCGATTTGTGTTTACGACGATTGTGCCTTTAAGCTTATCTAAAGTGCTATTCCATCGCATGTTATGAGCCGTGGTTAATGTGTGTGGCTGTTGTAGCAGCCTCTGCTTTTGGACGCGGCAACCCTTGAACTCCGAGTGGTTACGTCACACTTACCCGCCCAAACAAACGAGTGATGCGCAACTCCGAGGCCAGCCTGCATTGCCAGGTGTGTGCAAAGCACTTGATGTGTGGTTCAAATCCAATCCGGTGTCCAATATTCAGTGCTAAATTCACCCTCACGCTCCATCATAACATCACAAGACAACTTTTCACCTCGATGAGAAATCTCGTCGCGATTTAGTCTCGCGAGATCTCGTAGCCCGAGATCTTGTCACATCCTTAACTATAGATTCAAAACACTTTTGTGTGCCTGATTATCAAGCTTATACTATAACTACATACAACGACACATGATAGTCGGTATATTTTCCATGTAAAAAAAGTTTTTGTCCAAACCATCACCCAAAATTTCTATTTTAAAAACAGTTTATTTATTGTGGTAAATGCTTGTTAAGTTAAATACTAGTGTATTACAAAAAAAATAAGTAAATTGGAATGTACTGTCATCATGGCAAAGACAAAATAAATTAGTTATTAGAAATTAGTTGTTTAAACTATTATATTTAAATTGTGTTTAAAAAAATACAGATACTATTAATTTTGTCTTTAATTGTATCTGTCATTGATGGGAACTTGTGATTGGACCACCTGAGACATACCAGGTATAAGCAATGACCTCCTTTAAAACATTCCGTCCTTCCAGTTCAAAATGTTAACTCCACCAACCTATGGTCTTTCTTTCAGACGTCCCCTCTAGAGTGGCGCTGCTTCTATGTTGCCCAACAAGGTTAAATGGAGAGGAATCTTCACCATCAATCCACAACTGTCACTTGGATGTGAGCAGAGACCTCTTAACTATGGAGAAACAAAGAGAAAAAAATGTCCAGTTGACTAGAATGATGTATTACAACACATGCTATAAAGTGAAATCCTAGACAAATCCGACTCTACAAGCCTGCTTGCGATGTCTGACATTCTGGTTCTCTGACAAACAGATATCAATGTCAGCGACCCCAGTGGCCATTAGTTCTCATTCATTCAGTCCATTGAGGGCACAGTAATCCCACTCAGAGTCACTCACGGCTCCAGCACAGCACTCGTATCAGTTGCGTAATCTATCAATTGATTAGCCTTCCATCACAGTGCCTGCAGTCATCCAGTGAAATGAAGTTCACTGTCTTCCCACCACTCTAAACAACGATGAGGTAATCAGTCTAATCGGATCTCTATGTCCTCTCATTCCACGGCTCTGGACAATCTTTGCTGAAAGGTAATATCACCTGTCATTTTCAAATGTCTGAGCTATTAGTTCTATCATCCAACAGTAGATCAAGCTCCTGGTTGCTGCATTTACTCATTACATACATGCTTAGATGATGTATTTCACCGTAAAAGAACACTCCACTTTTTTTTTTCTTTGAAAATAGGCTTATTTAAAACTCCCCTAGAGCTAAACAGTTGACTTTTACCACTTTTTTAATCCATTCAGCCAATCTCCGGGTCTGGAAGTAGCACTTTTAGCAAAGTCCCCTTATGGCAAGTCATTTCACTCGACGGCCATCTTTGAAATGCCTCTTGAGCAGTATGCTCAGGCATTCTGTCTGAATGAGGAAACATCAAATTGTCCAAAACTGTTTGCCAAGCTTAAGATTACATTTAATATTAGGAATCACCATTAAAACAAAACAACAACTGTCTCGTTTATTTCTGAACGTCTGAATCAAACAAAATTAGCATATTTTCAGGCTGCCCGAGTTAATGCGCATGCATACTCAAAAGGAAAGAGATCACAACACCAACCACATTTATGTTCATTCTACACATTATCATCCTCTGAATAATGCTTCGTCTGATCTTGCGCATCTACAGTATATTTGAAATAACAAACCTCTTGTGCTGATGATAATAACGTGCGCTTAATTATTGACCTGCTTTTGAAACCCGATCCTGTCAGAAACTGACAAACGCAAGAGTGACGCGGGAAAAAACAAAGGAGAAGCCGGGAAAAACAAAGGAGCAAATAATTTTTTCAGCAAACATGAACAAACTGCCGTGTTAAATATTATCATCACCTTTTGGACTATTATGAACTCGGAATGACGGAATTACTCTCTAACAAGAGGTTACATGTGCTGGTGAAGATTAAAGACACAGATGAGGGCCCCGTTTCACTAAGGAGTTTAAGTGAAAACTCGGAGTATGTTAACCCTGAAATAAGAGAAACTGGGTTTTCCGTTTCAAAATGGCAGGTTTGTCAAACTGGAGAAAGCAGGGTAAGTCAACCCTGTTTCTGAAAGAGAGGTAAGTTTAACTCAGAGTCAGTTACCGTGGTAACTTACTCTGTGAACCTAACCTGGTCAAGATCAGGTTTTATTCTCTAAACTCTGAGTTTCTGTCGGTTTCCTCCCCTTTTTTAAAGATGAAGCGGTATTTCTCGCCTTAGCCTTATGTTTCCACCCACCTATTTTATGTGCATTTTGGACATGTGCATAAATATCGGTTGATGGAAACGCCAAGATGCACATAACTTTTGAAAATATGCATAAAAAACATATGCGCATAACTGAGTAGGATAAACTTTTTATTCGATAAGTAAAGATGCACATAAACTGCAATGGAAACTTTTACTGAACAAATTCCAGTATACGCATTAAAAAAGGTTTGTTATAAGAGATCATGTGATGATGAAAATGTGTGTGAATGGACAAACCAGCTGGCTGAGCACACTGTAAAACATCTGAAATGTTGTTTTAGTCATTCTAAAATGCCTTAACCGTTTCAGTATTATTATATTATTAATTACCTTCAGAGAGTCTGCAGCGTGTCAAGAGCGTCTGTTCTCCGCGTCTCATGGCTTCAAACGCCACCACGCGTTCATTGTGTGTCGGCATTGTCTTCTGAGGCGCAAGTCATTTATTAAATAAAGAACAGATTCACGCAGCTTCTCCTACTGCAGTAAATTGTGCTTTTACTGTTGATATTTGGCGCTAGTTAATCAGCAAGTGACAATTTTGTTCTCTTTGATTCGTTGGATGGAAACGCTGCTTTACTCGCACATCTTTTACGTGGTATTCCAGTTTTGCGCATAATAATTTAATTCGCATTTTTGGATGGAAACATAGCTAATACATTTCAGTCACACAAAGAACAAAGTAACGTACGAGGAAAGCTTGTCCTTTTTGAATAATTAATTAGCTTAAATTCACTGACCTTTCACAGGCACATGTAACGTTACTAACTAGATTAATGGGATTATTACTCCTTCTAAAAACAATTTTTTTAGTTCCCCTTCGGAAGGGGAACTTCAATGCTATGTGAAAACTTCCACTATGGGGATTTCATTCAGAAAGCCAATCATCTGAAAGAGTATGTAAACGGGCCAATGAAATGCCAATGAGTTGGCAGCTTCAGCTTGCGCACCTGATGCTCGTTGCAATTAACTTGCTATAAGAGTACATGTGCGAGCAAAGCCAAAGCATCATTTTCACTTCAGAGACTTCAACAGCCTTCTGAGAGAGTCGATGAGGGTTCCTCCAGCTGAGTTTCAGACAGAGAGTGAACGAGAGCGATCTCCCGGTCCAGAGTGTGTGACACGCAGCGGCAGATGGTCGAGCTGGGTTTCTCCCTTGCCTGGCGTCCTTTGGGTCCGGTCCTCCAGAGCGGTATGTATTGTTGCGAATTTCCTAAAAGAGCAACACGGTCGTGCAGCGCGTCTTTTTCAAGACGTCGCTCCGACTGTGCGTTTCTGGATGCGGTGGTTTCCTGTCCTCGGATGATGGGCACGAGCACTGCGTTTCATGTCTGGGGGTCCAGCATGTTAATGCGGTGCTCGTGGGCAGTGCATGCCATCACTGCGGTGGCATGTCTGTTGCGCAGTTAAGATCGCGGCTCGCTCTTGCAAAAGAGCCACCCACCCCAGTTGTCCCCCGCTCCGCGGTGGGCACTCGGGCAGATCTGAGGGTTACAGTGGGAGTAAATCTGCCGCCCTCGGGCTTGTGGACCTCTCACTCCTCCACGCGCTCCATCCAAGCTTTGAGTGAGAGAAGCGCTCCATCCTCGGATGGCCGCCCTCTCACTTGATGACACCGAGGCTCAGATGTCCACCGCTGCATCGGAGGTTGGGCTGTCATGGTCTGATGAAGGATCCCCCCCTCCGTTCCCTCCCATCGGGAGCGAGCGCGGCGGCGGCCGACCTTGAAACAGACATGATAACCGTGCTTTCCCGGGCTGTTTCGGTCGTGGGTCTGGAGATGGTTTATCCCCCAGCCCCGCGGCCGGACCGACTAGATGGGTGTATGTGGAGGATTAAAGGCAATACCTTCTAGCCTCCCATCCCTCTCTTCCCGGAAGTGCACAGTGGGCTCACGCAGTCTTGAGGGCACTTTTCTCTGCCTGATCTGCGTGCGCCTCCACCTCACCACTCTTGATGGTGGAGCAGCCAGAGAGTACGAGTCGATTCCCCAGATTGAGAGTGCCATCACGGGCCCGCGTGGTGCCTCCTTCTGCTGGAATTAGCCTCATCTCCCGTCCAAGGCGTGTTGGTTTTCTGCCTCCCGAGCCAGAGCCCACACAGCCACGGGCCAGACTGCTTCCACCCTGCACGCCAGGGTCCATGCGCGCGCGCTGGCCCAGCTGCACGAGGGTGGTTCTGACCCAGGCTTGTTACAAGCCCCGCACCGCACCCGACTGAGCTCCACAGACCTCAAGTCCGCTGCGTGTGCCCCGGGAAAGACGATGGCCACGTTAGTGGTTCAGGAGCGCCCCCTCGGGCTAAACCTGGCAAAAATATGCGCGGAGTCGACAAAGTTCACTTTCTTGACTCCCCCATATACCAGTCTGGCCCGTTCGGCGACACCGTTGGTGAATTCACCCAGGAATTCACGGCGGTGCAGTCGGATACGATGGGCATCCTTCGGCGGGGATGTAAGACCGCTCCCCTCCCGCCGAACCATCCACATCCACTGCTTGTCGCCGAGAGCGCCCGTCTTCGAGTGCTGCTCCGCCCCCGCCTGCGCCTCCGGCCAGCGGCAGCGCCGAGCACCTCGCAGGCAACCAGCGCTCCCCGTCCCAGGGCACCGTTAAGTCCGGATAACGGACCGCGAAGCGCTCTTGAGACGGCCATCTGGAGAAGAGGGAACTTGCTCTCTCCCCGGTGGGGGGCCGGGCTCCTCAGAGAGAGAGCATCTTTCCCTTCCCTGGATGTGACAGCCCGAATACTGCCAGTCTGGGACGCGATGAAAAGCCTTCCAGCTCGCAGGATCGGCGCACTTCGCCAGTGGCTCACGGGGTCTGGGAGGACGGTCTCCTTTCTCTCACACCTCCAGCCCTCTCCTCTGGAGTCTGAGTGCAAGGTGAGTAAATCTCTCACCTCCAGCTCTTCCGCGGGACCCCAGCGCTCCCCGGATCAGCACTCCCACTCCGCGCTGCCCCACTGCTGGTACGTCAGCGATTGTAGCGATGCAGTCATTAGCGAGGGCTCTGCCTGCCTGGTTAGCGCAGCCCAGCCCTTTGCGGTGGCTCATACGCACGATCAGACTCGGCTACGCGATTCGATTCGCGAAACGGCCTCCCATGTTCACGGGGTGTACGTCACCAGGGTCAGCCCTGTGCCCGCCCCTGTCTTGTGAGAGAAGGTTGCTGTCCTCCTGGCGAAGGATGCAATCTAACCGATCCCTCCAGCCGAGATGGAGAGCGGGTTTACGCCTGTACTTCATCGTACCCAAAAGAGCGGTGGGTTACGGCCAGTCCTAGATCTGCGCGTTTTGAACCGCTGTCTGCACAAGCTGCCGTTCAAAATGCTTATGCAGAAGCGCATCCTCCTGTGCGTTCGTCCTCAGGATTGGTCTGCAGCATAGACCTGAAGGACGCGTACTTCATGTCTCCATACTCCACGCCACCGTCACTTTTCTGCGGTCTGCGTCGAGCGAGCCTGACAGTACAAGTCCTCCCCTTCGGGCTCTCTCTGTATCCGCGGGTCTTCACCAAGCTCGCGGAGGGTGCCCTAGCGCCCCTTCGGCTCGCGGGCATCCGCATACTCAATTATCTCGGTGACTGGCTGTTTTAGCCCTCTCGCGGGAGTAATTGACTATGTACAGAGACAAGGTGCTCCAGCACCTCCACCTATTGGGGTTTCAGGTCAACCGAGAAAAGAGCAAACTCGCCCCCGTGCAGAGGATCTCTTTTCTCGGGTTGGAGCTGGACTCGGTCACCATGACAGCGCGCCTCTCCGGAGAGCGCGCTCGGCTAATGCTGAACTGTCCTGTGAGAGTTCGACAGCAAAATAGTGGTTCCACTGAAATCTTTCAGAGGCTCCTGGAGCATATGACATCCGCAGGCCGCTGTATGCGCTCGGATAACTCCATATGAGACCACTTCGGCACTGGCTTCACGATCGAGTCCCCAGACGCGCATGGCACGCGGACACACACCGAGTGACTGTCACTGCGCTGTGTCGCCGCGCCCTCAGCCCCTGGAACGACCCCTCGTTCCTACAGGCCTGAGTGCCTCTAGGACAGGCGTCCAGACATATTGTCGTTTTGACAGATGCTTCCAGCACTGGCTGGGGCGCCGTGTGTTGCGGGCATGCAGCTGAAAAAAACCCAGTTGCATTGGCATATCAATCGCCTAGAGCTGTTGGCAGTGTTTCTCGCTCTCCGCCGTTTTTTTTTACCGGTGCTGGAGCGACAACACGTACTGGTCAGGACGAACAGTACGGCAGCGGGGGCGTATATCAACCGTGTGGGGGTATCCGCTCTCGCAGCATGTCTCAGCTCGCTCGCCGTCTGCTCCCCCGGAGTCATACGCGGCGCAATCGCTGCATTCCATTTTTTCCCCCACCGAGCTCAACCGTGCAGCCCATTCGCTCTCACGGCAGTTTCGCCTGGGAAAATGGAGACTCCACCCCCGAATGTCCAGCTGTTCGGTGCTGCGCCTTTCTCTCTCTAACTCAGAGATTCGTGCACTCTCGCTTGAGTTCCCCACTTGGCGAACCCTGCAAAGTCCACTGGCTACACAGCTGGCCTCGGGGCGTGCGTAATACGCATTTCTCCAGTGAGCCTACTCGCACAGATACTGTGTAAAGTCAGGGAGGTCGAGGAACAGCTCTCGTATTGCGCCTCTCTGGCCCAATCGGACCTGCTTTCAACTCTCTCCTCGTGATGGCCCCTCCCTGGCACATCCCCTGGGAACAGGGGACAGGCACCGTTTGGCACCCGCGCCCAGATCTATGCTTCACGTACGGTTCATAGATGGAGCGCGGAGGACTTAGGTGACTTACCGATTAGGTGGTTAACACTGTCACTCAGGCTGAGCACCCTCTACGAGGCATGCCCACGCCTGAAGTGGAGTCTATTCGCTGTGTGGTTACCTTTTTCCCCGAGAAGGAACCCTGAACATGCCAGATCAGAGTGATGCTATCCTCCTTCAGTTGACTGGAGCTAAGGCTGTCCCCTCCGCTCTGAGGGGTTGGCGTTACGATCATCCCCGCTCTAAGGAGGCGGCGATGGCGGCGCGCTGGGAAGTATCGTCTCATCATCCAGTTCCCAGAGGCGCGAGACATGAATATTAATTTTCCTGTTTCCCTCTCATACCCACTTGAAGATCTCTCTTAGGAGAGGTCTGCTCGATCACTCGACTCAGTATCTTTAAGATTTCTGTCCAGGTAGACAGCTCTGCTGGTCGCGTTTGCATCGGCCAAATGGGTGGGTATCTGGAGGCATTTTCGGTCAGCGAAATGTGCCAACGTTTTGGGTCGGCCCACTCTCACGTTTACCTGAGACCCCGGCCCACCTAGGTGCCCTAGGTTCCTACAGCGTTCTTTCAGCCACGTAGTGAACCTGCAAGCGCTGCCCACGGAGGAGGCAGACCCAGCCCCTTTATTTGGTCCTTCGCACTTTGCTATTACACGGACCGTACTCAGCTCTTTATCTGTTATGGCTCGAAGCGCGCATCCTTTTGGGCGTTAGCACGCGGCGCCTCTCTAACAGACACTGTAGAGCTGCGGGCTGGGCGACACCTATTAGAAGATTATTAATCTTGAGGGGAGCCGATTTTCTCACGCGGTGTGAATGAGAAATTCGGTTAGGTGTTGTAAAACGCTTGCTGCGCCATTCTCTCTAACCCAGAGATACGTGCGCTTTTTCGCTCTGTCAGAAAAGTTCCCCGCTGGAGAACCCTGCAGATATTCCTCCGAGGCCCCCAGCACCTGACTCAGCGGAGGAGTCAGGCACTGGCCCGTTACGTTGCTGGTCTGCCCGATGGTCAGCCCGCGTTCCTGGGTATAGGTGGCCTGCTATGTGCGATCCCCACTAGGCGATCCCATATGCTTATACTGCCACGGTGCAGTCCCCCCTCACAGGCGGACCCGTGTCTTCCCTCACCGCTAACCATCTAATTTTCATATGCTTACTCCCCCTTCTCAGGGTTAGTTCATATGCTATTTGCCCCAGTCTCCCCACTTGGGTAGCAGGTGGCCTCCGCAGCGTCCTCCCTATCGGGACTGCACGCATTCCAACGTACTGTCGTATTACATTCCTAGAAATTATTCTAGACGCATTTGCGGCTCCCGAAAAATATATCTAAATCCGTAAATCTTCTGTTGAAGTGGGATAAGTAAGGGCCAGGGAACCTCTCATCGGGGGCGAAGGTAAGGTTCAATCATTATGGCGTTTTCCAAACATTTCCCCATAGTGGAAGTTTCCACATAGCATTGAAGTTCCCCTTCCGAAGGAGAACGCTCTGGTTACTAAAGTAACCCTCGTTCCCCGAGGGGGGGAACGGAAATGCTATGTTCCTTCGCCATAATGATTGCCCCTTAGCTGTTGAGGTGAAAGTCTCTTCCGCTAAAAAAATAATGCTTTGGCTTTGCTCGCACATGTACTCTTATAGCAAGTTAATTGCAGCGAGCATCAGGTGCGCAAGCTGAAGCTGCCAACTCATTGGCATTTCATTGGCCCGTTTACATACTCTTTCAGATGATTGGCTTTCTGAATGAAATCCCCATAGTGGAAGTTTCCACATAGCATTTCCGTTCCCCCCCCTCGGGGAACGAGGGTTACTTTAGTAACCAGAGCGTTCTGCTTGCATTTTAAATGTCATCTCAATCTCTACCACTGGAACAATAAAAAAGGCAGATACACAAGTGCACTTTTAAATCTATTAAAACTTTTACGTGTGTAAAAGTGGGAACCTTAAATTAAACTTTCCACTAAACATTAGGCTAAGGTTATCTGCATTCTTGTTTTGTCAAATTTGTTGTAGAAATGCACTAGCCTATTTTATGTAATTTAATGCAATTACATCTGAAATAACTTCAAAATTATGACCAATTCCCCACGTTTTTAAGTAAAAATTTAATAAACGTCACACATTTCATTACTTTATTTTATTACACTTAATTATTTAAATACTTTAAATGTAAACTTGCGAATTAACTTGAGCAGCTATGTTTTCCCACGCTAGCTGTCTCTGTTTCCCTGACGCAGTGGTGTTGCTTTTTTAAATATATGCTCATATTTGCTATAACTTTGTGTGAGCACATCAAGTTCAGCTGGAGAACTCGCAATATCTGCGCTCCATTGATAATGCCTTTTTATAGTCACGGTGTGCATGCTTAACTCTGAGTTGGTCTACTCAAAGTTGATTGACCCATCTCAGATTAGCTATTCTGAAACCAAAAACTCTGAGTTTTTATTCTCTCGGTAAATCAACTCAGAGTTCAAGTTTAAACTCCGAGTTGGTTGAACCTCCTTACTGAAACAGGCCCGAGAGGTTTGCACTGACTGTGGGCTATATTTTGTGTTGTTTTTTAATGTAAATAAGGGCTAAATGTATGCTGTGTGTAGTTTTTCTGTAATTGGTAACATATCAGAGACTGTAAGGGGCTGTATGTGTTCATATATGTTGAATTTATTTATATTATATAATTACAGTAGGCTATTTCGCACTGTCATTGTTCTGCAGTTATAATCAAATTATGTTTATAGAAAAGTTAGTAATATACATTTTTACAGAAGTATTTATGTGTATAAAGCATCTGTTTTGTGAGAAGTGCTTCTCAAATGATATGTGAACGACCTGTACTTTACTGTAGATATTTTCTCGAGCGAAAATGACGTTGACTGAAACCTTCTGTCTTACACCACGCCCACCAAAACAGTACCATTGGTACCCTTTTAGCAGTGGAAACATAAGCCTGATAAAGGTGAACCAACCCGTACCGTACTGTAACACTCAGTGGAAATGGGCCATAAGAGTGCTCCTGCCAGATCCAGAGATTGGTTGAATGAATTAAAATGGTAGATCTCAACTGTTTAACTTTAGGGGAGTTATAAAATAAGAATAATTAAAATAAAAAAATGGAGTGTTTCTTTAAAGTGTCTAAATAAGTGAGCCAAAGATAAAATAGCAACTTACCGAAGAACAGTAGAGGCTTGTGAAACTTCACGCCGCTTATTAAAATGTGCAAGCTCATGAGATAAGCATACATGTCATCATGATGGTATTACAGAGTCTATGTTTCCAGAGGAATGAGAGCGTGATGAAGTATAATGATTTATCAGCTAATGCACATTTGAAACCGAAGCCTTGATTCTTGGAACCAACTACTGGCTCATCCAACAACTCTGGAGTCTCATATCTGTAAAACTGGAATACAAAGTCCTAGGTTATCATTAGATGAAGACACAAGAGCGTTTGCCACTGTCTTCGAGTGTCAAAGACAGGGCAGAGGGACTAGTTCTTGGCAGTGTGCTCTCAGCTTCAATATCTGAGACGGCAGACTCAGTTACTGGCACGGTTACATCAGTGCTGGCACTGGCGGCACAGGCTGAGAGGAGACATTACTCAGCACTATCCATTTCCCTCTGCGACGCACACTGATCTGCAGATATTAGCATGATTACATTGTGAGATAAGGAGCTGATAAAACATCACATCATGTTTCCTTCCTCACAGCAGGCTTATCAGTTCTGAATGCTAAAACCAAAGCTTATCTGAACAATTAATCATATTGTTTCATGGCAAATGGAATTTCTAAGATTTTCGGCGATAGGGGGCATGCAATTTACCGGCTAATAAAAGTACAACCACCTTTTGAATTTATAATAGGCCTAAGATTATGATAATTACATAGTGAATTAGCTTGAATTGTTCGCAGATCATACACAATTATATAATCGGCAGACTTTAAGTTCAAAAGAAGCACTGAAACTAATCATTGAAAAGCGCATAGGTGAACTGATGATGACAGGCTTAGCAAGTTAGCAAGGAGTTTCATAAGTTATTCAGGCATAAGGTTTGTCCATTGTTTTAATAACTAACCTTAATATATAATTGTTTATATGAGTTATTTGTATTCATAAAAGGCACAAATTGCATTTAGTGCTTAATACAGTTTTTCTCAGTGGCTTTGATGCATTTCTCACAACACTATTTACATTGGCACAACAGTAAATGCATTTCTCAAAACATTTAGTGCAAACTGCAAAACCTAGTTGATAACCTGCAAAAGCGTGTGACTTGCTCAAAATGGAGAGCTCTTTCCTCAAAAGCAAGTATTCATGTGAATGAAAGTGTCAGCTATGTCTGTAAAGACATATGCTGTTCTAGAATTGTAGAATTGTAAAGACATATGCAGTAACCTCATCGTTAACACAAACTCTGAAGTTTTTCATCAATGTTTAATCAGTGGACAACCCTCATTTTTGACTACAGTAAAGGGTATATTTTCTAATGCTAAAAGTACCTGCATAAAATGTAAAATGTAAAGTGTAAAAAAGTGTGCAAAAGTATTTTCTTTCTTTATTTATTAATTATTATTTTTGGCAGGTTAAACTTTACTAAAGGACAACTGTTGTACTGTAAATGTGTTTAGCCTTCATGAAAAAAAAAAAGAAAATGTTCATTTTTTTCTCTAATGTTGGGGTCATTTTAAAAATCTCACCAAACTTCAAGATAAAAAAATAAATAAATGGTTTTTATGTACTAACCATGCGTACACACAAGTTGCTGCATGAAATGTATGAAGGTTTTCATCAAAACTTAAAATAAAATAAATCCAAAAACAAATTATATCACATGTACGCAATAATCATGTATGCCCAGGACCATATAAACATGCATAAAGAAACTTGCATATAATTAGATATGTTATTTACAGGGTAAACGAAAAGTAACTAGACATTTTAAATAAATAAATAAATCAATCAATCAATCAATCAATCAATCAATCAATTAATTAATTAATTAATAAAAAATACAGTGAGAAACGTCTTTTGTCAAGTGTTTTGTGCTGTGTTTATCTCAACATCTCAAGTTTGTTTGCTGCACCTTGCTTTGACGGTGTGCTCTGTGTGCCTGCAGTTGGAAAAAGTCAACTTTGCAGAAAAAGCAACTGAGCATCAAGATTGTTGATACAGTGCTTGCCTAGTCTAGCATCAAAAAACGTGAGGCGCTCTGCTATTTTGAAAAATCTCTTCTTAAGTCAACAAAAATGCAGTGCAATTTACCTCACGTTTTTAGAACTAAAAGTGTGTTTTCTACATGCAAAATCAAAACCTTCATTAGCGTTTAAAGCTCTTTTTCCTTTGTTTTGTTGCCATAATTGTCTTATCTTAATTCATAATTTGACTTCATATAATTTTCTCTGGACAAGTGCCGCTTTGCGGAAAGCCCTTATATGGAACTGGCATGGGTGTTTATTATGCAAATTACTAATCTCATGCATGAGAATGCACACGGAGAACAATTTACAGAAGAACAAGTTTAAGAACAAACTTGTGTGTGTATGAACATGTTGTGAATTGGGCGAAAAGTTTTTGTGAGAAGTTCAAATGTGTGTATAAATACTAAAGACCTATGCAACTATTAGTGAATGAAACCCATTGTTTAGGTTTTCTGCTGTTAAAATGGTGCTCGGGTCATTTTTGACAGTAAGGTTAAATTACACTTTTTTACCCAATGGTTGGGTGTCCGCATTTGACCCAATATTGGATTACAACAAGCACAGTATTTTAGAGTATAATAAAACGCAACTTAAACAACAATTACCAGGAAGTAATGTGTTAACAGCAGCCATCATTGAGCTGCAGATTGCAGGACTGAGTCACATTACTGTCTCTTCTCTCAGCGCACGAGCACAGACTCTCAGTCTCCCAGCAGCTGCTGCCCTCAGCCTGATAGCATCTATTCTCTCCTCCACACGCCGAAGTGACCGGCAGAACACAAGGAATGAATCCCCTGCTTGTAATGTGAAGCATGAGGTCGCATGCATGCTGGAGTTATCAGCACCACTGGGTTGAATTGAGCCTGGTCAGCTGAGGCGATGGACAGAGACTGTGTTCAGCCGGAGACTGAGGGACGGGACAAAGACAGAGCCATTATGACTGTGGGCTGTTCATGAACTTCCAGAACAGAGCGTCGTTGAGTAACCCGAGGAAAAGTCATGGAAAAAAAAGAGCTGACGAATAAAAAGAAAAAAGCCTGCAAATTAGTTTTGCATAAGCAGTTGGAGTTAGACAAGAGGTTTCTTATGAGACATTATTGAATAGTTGCAGAGATTGTAACGGTTATTACAGTTAAAGGGCATCTATGATGAAAATCAACTTTTGGAAGCTGTTTGGACAGAACTGTGTGTATGTACAGTGTGTCTACTGTCATATTGGTGTGATAGAAACCCATCAAGTTCCTTTTTTAAAATTTACTGATGTTAAAATAGGATCCAAATCCCAGTGATTTTGAGGCCCACCGCAATGTGACGTAGGAGTGCAGCTTTCCCAACCCACCGAATTGATCGACAGGTGCCATGTTTGTAATAAAGACAGTAAAATCACTATGTAATTCTTAACCACTATAATCACCATGACCACATAGTGTCAGTAAACACACATATGTGAGTGTGTGTACTGCAAACGACATTTGTGTGAGACTCATCATTTCAGAAAGGCTTGAATAAACTTTACCACAAATACATCAAATAAACTTACTAGGTATTTTAGGTATCCGTATCTGTTTCTATCACTGACGGCTGTTTATCTGACATAACGCATGAAAAGCAGGTCAGAGCAGTGGGCGGGGAGAGGCAGCTCATTTGGATTTAAAGCCACAGGCTACAATAACAGCTATATTTTCATCAGACACCAAAATGGGCAGATTTTACATTATATAATAAATAATCTGATGGGTATTTTGAGCTGAAACTTTACAGACACATTCTGGAAACATCAAAGTCTTATCTTAGATCTTGGAAAAGGGCTAAAATAGGTGCCCTTTAAATATAATAAAAACAATACACTTAGTTTAAATTTTCAAAATTGTAACAAATTTTAAGAATGACCAAAACTGTCATAAAGCACAAGAAAGACACATTATCATGCATGTTGAATAAATCAATGACTAAAAAAAATGAACCAACAAGCAATACTAGTAAAAGTAATATGTTTAATATTTTATTAATTTTAGGTTTAATTTTTTAATGCTAGTACATGTTGTTGTTACATAATGCATTTTGAAACAAGCAAGTTCTTATTTATATCAAATATTATTTAACAAATGGTCTTAATTAACAAACAGTGGTCATGTATATTTTTTCATTGATTGCTCCATTGATTGACTGTAAATTACAAACTATTTTAATAATTAATCAAAATAACAATGTTTTTAATTTGCTACGATTGAAAATCAGGGTTATTTAAAACACTAACTAAATTTTGTCCACTTAACTCTTATTTACGTAAAGCATTGCCATTGTTTTCTAATTAAAAAAACATGCATGTATATATCCAAAAATAAATAGACAGACAGAAAGTATATAAAAGACAGCTTAAATAAGAAAAAAAAATACACATAATTAAACAAAATTGAACTAAGAAATAAATTCAAAAAGAAAATAGAAAATTCTAATTAATTATATTAATAATTAGTAAATATGATTCATTATAAAAAAACAAATGCATAAAAACAACAATTTAACAGGAATAATAAAAGTTAACAGAAACACTACACACATTCAGGTGTGATTCCTGCAATACTATTACTACTACTACTACTACTACTACTACTACTACTACTACTACTACTACTAATAATAATAATAATAATGTATATATGATAAAAAAAAACAAGGTATGACTGTACACACGTTGTGTTTAAAATGTTCTAGCTGAAATCACGCATTCACATGTCCAAATCTAATTTTAAAAGACTAATAATGGCCACTAATATTTCACAATCCAAATATCTTTCAATAATTACATCATGTTGGGTAAGGAGAGGGTGATATGCTCCATCTTTAATAGCAATTGCCTAATTAACATATTTTCATTACCTCTCGGAATGAATAATTTAGTGCCATGTTATAGTCATTAAGTATTCGCTTTTAGTACAGTGATGGATTTAAAGGGACACAGTGTTCAATTTGGGCTTCAATCCACAGAAATGACATGAATAATTAGTAGGCAAGCCTTTAGTCATTGTACACTTGTCAAATGCTTTAAAATCAGACTGTCACCAGCAGTCAAAGGGTTCAATTAGAAGCGCATTATGAAAGCCTGCGCTAAACATTGCTGACTATTGAATGCGGTGCTGGCGGTATTTTTTATTTGTTTGTTTGTTTTAATTAATTTCATTGTTTTCTGAAAAATGAAATAAGCATGAACTGAATAGAAAAAAAACAAGGGACAGCATCTGAGACTGTGGTGAGAAAAATTCAAGCTGGAATCAGTCACATGAGCATCAAGACCCAACATGCCATTTATAATCACTATTTTTTTGTTGAATGTTCAATGTAGTAGAAAAGTATTAAGTAGTTTTTAATGTTCTATTTAAAGAAACTCTGAAGCAGTTCCAGTACTATGACTATTACTACCATTACTATCACTACTACTGCTACCACTACTACTATTATTATAGTTAACACTATTACTAGTACTACTGCTGCTACAATTACATGCAATTCAAATATTACATTTATATGAGTATTTATATTTAAATGAATATTTATTTTTTTTATATGATGTTTTTATATTTTATTTTATAAGGAGCACTCCAATTTTAAAGTATTGTTTTCAATCTCTCTCACACCCACAGCAGACAAATTGGGTTTCTATGCTTAATGAATATAATATAATATAATATAATATAATATAATATAATATAATATAATATAATATAATATAATATAATATAAGGCGACACAGTGGCGCAGTAGGTAGTGCTGTTGCCTCACAGCAAAAAGGTTGCTGGTTCGAACCTCGGCTGGGTCAGTTGGCGTTTCTGTGTGGAGTTTGCATGTTCTCCCTGCGTTCGCGTGAGTTTCCTCCGGGTGCTCCGGTTTCCAAAAACATGTCTAAAGTCCAAAGACATGTGGTAAAGGTGAATTGGGTAGGCTAAATTGTCCATAGTGTATGAGTGTGAATGGATGTTTCCCAGAGATGGGTTGCAGCTGGAAGGGCATCCGCTGCGTAAAACATATGCTGGATAAGTTGGCAGTTCATCATTCTGCTGTGGCGACCTCTGAAGAATCAGGGAATCAGTCGAAGGAAAATTAATTGAAAATATAATTATATTATATTATATTACATTATATTATATCATATTATTTATAGACATTTGGTGAGTACTGTATATAAGTATATAATCCTTGTGGGACTATACTTATAATTATGGGGACACATGAATATGGACCAAAAACTATTTTATATATATATATAATGTATATATAGATACAGTTGAAGTCAGAATTATTAGTTATTAGCTCCCCTGAATTATTAGCCCCCGTTTATTTTTTTTCCCCAATTTCTGTTTAACGGAGAGATGATTTTTTCAACACATTTTTTAACATAATAGTTTTAATAAGTCATAACTGATTTATTTTATCTTTGCCATAATGACAATTAGGCAATTATTGAATAATGATGGTTTGTTCTGTAGACTATCGGGAAAAAAATGAGCTTAAAGAGGCTAATAATTTTGTCCTGAAAATGGTTTTCAAAAAATTAAAAACTGCTTTTATTCTAGCCAAAATAAAACAAATAAGACTTTCTCCAGAAGAAAAAATATTATCAGACATGCTGTGAAAATTTCCTTGCCCTGTTAAACATAATTAGGAAAAATTTAAAAAATCAATAAAAATTCAAAGGGGTCTTCAACTCTGTGTGTGTGATATTATATATAAACTATAAACTCTAACTATAAATTATTAAAAAAATATGTAAATAAAACTATAAAAAAGCAAAGATTTGATTTATAGTCAATTTCTTTATTTTTTTATCTATAACTATAAAACAAATCAAAATATATATCACCATAAAGTAAAAAGCACCAAACTCCTTCACTTCACACATTCATTAAACATTACAACTAACTTTTATTAACAAACAAGACGAATCGTTCTTCTACAATACATCCACACTTCCAACAAAAGCCCTCCATCAAAACAGTGAGCACAGCCTCTTACTTACTCTGGCGAAATACAGCTTATAAAGCAACATTTCACTCCACTCTCTGGCAGGCCATGGTGTCTTGGACAGGGACCATATTTCCTTCTTTCTTTGAAAGAAATATTTGCCAAATATCTCAATTATGTCAAACTACCCGAGCTGCCAGAATGACTTACAACTCTGAGGTCATGACAAACTGCGGCCCGCAAACACAAACACGCACACACCATCCCACCAAAACACGCCTGCTTTTAGCTACGCCATTACCTCCTAAAAAGCAGTCACTCGTCCTCTACGACATCTCCCTACAATAACATGATCTATGTTTTCTGCCTCCACCTCAATCACCCTCTACAACTTGTTCAAAGTAATGAAATTCCTCATTTGAGGCCGGCTGACAGACGGATTGGAAATCAAGAGCTCCAGATAAGTAATGTTGTTTTGATGCTGAACCACATCTGATTGATTTTAAAACTCTACCGGACTGGAGATGTTTTACCATTCTAGATGGTGAGAAGCGTGTGTAATTTAGTCGAGGCTGTTTTCATGCCATTTAGATTATTGCTGGACAGACGCGGGTGTTTGTGTGTGTGTAAAATTACCCACGCTGCATGTTTTCTGTCTGTTACAGCTATACGTATATTGTTATTATGCAAACAGCTCGAAGAAAAGACCTCCAGGAAACACCTTTGCAAATCGTATGACAGGTTGCTTTATTTATTGTAGATGTTCAGAGATTGAATTCTCAAACAACTTGACCTTTGAAAATGAGAAAATATGCCTGGTTTGCATTGTTATGCTGCTAAGGGCTTCTCAATTGGTAGAAGACACTGGTAGTGGCATGGATTTGATTTTAATGTGACATATTTTGACATTAGCAAGTGTTTAAACTAAAGAACCAGCAAGCTGTTAAAGAGTAAGATCACTTAAAAAAAATTATGGTTTTCATCAACCCTGATTTGGGTCAAATAAGGACAAACCCATTTGGGCTAAATTCAATTAAATATAATTCTGTAAAAGTAAACTGTAACACTTAATTTGAACGGTTGGTTCATAAGACTGCAATAAAAAATTCGTAATCATGACATGTCATGAATAAAAATGAGATTTTATGCATGTTTGTGACAAATGTCGTTAAGTGTCATTCTTTCAGATATGTCATTTTAAATGCGAAGGTGACATTGGTTGAGATGTCTTTATGACTTATGTGCAGGGCTTGACATTAACTTTTTTGATCACCAGCCACGGTGGCTAGTAGTTTTCCAACATTACTAGCCACTCTCCATTTTCACTAGCCACAATTTTATTGTTGGGAAAATATATTTTATACACATAAATATGACTTTGACATGCTAAAATTACTTGATTTAGATTTTGCGTTATCTCCACATGCCTCGTTCATTTCACTGTTTGTGTGTCGTTTATGAGCTTGCTAAATGTTCATGAGCAAATGGGTCATGGTTTCATAGGATTACAATTAGTTTTTATTTCACATCATTTTCAGAGCTCAAAATGAAGGATTTACCAAATTTATCTCTGACCACACCAAACATAAACAATTAATTATTTCTTAGCCACACATTTTAAATGTGTAAAAACAAGCAAAATATAGCTGTATACTATACTTTTTATTTAACAAAACATATGCACAGTAATCTGTCCTGGCTAAAGGCCCCAGATTACCAGTTAACTACACATAAATAAAAATTAAAGCAATGTTATTGTAAAAAAATGATAATTAAACCACATTACGCAAAAGAAAGCAGGTAAAAAACATACCGTGTGATAATGAAAGGATGCTAACGCACACGGTTCCCCTTCGGAAGGGGAACTTCAATGCTATGTGGAAACTTCCACTATGGGGATTTCGTTCAGAAAGCCAATCATCTGAAAGAGTATGTAAACGGGCCAATGAAATGCCAATGAGTTGGCAGCTTTAGCTTGCGCACCTGATGCTCGTTGCAATTAATCTTGCTATATGAGCACAGAGCTAGCAAGCCAAAGCATCCTTTTCGCTTCAGACGACTTCACAGCCTTCTGAGAGAGTCGATGAGGGTTCCTCCAGCCGATTTCCTGATAAATCTGCGAGAGAGAGTGAACGAGAGCGGTCTCCCGGTCCAGAGTGTGGTACACGCGGTGGCAGACGGTCGAGTTGGGTTTCTCCCTTGCCTGGCGTCCTTTGGGTCCGGTCCTCCCCGAGCGGTTTGTATTGCACTACACCTAAAAGAGCAATACGGTCGTGCAGCGCGTCTTTTTCAAGATGTCGCTCCGACCGTGCGTTTCTGGATGCGGTGGTTTCCTGTCCCCGGATGATGGGCACGAGCACTGCGTGGCATGTCTGGGGGTCCAGCATGTTAATGCGGTGCTCGCGGGCAGCTCATGCCGTCACTGCGATGGCATGACTGTTGCGCAGTTAAGATCGCGGTTAGCTCTTGCAAAAGGGCTAACCACCCCAGCTGTCCCCTGCACTGCAGCGGAGGAAGCGATCCGTCTAACCAGATGGTAGCCCTCTCGCTCGATGACACCGGGGACCAGACGTCCACTGCTGCATCGGAGGGTGGGCTGTCAATGTCCGATGAAGATCCAGGCCCGCTCCCTCCCTCCGGGCAGGGGAGCGCTGTCAAAGATCTTGAGTCGGATATGATGGCCGTGCTTTCCCGGGCTGCTTCGGCCGTGGGGTTGGAGATGGTTTATCCCCCAGCTCCGCGGCCGGACCGACTAGATGGGTGCTACGTTGAGGATAAACGGAGGTGCACAGTAGGCTCACGCAGTCTTGGAGGGCACCTTTTTCTGCCCGATCTGCGTGCGTCTCCGCCCTCACCACTCTCGATGGTGGAGCAGCCAAGGGTTATGAGACAATCCCGAAGGTCGAGCGCGCTATCGCGGTCAATCTTTGTCCGCGTGGCGTCTCCTCCTGGAGGGGTCTGCCTTGTCTCCCGTCCAAAGCCTGTAGGTTATCTGCCTCCCTCGGAGCCAGAGCCTACAAAGCTGCGGGCCAGGCTGCCTCCGCCTTGCACGCTATGGCCACCTACCAGCGCTACCAAGCGCAGGCGCTGGCCCAGCTGCACGAGGGTGGTTCCGACCCAGGCTTGTTGCACGAGCTCCGCACCGCAACCCACTATGCTCTTCGGACCACTAAGCACCTCGTAAGCCGGCCGCCCCCCCTGCCCAGGGCGCCGCTAAGTCCGGTAAACGGACCGCGAAGCGTCCCTGAGACAGGCCATCCGGAGAAGAGGGAATGTGCTTTTTCCCCGGTTGAGGGCCGGGCTCCATTTCCAACGGCACTTTTCAGTGCCACGAAAATCTCAATGAAAGAGCACTTTTCCAATTCTCCGGATGTGACAGCCCGAACTCTGCCAGTCCGGGACGCTATGCCTTCTGGCTCGCAGGTTCGGTGCATTTCGCCAATGGCTCACAGGACCTGGGAGGACGGTCTCCTTTCTCCCACTCCTCAAGCCCCCTCTCCGGAGTTCGGGAGCGAGGTGAGTGTGACTCTCTTATCTCCAGCTCATCCGCGGGACCCCAGCGCTTCCCGGATCAGCCCTCCCACTCCGCGCTGCCCCACTGCAAGTACGTCATCGATTGTAGCGATGAGTGCATTAGCGAGGGCTCTGCCTGCCTGGTTAGCACGGGCCAGCCCCTCGCGGTGGCTCATACGCACAATCAGACTCGGTTACACAATTCAGTTTGCGAAACGGCCCCCGAAGTTCACGGGCGTGTACTTTACCAGGGTCAGCCCCAGGTCCGCCCCTGTCTTGCGAGAGGAGATTGCTGTCCTCCTGGCGAAGGATGCAATCGAGCCGGTCCCTCCAGCCGAGATGAGGAGCGGGTTTTACAGCCCGTACTTCATCGTACCCAAAAGAGCGGTGGGTTACGACCAATCCTAGATCTGCGCGTTTTGAACCGCTGTCTGCGATAGACCTGAAGGATGCATACTTTCATGTCTCCATCCTTCCCCGCCACCGTCAGTTTCTGAGGTTTGCGTTCGAAGGCCGAGCTTGGCAGTACAAAGTCCTCCCCTTCGGGCTCTCTCTGTCTCCGCGGGTCTTCACCAAGCTCGCGGAGGGTGCCCTAGCGCCCCTTCGGCTCGCGGGCATCCGCATACTCAACTATCTCGACGACTGGCTGATTTTAGCTCACTCTCAGGAACAGTTGACTGTGCACAGAGACAAGGTGCTCCAGCACCTCCATCTGTTGGGGTTTCAGGTCAACCGAGAAAAGAGCAAACTCGCCCCCGCGCAGAGGATCTCTTTTCTCGGGTTGGAGCTGGACTCGGTCACCATGACAGCGCGCCTCTCCGGAGAGCGCGCTCAGCTAATGCTGAACTGTCTGAGAGAGTTCGACAGAAAAAAAGTGGTCCCACTGAAATTCTTTCAGAGGCTCCTGGGGCATATGGCATGCTGTCACGCCGCTCGGATTACTCCATATGAGACCACTACAGCACTGGCTTCACGATCGAGTCCCCAGACGCGCATGGCACGCGGGCACACACCGGGTCTCTGTTACTGCGCTGTGTCGCCGCGCCCTCATCCCCTGGAACGACCCCTCGTTCCTACAGGCCGGAGTGCCTCTAGGACAGGCGTCCAGTCATGTTGTTGTCTCAACAGATGCTTCCAGCACGGGCTGGGGGGCCGTGTGCTGCGGGCATGCAGCCGCGGGCCTGTGGAAGGATACCCAGCTGCATTGGCATATCAATCGCCTAGAGCTGTTGGCAGTGTTCCTCGCTCTCCGCCGTTTTTTACCGGTGCTGGAGCGACAACACGTGCTGGTCAGGACGGACAGCATGACGACGGTGGCATATATCAACCGTATGGGGGGTATCCGCTCTCGCCGTATGTCTCAGCTCGCCCGCCGTCTGCTCCTCTGGAGTCATACGCGGCTGAAATCGCTGCGTGCCATTCACATTCCAGGCGAGCGCAACCGTGCAGCCGACGCGCTCTCACGGCAGCTCTTACGTCCAGGAGAATGGAGACTCCACCCCGAGTCGATTCAGCTGATATGGGCGCGATTCGGGGAAGCCCAGGTCGATCTGTTTGCTTCCCCCGAGAACGCTCATTGCCAGTGGTTTTTTTCCCTGACCGAGGGCTCTCTCGGCACGGATGCACTGGCTCACAGCTGGCCTCGGGGCATGCGCAAATATGCGTTTCCCCCAGTGAGCCTGCTCGCGCAGCTCTTGTGCAAGGTCAGGGAGGACGAGGAACAGGTCTTGCTAGTTGCGCCTCTCTGGCCCAACCGGACTTGGATGTCAGAACTCTCACTCCTCGCGACGGCCCCCCCCTGGCAGATCCCTTTGAGAGAGGACCTACTCTCTCAGGGACAGGGCACCACCTGGCACCCTCGCCCGGATCTTTGGAACCTCCACGTGTGGTCCTTAGACGCGAGGAAGACTTAGGTAACCTACCTATGGCGGTGGTTGATACCATCACTCAGGCGAGAGCCCCCTCAACGAGGCGCGCGTACGCCCTGAAGTGGAGTCTATTCACTGAATGGTGCGTCTCTCGCAGAGAAGACCCCCGAACTTGCCAGATCAGCGTTGTGCTTTCTTTTCTCCAAGAGAAGCTGCAGAGCAGGCTGTCGCCCTCCACACTCAAGGTTTACGTGGCTGCCATCTCCGCTCGCCATGACGCGGTGGCTGGCAGCACCGTGGGAAGGCATAACCTCATCATCCGGTTCCTCAGAGGCGCTAGGCGAATTAATCCACCCCGCCCCCCTCTCATGCCCTCTTGGGATCTCACCCTCGTTCTCACGAGCTTGCGCACAGATCCATTCGAACCACTCGACTCAGTATCTTTAAGATTTCTGTCCCTGAAGACAGCTCTGCTGGTCGCGTTGGCTTCTATCAAGAGGGTTGGGGACCTGGAGGCATTTTCGGTCAGTGACTCGTGCCTAGAATTCGGGCCGGCTAACTCTCACGTTGTCCTGAGACCCCGGCCTGGATATGTGCCCAAGGTTCCTACCACACCATTTAAAGACCAGGTAGTGAGCCTGCAAGCGCTGCCCCCGGAGGAGGCAGACCCAGCCCTTTCATTACTTTGTCCAGTTCGCGCTTTGCGAATCTATCTGGACCGCACTCAGAGCGTCAGATCATCTGAGCAGCTCTTCGTCTGTTACGGTGGTCGGCAGAAGGGAAGTGCCGTATCTAAACAGAGGTTGGCCCACTGGATAGTGGATGCCATCTCCCTCGCTTACCAGAGCCAGGGCGAGCCGTGTCCCCCAGGGGTTCGAGCACACTCCACTCGGAGCATAGCATCCTCTTGGGCGCGTGCACGCGGCGCCTCTCTAACAGACATCTGCAGAGCTGCGGGCTGGGCGACACCTAACACATTTGCAAGATTTTACAATCTGCGAGTGGAGCCGGTTTCCTCAAGGGTATTAGGTAACCCTTGGTGATTGAGGAAACAACTCGGTGAAGGTGTTTAAAGACGCTTGCTGCGCCATTCTTTCTAACACGGAGATACGTGCGCTTATTCACTCTGTCAGTAAAGTTCCCCGCTGGCGAACCCTGCAGAGATTCCTCCGCGGCCCCCAGCATCTGGCTCAACGGAGGAGTCAGACGCTGGCCCATTATGTTGTAGGTCTGCCCGCTGGTCAGTCCGCGTTCTGGGTATAGGTGCCTGCTATGCGCGATCCCCACTAGGCGATCCCATACGCTTATACTGCCACGGTGCAGTCCCCCCTCACAGGCGGACCCGTGTCTTCCCTAACCGCTAACCATCTTATTTTCATATGCTTACTCCCCCTTCTCAGGGTTAGTTCATGTGCTATTTGCCCCAGTCTCCCCACTTGGGTAGCAGGTGGCCTCCGCAGCGTCCTCCCTATCGGGACTGCACGCTTCCCAACGTACTGTCGTATTAATTCCTAGATATTCTAGACGCATTTGCGGCTCCCGAAAAATATATCTAAATCTGTAAATCTTCTGTTGAAGTAGGATAAGTAAGGGCCAGGGAACACGTTGGAAGACCGCGCCTCTGGTGATGACGGTGCGCTCACGCTCTCTTTGCCTGGCAAACCTCTCATCGGGGGCGAAGGTAAGGTTCAATCATTATGGCGTTTTCCATACATTTCCCCATAGTGGAAGTTTCCACATAGCATTGAAGTTCCCCTTCCGAAGGGGAACGCTCTGGTTACTAAGGTAACCCTCGTTCCCCGAGGGGGGGAACGGAAATGCTATGTCCCTTCGCCATAATGATTGCCCCTTGGCTGTTGAGACGAAGTCGCTTCAGCTACAAAAAGGATGCTTTGGCTTGCTAGCTCTGTGCTCATATAGCAAGATTAATTGCAACGAGCATCAGGTGCGCAAGCTGAAGCTGCCAACTCATTGGCATTTCATTGGCCCGTTTACATACTCTTTCAGATGATTGGCTTTCTGAACGAAATCCCCATAGTGGAAGTTTCCACATAGCATTTCCGTTCCCCCCCTCGGGGAACGAGGGTTACCTTAGTAACCAGAGCGTTAATGTTAGACCCATAAATAATCTGTTCAAATAATGGTGAAAGTGAAAGTAACCGGTGCTGCTTACAAAAATACAAATCTGGAGCTCTTGAAAGCAGCAAGACTGTGGGTGCATGTTCATCACTTTTGTCTAGTCTATTTGAAAGAGAACCGATCACATCAGCTGTGTTTCTAGTCACAGTTGCTTCACACGCAGGGAAACGAGAGCGCGCACGCGTTTAAACAGTCGCGCGCATCACCTCAGCTGTTGGCGCAGTGATCGTCCTTTCATTCGGTATTCATCTGCTTTTTTATTGCTCACGCTAACGTCAGTCGTGTTGATTCTCAATTCTAAGATCGCCTTTGCATGCATATTGGACCATCCTTATTGTCAAACCCTGTTATTCTGAATTATTATCCGGGAAAATTATTTTCAACCAGCCAAAGTGGCTAGTGGGAGTGTCTGTCTTACCCGCCACCACTGAAATCTACCCGCATTTGGCGGGTTGGCGGGTGTTAATGTAAAGCCCTGCTTAAGTGTAGTAACAGTCTTATGAAAACTCCCATCAAATAAAGTGTTACCAATTTTTTAGCTCATTTGTAACACCATTTTTAACACAAATAGGAGTTGTTCATTGGAAACATTCATTAATTTATTTTTCCCTTTAGCTTAATCCCTTTATTCATCAGGAGTCACCACAGCAGTCTGAACCGCAAACTTATCCAGCATATGTTTTACACAGTGGATGCCCTTCCAGCTGCAACCCAGTGCTGGGAAACATCCATACACTCATCCACACATACACTACGGCCAATTTAGTTTATTCAATTCACCTATAGCGCATGTCTTTGCACTGTGGGGGCAACCAGAGCACCTGAAGGAAAGCCACACCAACATGGGAAGAACATGCAAACTCCACACAGAAATGCCAACTGACCCAGCCGGGACTCGAACCAGGGACCTTCTTGCTGTGAGGCGACAGTGCTAACCACTAAGCCACCGTGTTGCCCTTAATTGGAAACAACCTAGCATTTTTTAGAAGAGTTTAAAATCTGTTTTGACTTTTTTTTCCTCAACACAAAAGAAATATGCAACTTGAGATAATTCCATTCGTTGGAATGTTGTTCAGCTAAAAGTTTATGTACCCACATTTTCTGATACATGTTTGCTTTTCCACTTATGCTTTGGAATTGCATCATGAGATTTTGATCTCTGCTCCAACAACATTTGATATTGGAAATGTAAAAAAATGGCTTTCATTTGCATTTTCAGACCATACTTTGAAACAACATACTACAGTTGAAACCAGAAGTTTACATACACAAAAAAAAGGAACATAACCATTTAAAAAAAAAATGTCTGATGGTAAATCATACTAAACGTTTACTATTTTAGGTCCGTTAGGATTACCTAAATGATTTACATTTGCTAAATGCCAGAATAATGAGAGAATTTATTTTTGAGAATTTTTTATTAATTTCTAGACAGTCAAAAGTTTACATACATTTGCTTGGTATTTTTTTAGCTTTGCTTTTAAACTGTATAAACTTTGGTCAAATGTTTTGGGTATCCTCCCACAAGCTTCTCACAATAGTTTGCAGGAATTTTGTCCCATTCCTCCTGCCAGAATTGGTGTAACTGAGTCAGATTTGTAGGCTGTCTTGCTGGCACAAGCTTTTTTAACTCTGCCCACACATTTTCTATACTGTAGGATTGAGATCAGGGCTTTGTGATGGCCACTCCAAAACATTTACTCTGCTGTCTTTAAAGCACATTTTAACTAATTTGGCAGTATCCCCAAGCATCCCTAAGCATCATGGTCTGTTTGGAAGACCCATTTGTGGCCAAGTTTTAATTTCCTGGCTGATGTCTTGAGATGTTGCTTCAGTATTTCTACATAATGTTCTTTTTTTCATGATGCTATCTATGCTGTGAAGTGGACCAGTCCCTCCTGCAGCAAAACAGCCCCACAACATGATGATGCCGCCCCCATACTTCACAGTTGGGATGGTGTTCCTAGGCTTGTAAGCTTTCCCCTTTGTCCTCCAAATGTAACACTGCATGGTCATTATGGCCAAACAGTTCAATCTTAGATCCATCAGCCCACAGGACATGTCTCCAAAAATTATTCTTTTTCCCAGTGTAATTTTGCTAATTGTAATCTGGCTTTTTTGTCGATTCTGGCTTGTTGATTTTCCCATGTTGTCACACAAGGAAGCAGTGTGTTTGAGGTTTTCCTCAAATACTATTCTACGGTTGTGCCTCCAATTAAGAAACTTCCAAAACCTTGAATAATAATAATAATAATAATTCCTTACATTTATATAGCGCTTTTCTAGACACTCAAAGCGCTTTACATATTGGGGGGAATCTCCTCATCCACCACCAGTGTGCAGCATCCACCTGGATGACGCGACGGCAGCCATTTTGCGCCAGACCGCACACCACACACCAGCTGATTGGTGGAGAGGAGACAGAATGATGAAGCCAATTATGATATGGGGAGGGTTCGGAGGCCATGATGGACAGAGGCCAGTGGGCAGATTTGGCCAGGATGCCGGGGTTAAACCCCTACTCTTTCTCGAAGGACATCGGTTTAACGTCTCATCCGAAAGACGGCACTCACTGAGCAGTATAGAGTCCCCGTCACTATACTGGGGCATTAGGACCCACACAGACCGCAGGTTGGGCGCCCCCTGCTGGCCTCACTAACACCACTTCCGGCAGCAACCTAGCTTTCCCATGTGGTCTCCCATCCAGGTACTGACCGGGCGCAGCCCTGCTTAGCTTCAGTGGGCGACCATGTGAGAGTTGCATAGAGCTAGCTGCCGGCAAACACCATCATCTGAGCTTTTTCAGATGCATAATAATCTTATTGTATATATATATATATATATATATATATTATATATATATATATATATATATATATATATATATATATATATATATATATATATATATATATATATATATATATATATATATATATATATATATATATATATATAATTCTGTCATATTTTACTCGTCCTGTAATTGTTCCAAATCTGTTCATTTGAATGCAAATAAATGCAATATAAATCTTTCTAAAAAAATAGCAAACCTATGGCCATCAACATCAACTTCCATAGCATGTTTGTTAATTAACAGTATTTTGTGTTTTCTTTTTTTTTTACGGTTGTGAATTACAATTTCGGAGGTTGAGCTCTCTAAATAATAGTGACTCTTACTGCCATTTTAGTAGTTTGAAATAATATAATGTATAAGAAAAAATATATAGAGAAATACGTCTGTAAAAATGACAGAAAATGCACTAGCAGTTTAGTACAAGGTTTTTGTAGTGTAATTTACAACAACAACCCAGACAATATATCACTTTAAACTATTAAAAATGTTGATTTTTTTTTTCGAACTCTTCAAGGTTATATAAAATAAATGGGGGAAAGAAAAACATGAATCACATATATACAGAAAACTGCCTATTTACGGATATTTATTACAGGGTTGTATATTTTTTAACTCGTAAAGTTCTGAAACCACTTGAGGAAGATTAAATGTTGAGTACATTTTTATTTTTGGGTGAACTATCCCTTTAAGTTATAGGTTAAGGGGATATTTATATAATCACTAGTAGCGTACAGTATAAGTCCATAGTAAGGTTGTAGCGATACCATTAATTCACCATATGATACTATACCAGCTGAAGTATCACGATACCTAATAGTATTGCAATACTATAATTCATAACTTAAATTATAAAGAAAATTGTCAGGAATACTATATTTTACATGTTATCATAGGTCTACTTGAATTTTATTTAATTTAATTATAATTCTCTTGTTAATGAAATAAGTCTTATTATCACGTTACTTCACCTAAAATGTATTTGTTCTTTCATTTTCTTTTCAGCTTAGTCCCTTTATTAATCTGGGGTTGCCTCAGCGGAATGAACCGCCAACTTATCTAGCATATGTTTTACACAGCGGATGCCCTTTCAGCCACAACCCATCACTGAAAAACCCATACACACACTCATACACTACGGTCAATTTGAGCTTACCCAATTCACCTGTACCACATGTCTTTGGACTTGAGGGGGAAACCGGAGCACCCGGAGGAAACCTACGCCAACACGGAGAGAACATGCAATCTCCACACAGAAATGCCAACTGACCCAGCCGAGGATCGAACCAGCGAACTTCTGGCTGTGAGGCGAACGTGCTACTCACTTATTCATTCTTTTGTTTATTTTGTAGATAACTGACCAACAAAAAAATACATTAAAATAAAGATACAAATTATACCAAATTAAAATTGTTACAAAAAGAGGATTTCTCCAACAAAATTAAACTATATGAGGTGGTCAAAAATTGTTTCAATGTTTCCTGTTGCTATTTTGGGTGTTTCATCTAATGTTTTTTTTTCAGTCTTATAAGGTAACAATCCAAAGTAATTCAAAATTTCACTTTGTAAGCCGTTCTTTTAAGAGATTGCTGCGATTGTTGTAGTTACTAAATCACATTGACAAAAACAAAAATGAACCGATTCAGGTGTGCGTTTGAAACGTCAGAAAACATCAGAAAACGTGACTAGTGACTTTTCCACATGCAACACTATCTATTGTAGATAGACCGTTAATGACGATACTACCGTTTACAAACTACAGTGGCACCGCCAGTATTTTGGAGCTATAGTATCACAATAGTACCATAGTACCGGTAAACTGTGCAACCCTCGTCCATAGATGTCAAAAAATAATAATAAAATAAATAAAGTGCTGGCAACATCAGCATCATCCACCAGTTAAAATCAGTATAAGCATTTAACATAAAGGGCGACTGAATGAATTTTCATTTTTGGATGAACTATGCCTTTAAGATCGAATTAAACGAATTGCCATTCACTCAAACAGCCCAAAGATATTAAAGTAACAGCACCACCTCACTTACTCACACAGACCATATTGAAAATCCCATTAAATTCCTTCAGTTAGAGTAATAAAATGATTGAGTATGGATTGGCCTTATGCTATTAAAACAGATTCATTCACAAGCACATGCTGTGTGGCTTCATTTAATTAGTGTTAGTGGGGTAGACAGCAACAGTCCACTGCTCTTGTCTATTCCACATGAGATGAGATGCTGTGGATGGTAATATAATCTGTCAACTCTTGCTGACAGAAGACAGAATTTTAAAACAGTCTGAGCTCTTGAATGATTGATTATCTCAATACATTTTGTGGAGGTCATATTGATTTGTTTTGAAAAGTAAAACTCCTGGAATGAGTGACTTCAGACGTTCCCCTGAGTGACATATCATGTCAGCAGCCTGCCTCAGCCAATATGAAAAAGAACATTCAGATAAAACTAACACTGAATGCAGGGGAAAATATTTTGCCTGTCCTTGATGTCTAAGTTAGGGCTGCACAATATATCGTTTCAGCATCGGTAATCCGCAATGTGATCATTCGCAATATCCG